>OZ024870.1:44324945-44924945 GCA_964017185.1 Rugalucina vietnamica
GCCTTCTGGTTCTGGAGAAGAAGATTTTTAAAGGTTTTTGCTATTTATAGCCATGGCGGCCATCTTGGTCATGTGACCTGGACCATTTATATAAACTTTCGTTCCCCCTTCCTAAGGATGCTCCACATGAAGTTTGGCTTTGATTGGCCAAGCGGTTTCAGAGGAGAAGATCTTTGAAATTGTGGACGACGGACGACGGACGACGGACGGACGGACGACGGACGACGAACGGACGCCGGAGCATGGGTATACTATAAGCTCACCTGTGAGCCTTCGGCTCAGGTGAGCTAATAAGAGCTGTCGCAGGACAGCGTAGCTCGCCTGACTTGTGCTTTGCCACTACATCTGTTAAAATCTATGACCCATGACCTTGACCTCAAGGTCACTCGAGTGGGTCATGATGGTACAACATAAAACTTCAGATCAATGCAAAGTATCAACTTGATCAATCTACATCAAGAGATATAGACTTATAAAAACATTAACCAAATCTACAATCAAGAGATATAGACTTATAAAAACATTAACCAAAACTTAAACACAAAACCTTCAAGTCCGTGACCCTGACCTCAAGGTCATCCAGGTGAGTTGTGATGTACAGCATAAAACCTGAGACCAATATCTATCAACATGCAAGTATCAACTTTATCCATCAACATGTTCAAGAGATTTAGACGTTAACCAAAAAATTAAACACAAAATTTCTAAGTCTCTGACCTTGACCTCAAGGTCACCCAGGGTAGGTCATGATGGTATTGCATAAAACTTCAGACCAATATCTACCAACATGCGAAGTATCAACTCGATCAATCAACATGGTCAAGAGATATAAACTTACTAAAACTTAAATCAAAAACTTAAACACAAAATTTTCTAAGTCTGTGACCTTGACCTCAAGGTCACCAAGAGTGGGTCATGATGGTACTGCATAAAACTTCAGACCAATATCTAGCAACATGCAAAGTATCAACTCAATCCATCAATATAGTCAAGAGATATAGTCTTACAAAAACTTTAACCAAAAACTTAAACACAAAATTTCTAAGTCCGTGACCTTGACCTCAAGGTCACCCAGGGTGGGTCATGATGGTACTGCATAAAACTTCAGACCAATATCTAGCAACATGCAAAGTATCAACTCAATCCATCAATATGGTCAAGAGATATAGACTTACAACAAAAACTTAAAACACAAAATTTCGAAGTCCGTGACCTTGACCTCAAGGTCACCCAGGGTGGGTCATGATGGTACTGCGTAAAACTTCAGACCAATATCTAGCAACATGCAAAGTATCAACTCAATCCATCACTATGGTCAAGAGATATAGACTTACAAAAACTATAACCAAAAAAACTTTGACCAAAAACTTAAACACAAAATTTCTAAGTCTGTGACCTTGACCTCAAGGTCACCCAGGGTGGGTCATGATGGTACTGCGTAAAACTTCAGACCAATATCTAGCAACATGCAAAGTATCAACTTGATCCATCAACATGGTCAAGAGATATAGACTTATAAAAAACTTTAACCGAAAGTGTGACGCGGACGCGGACGTACACGTAAACGTAAACGTAAACGGGGACGACCGAGGTGACTACAATAGCTCTATGCACTTCGTGCAGGCGAGCTAAAAATTATGACTTTTAAGAATTGTTGATCTCTAATTCAATCTTGACAGTCAAAACCACAAAATTGTGCATGTTTTCTTGTATTTTATATGTTCCAGACAATGTATTGTAACATTTTGTAAATTTTATATGGAAGCAAGACCATCTTACCACACTAACTTATCACAACAAATACATTATCCCCCTGCTCTATAAAATATTTCATAGTTTTCGCTGACAACCCTTTACACGCTGTTCCTCAGGCGTTGGCTATTGCCTCGGAGTTAGCTATCTCACTCCGGCGTTGGTCAAATATAGATAATTGGCATGCAGAGTGTGGTGATGCAGTTAAATACCAGGCAGCTGAGCTGTAACTTTGTTTGGTACAAGAACAGCAAATTTTGAATAGGTAAGATTATTGTTTGAGGACTAAAAAGCAGGGTTATCATGACTCCCAGGTTTCACACAGCATGCATGCAATTTTACAGACAAAATTGTCAACTACAGTTGCAAATGAGCCACCACATAAGAAAACCAAGAACATGCATTGGCAAAAACTAAGGCGCAGATCAGCTGTGCAGTAACTGCACAGCTGATCAGTGCCTTTGTTTTCGCAACACGGATAGTACCATCCCTCTTCTTCTTAAATCCGAAATTTCAAGCTTCTATCCTGTCTCTGTGACTGTACAGGCCGGTCTGTGACAGACCTGGTAGAAAACCCAAATTCTTTGTTTTCTCTTGAGAAGGCTCAAATATTTGTATTATTCTTTTCTAGATGTTTCAATGTCAGGCAAATGTTGATTCTGTAATAAGTGATAATCAAAAATATTAAACACTTTTAACCATACCATGGTTTCTACTATTGTTTTATAACACTTTTCTTTAACAGTTTGAGCTGCATCATGAGAAACCTGGCTTTTTGCATATGCGAATCAGATGTGCATTAACTGCACAGCTGATCAGCACCTTTGCTTCGCTACACGGATATTAAAATTCCTCCTCTACATCTACCCAAAACTCCAAGATTCTAGTCTTTGTCTGTGGGTGTTTGGGCCGGTTTGTGTCAGACCGGGTCGGAAACCCTGAAGACTGGTTTTCTCAAATTGCAGCTCAAATACTTACCCCAGGAGAAGGTGAAGCAGGAGAATCTAAACTACCGGTGCTGTTATCAAAGTTGAGAGCACCAAACATACACAGGGATAATCTGTTAGAATCAGATTTTGGGACTCGCTGACCAGTACTGGAAAATACAATATGAGCCTGTACGTGAATTGTACTATCCATATAGCGAAAAAGGCGCTGATCAGCTTCGCCGTTACTGCGAAGCTGATCTGTGTCTTTGTTTTTGCACATGCAGATCGTTGGTTTTCTTATGCAGTGGCTCATATCAAAATTCCTACAAGAAAATCTGTCTTCAATCTTGGTGCTTCTGGTCTTGCCCTAACAGTAAGAATCTAACAACAAGTTGTTTAATGTAAATAACAAATAACCAGTTCTACACAATTTTTATGTAATTAGGTATGTTATAGATAATCAACTGATTTTTGTTTCAAGTGCAGTGTTTTGTAAATTATACCACACTTTTATTGATCTTTAACCTGCACATGGGATGACTGTCCCTGCACAGTGGGCCTCCAGTTAACATCCTGATCCAAAGGATGATAAATATATTTATCATATATTTACTACAAAATACGTTCTTTTTGCATATGCGATAAAGACAAGAGTTACGTTCACGTATCGCGGCACAGTATCTCGAAAGCTGTATCCGTTCAAAAATTGATAAAACCCATATCACTCTCTTGGGAGAAAAAGCCATATCACCAAATGATTGGCTCACATACCCATGTGACCCATATCATCCCTAGGGAGAAAAAGCCGTATCACCAAATGATTGGCTAATAAAATTATATTCGGAACACTCGGCTCCTATTGTATTGAGTTCATTAGGTAGTGTACCGCAGGCATTTTAGATTTGTTTGGATTGTGGATTTATGTCACAGGCAACAGTATTTTGTCATGTCGAGACGAATTTTCGATTTGTGCTAATGTGGAAATAATATGTGCTCTACTGCACGCTTTGGCGGTATGTCAAAATAAATAAAATAAAATAAAATAAAATAAATGAATAAAACTAAGAAAGGGAAAAAATGGTCATGAATTAAAATATATGATAAAAAGATTACGATATGACAATTTTCATATCGTACCCACGTATCAAACCTCGAATCCCGTATCAGCCCTCACCTCTCGCATCAGCCCTCGGGCCTTCGGCCCTCGGGCTGATACGAGAGTCTCGGGCTGATACGGGATTCTCGGGTTGATACGAGGTACGATATGAAAATTGTCATATACCCACGTATCAACCCTCGAATCCCGTATCAGCCCTCGACTCTCCCATCAGCCCTCGGGCCTTCGGCCCTCGGGCTGATACGAGAGTCTCGGGCTGATACGGGATTCTCGGGTTGATACGAGGTACGATATGAAAATTGTCATATGATAATCTCTATACATTTATGTACTTCATATATTTGTTATTACTGGTATCCTATACTTTATCAATAGTTCAGTTAACAAAATAACAATGATCGGTGACCTTACCTGGAAGATTTCTTTTTCAACTTTACCCCACCCTCTGGTGGTTCTATGGCACAAGACAACTCATAGCTGAAAACAGAAGAAAGAAAATGAGATAGATATCCCAGTAGTTGTGGCAAAGACAATAACTAACTCTTTGTACATGTAGATTTCGTTAATCATATACTGAACTGTTCCATACGCCACATAGAAAAGTTCTGTAGTTATAATAAAACTGTTATACTTATCAAAGCAAATCTTAACAGTTTCTAGGCAGTCCTTTCCAAATTAAAGTGTGTTTTGTAGTGTGTGATAATGTTTTTTCGCAGATATTTTAAAACTGTTCAAATGTAGAAGAAATATTTTCTTGGCACAATTATGCATCTAGTTTATCGCAAAATGTGCTACAAAAATTTGAAAATCAGTTGACAAATAAAAAAGTTCTGGTCAAAAAAAATTTTTGAATAGGGATTTCCTGTACAAAAATCTAATGGAAGGGAGGTAAACATTTTCCTGCAAAAATTTTAAATTGTTACTATTTAATCATGATTGCTCAAAATCATTATAATATGACACAAATGACAAACCTGAGATAAAATCTTCATAATCAAGTAAAAACTCTTGAAAAATATGCATTTTTACGATCATCGATTATCTCCCTTGGCAATGCAAAATCCCTATTCAAAATTCATTTTGGTCATAAAAACTTTATTTGTTCACCGATCTTCAAAATTTTTGCAGGTCCTGTTAGGGCAAACTAAGATCAAGACATGAAAATCCATGCAAAAATTTTCTGCGAAAAACCATTATCAGAGGCAAGTTTTTAGACTTTAGTAGTTCCTATGACTCTTAAAATCTGTCCACTGATTCCTCACTGTTAACAGTCTTGTAATCCCTGTTTTCAACCAAGTTGTTTGTCCCCAGGCACATGAAGTAGCTCCAAAAGCAGTTTCTGTTAGACAGTCTTTCTGTCCTTCTCCTTCATGTCCCTAGTTACACTATGTCTCTCACGTCATGATCAGTTTCTTACCTGACGTTGCGACGTTGACGTCATTTAACATTCAGATAAAAACAGAATTGAAGTAAAATACAAAAACTGCAAAAAAAACTATGAAAAATAAATTCATATACTGTAGATCCAGAAATATTGGCGGGAACTTATTTTTTGCTAATATTCGTGAATTGGTTGCCTCGCAAATTCAAAGTTCTCGCTAATAAAGAGTCACTCTAAACTTAATAGAATACCTGGACACTCACTCGCAAGATAATTCCGAAATAGAAAATTTATGAAATAAGTCACACGAAAATCTCTGAATTTACAGTATTCTGAAATTAAGAAGAATTTACAACAGTATTCAACTCATTTGTGATGAACCAACTTGTCCATCAGTATTATTTGGGTGAACCTACTCTCATTTTTAGGGGCATATACAAGTAATCCTTTTGAATTAATTATACCACTTAAACAGTTAAAAGCATCAGGAAAACAAGTTTGTGAAATGTATGCTCCCATATACCCCACTTTTGCATAGTAAATCTGGGATATGAAGGGGTATACCTATTTTTCTTACTTTTTATCCAAAACATAGATTGTGGGTACTCATGTGTATGCACAATCAATGTTTTGAACCAAAATATTAAAATTAATAAATTGCTTTCGAGCAAAATTTTCAACGTTTGCTTCTGAAAAAAATATTTGTATATTGCATGGGCAAGTTTTCGTAATGGTAGAGCTCCAACACATTACCTTTCCTGTTATTCCTTCTTACCTTTCATTTTCATCATACACACGGACAGCATCAAACCACTCCCAGAAATGAGTATTTTCAGTGAAAGTATAAATTTGAGACGCCGACTGTAACAGTTTGATCTGAGCCAACACCTCAAACTCTTTACGTCTCTTTTCGAAGTTGATGAGGTCGTCTAACGTGTCAGGAAGAGCAGTGTCTATCATCGTCAGGTCGGTGAGGAAAGTACCAAGATACGGAACTGTGCCTTGTGCTATTCCCTGTGAATAAGAAAATCTCTGTGAGAAATTACATATAAGCCGCATCATGGGAAAACCAAAAATCTGCATAGGCGAAAACAAAAGCCCAGATCAGCTTCCAAGTAACTGTGAAGCTGATCAGCGTATTTGTTTTCGCTACAGGGGTAGTATAATCCATCTGCTTTCTAAATACGAAATTTCCAGCCTCTAACCATCTTCTGTCACTTTACAGCCTGCTTTGAGTCGGAACTGGTTGGAACCCAAATTGTTGGTTCTCTCATGCACAGGCTCGTATGACATTCTGATCAAACTATAAGTCTGCATGTGTAACTTTCGTTACTAAAGTACATTCCTGAGCTTGAGTATATAGAATATATACCATATGTATACTATATGTACCATACAAGTATGATCTAAAAAATATTATATGTGAGGCTTAATTTGTTGTGCATATGATGTTTAATTATTTCTTTATTTTCGACACTAAACCCCACGTGCAAGTTTCTATTCACCAAATGGCCTCATCCTAATTAATGTTAAAATGTCATCAATTTTAACATTTAAAAGAGAATATATGGCAAATGATTATTTATGAGCAGGATAAAATTCATGCTCAGCCAAGTTGAGCATGCTCTACTTACATTATCAATCATGGACTGTCTCTTCAGTTGATTCTTTCTTCTCAAAGTTTTATTGGATGAGTCAACCATAGCAAACTTAGCTGTGGCTTCCTGTAACAGATTGTTTATTTTGTGTTAAAAACATTTTTCATGAATAGAAAGGATTTTATTATTATAATTTGGGTGGGCCCACTTTCATTTTTAGGGGCATCAGGAGTGACTTTAAATTTTCATATAAATTTTTGATGAAAATCCTCTCAGCAAACAGAATAGCCCCAGATGGGACGCCACATTCTGCGGCGTCCCATCTGAAGCTATACTGTTTGCCCAAGTTCCATAAAAAGGATGCCTGGGGAATGAGTTAAGTTTGAAAATTCCAGTCAAATTTTCAGTAATATCAGGATGGAACCGGTGATTCCTGTAATAAGGGGACTTAATGTAAAGGGTGTTAAGAAAGTTCGTAACGCAAAAAATTTGCTTTGATGATAGCTTGATTTTAATGTTTCAAAACCAACTAGAAATGCCCGTTTTTAAAACACTATGCACCCAACTGTACACTTGCCCCTAAATTGGCAGCTTGTATGGTTCATTTCATTCGAATGAAGTGAAATTCAATTTCCTGAAGAAGCTGTTCAGTTGCCTCTGTTTTGACCTCGATTCAGAAACAGAATGTAAGCTTTTTGCAGACAAGTTAGAAATGGAGTGAAAATTTCAAAATGGAGTAATTTTGTCAAAATTTGACAGAAAGTCCTCAAATACTTTTTGAGATATATTGCACACAAGATTTTCAAATTTTGTTTTCAAAGGGGCATAACTCCAAAAAGGGGCATAATTCGGACATGAAATAAATATGGGTCAACTATTTTTTCATGAGGAATCTGTATATGAAATTTCAAAACCATATCATTCACCTTTCAAAAGTTTCAAATTTCACCGAAAAGTGGAAAATCAATCAAAATTTCGAAATTCCGTATTTTTGTCAAAATTTGATGGAAAGCTCTCAAAAGTTATCAGGTCATTTACTCCTCAGCCCCAACCAGTATACCAAATATGAAGGCTTTAGCTCAAATACTTTTTGAGATATCTTGCACACAAGATTTTCAAATTTTGTTTTCAAAGGGACATAACACAGAAAAGGGGCATAACTCGGACATGAAAAAAATACAGGTCAACTATTTTTTCATGAGGAACACACACATGAAATTTCAAAAACCTAGCATTTCACCGTTCAAAAGTTAACGGATGCACATACACACACACAGACAGACAGACACACAGACAAGCCAAAAGAAATATGCCCTTCCAACTTTTTCAAAGTTGGGGGCATAAAAAAAAATGACAAACCCAAACTTTAATTTGGATGTATATGAAAAGAAAAAAAACCCCAAAGACCTTTTACTTCAGATATCTGATCATGAACAAAATGGCCATCAATCAATGGCACCCATTTTCTGACCCGTGAACTTTTACACATAAATGGGGGTATACTAGAAAATATCTTTGCCATGCCAAGACTAATGCATAAAAATCCTCTATAATTTACTGAATGAAGCCTAATTGGACTACTTATTCGCCATTTATAATAGTTTTGTAATGTCTTCAATAATAAAAAATCAAATGTCAAAATTCTTATTTTTTTCAGAAAATCGAATTGTTCTCCAATTTGTAAAATATAGTATCCTTAGAAAATATATGTCTGTGAAGCAATTCAAAGTTAGACAGCGTTTCAGTTGCTATACTGTGTCTAAGAAATCAACAGATTCGTGGAAAAAGTATGATTTAATTAGTTTTTGCTTATAAAATGCTTTCACATGTGGTAAACTGCTGAACAAACTTTCTTAACACCCTTTATCTTGCTCAAGGACACAACCAGAGGCCACTGGGGTTTGAAGCTGGGGTCACTTGATTCAAAGTATAAGCGTATTTGCTATATTTGGTGCCATATTTGGTGAAGTTCAAAATATTTTATTAGAATGCAATTATTCATGTTGATTTCTTTGATTTAAAGCATTACTTCTGAGTACAACAGTCAACAGCCGAGGTTTTGTAACTGACAATATGCAGGACCAGAACATATAACTCCATGGACTCATTCAATGACTACACTTACCTTCATTAAAAGATTTCTAGAAGCCAGCTGGTTGTTTTCATTTGAGAATATATCTGATAACTCCTCAAACCGTGCCAAATCTTCTCTGAAAATCAAAAGTGAGAAACTATAGAAAGTAAGTATACATTATTTACTAAGGGTAACCCATTTGGTGGTAGCAATCTTCCTTCAGGCACTCTAAAACATTGAAGCTAAGCCACCTTGTGAAAACTGATAATAGTACCTACTGAGAATTTATGTTAAATTTTTAAGTGAAACTGATAAAATAGGGTCATCAATTCCATTGGCTTTAATAACCTTTTTTCATTTTTTGTCAATTTTATTAGTTGACTGCCCTGCAACCATGATAAAATGTCCATGGTTATTGTGGGATAGTCAAAAGCTTACCACAATGCTCCTCGGCAATACTAATGGAGGAAGATTACCAGTATTTAGTGCCCTTCTTTTTGCCATTAACTCACCAAATGCTCTTCTTAATTATCATGATGAACAGAATATGATAAACTGTTTTTACATTCAGTGACTGGTTATAATGTTTCACAACCACGATGAGAGATAAGAAAGTTTTCTCCAGGCAATGTCATACTGTTTGAATCAACATGCAGCATGATTACAGCCAAACTTTTCCGGCATATAAAACTAAGAATACTAGTACACCTACTTTGGCACAGCTCCCCATGTTTTCCTGAGTCTGTATATTGAGTTGGCTTGTAGACCTGATATGATAGCTTTCAGTGAGGAAAAACTCTTCAGATTACGCAGCTCCTGTCAAATGAATCAAGAAAAATGAATTATACATTTATAGAGGCTGTCAATTTGTTTGGTATATCATTTAATGTCCGAGACAATGTGTTTTGTTCATGTCTGGATGGAGCCACTGCTTCCTGTGTATTAAACAATACTATAGACAGTTGATGCCTCTTGCTAGATCTATCTAATTCTGTAAATTCTTTGCTCTCCAAATCATTTTCAGATTATCGTATCCTAACCAACCCCCTCCAATCCAAACAAGAATACAAACAATGTAAATCACCTGACTGTGCAATATCTACCCATTTCTGGATAATCTTTTCACTGTGTGTAGTCTTGAGATCTGTGTGCTTCAGTATTGTAGGTATCACTCACATGAGACGCTAACCCATCACTAAGAATGCCTGCGGAAACCAACCTGTGCTATATCAATCCATTTCTGTCTAATTTTCACTCTCTGAGTTGTCTTGAGATTCATGTGTTTCAGTATCATGACTTCACTCTCATCCTGACATTACCTCAACAAATAATATGAGTCAGCTCATGGGAAAACCAACAATGTGGTTTCCGAACAGGTCTGACACAAATCAGGCTGCACAGTCACAGAAGCAGGCTAGAAGCTTGAAATTTCGGATTTAAGAAGAAGAGGAAGTGTACTATCCGTGTAGTGAAAACAAAGACGCTGATCAGCTTTGCGGTTACCGCAAAGCTGATCTGCATCTTTGTTTTCGCATATGCAGATTGTTGGTTTTCTCACGAGGTGGCTCATATGCAAACACAAGGTGATATCCCTACCTGAGCTATATCTATCCATTTCTGTATAATCTTCGCCCTCTGTGTTGTCTTGAGATCCGTGTGTTTCAGTATCGTAGCTATCACCCTCAGGGAGACCCTATTGAACTGCTCTATGGTGGCCAGAACAGTCCCTGCCACTGTGTTCCCTTTCCCTTCCTTCCTAGCCCTCCGTGCCCACACAGCCCCTAGGCATTGGTGTGGGACCACCTTCTTGAAAAGCTCCTGAATGAAGGAAATGGTGTTTATTTTAATATTTATTTTAAGTAAGGATGGGAACGAATATTCGAACATTCGAATATTCGTATTTCTAATGAATATTCAAATGCGTTTCCGAATTCGAATACTCATATTTTTTCATTCTTCTTTCTCTCGAGTTTTTACCTAAAATTCGCATTCATTCTCGCGGCGCCTTTCTCTCTTAACGCAGGTTTCCGTGAAAATCGGTATGTATCATCCTTGCAAATTGCGTTGTCAGTTTGACACTTTGTTGTTTTAACAATTACTTTAATTAGTCAAAAGTCAATCATTGCCTGTCTCAGACGAGTTTGTTTATGAAAGATGCGAACAGTATTGTGCATGTAATTGACACCTTAAACAAGCGATTAGTAGAAAATGCCACCTAGGATAATACTATCCATGGAGCGAAAACAAAGGCGTTGATCAGCGGATATGCGCCTTTGTTTTCATATGTGCATGTTGTTTGTTTTCCAATGAAGCAGCTTAATTATTCTTCTGATGCACCGGCCTGAGACTAAGTCAGTTACCACTACTGCATAGCATAAAACTACCCGGAAAAATAGCCCTTCGGAATTGAGAGCAGGTCAGACATAAACCAGGCTAGGCATGCAGAGACCGTATATCAGTTAAACATTTGAAAAAAAAAATTGTGGCCATACTAAACAAACAGCAAAAATATAGTGGCTGAGCAGGATCCGCTGTCTGCACAAGAATTTCTTGCAAGAAAAAAGAATTCTCGTGACATTGCTTATTGTAGCCACCGCCACGTCTCTCAGAGTTGAAATCTCAATGAAAACATTGATAATTTCTCTATCCGAATACATTTGAATAATGTATATACTATACGAATATTCGAATAGCATATTTGCCATTCGCTCCCATCCTTAATTTTTAGACTTGCCTTTAACCATGTACCACTTTTCAAAATTGGGCTCTCAGAAATACCAGTAGATATGCTGTCTGTGCCTCTTGGCAAAGCTTATTACTGACTGACCACCTGATTACTGGTTAACTGCTTAGAAGTTCTGAGCCTGCCCAGGTAATTGGTTCAGTCAAATTATCCATACATATAAGCCTTATTTGTTTACTTGGGTGGTCATATTCTGTTGCAAACCTTCAGATGCCATGTAATCCCAACCATTCACAGACTGCCTCCAGGCAAAGCTTCTAATCTACTGACTGAACATCTGATTACTGGTTAACCGCTCAAGTCTGAGCCTGCCCAGGAAAAGTGGTTTAGTCAAACCATCCATACATATGCCTTATTGGCTTAGTTGGGTGGCTATATTTATGAATCACATTTTGAGTGTCATGACATCCTAATGTTGGGTAAAAGTCCCATAAAATGGAGGCAGCGTCCCGACATGACCTTTGCTGTTGACTGGGACATAAAGCATCAATTCAAACAAACAAACATTCACAGAGTACAAAGTAAGTTTCTTAGCTAAATGATTTGCTCTTCTAAACTGCATTAATTTTCGAAAAATGACGTCACTGTATTTTTTTAATTTAACAAACATAGACTCACAGCATCTCTATATGTGAGCTGTTCGGCAACTGTTGTGTTCCTGATTTCCCCGAACACGAGTGGTTTACGGTACTCTGCTACTATCATATGATCCACCTCATCACACAGGTTAAAATGGAAGTCTATACCCAAGTCTGCAAAAAGAAATTACTTTTGTATGAGAAAACAAACAATCTGGGTTTCCGACCAGGTCCAACACAAACCAGGCTGTACAGCCACAGAAGAAGGCTAGAAATTCAGATTTAAAGAGTAGAAAGATTGTGCTATCTTTGTAGCGAAAACAAAGGTGCTGATCAGCTGTGCAGTTACTGCACAGCTGATCTGCACCTTTGTTTTTCGCCTTAGCATGTTGTTGGTTATCTTATGTTGTTTTGATCAGAGTTTTGAAATTATAAATTATCATAGAAATTCTAAGATTTTTTACTTCATATACCGTATTCGTTCTAATTAACGCACAGAGCGCTTAAATTTTCAAAATAATTTAAAGTTGAGGAAACAAAATATTGTTCTAATAAGCGCACACTATGAAGGGAAACAACACAAAAATGCTGAAACCATAAATGATGATGTCATTTTTAAAGTGTTCCAATCGTTGCAAAATAGTGTTTGGTCATCTAAGTTTGAGTTTTAATGCAGTTAATGCGGTATAAATGTGTACAATTGGTATAAATACCAATGTGCTTGTCGAGCAGTGTCCACATGATTTTGGGAAACAACCAGGATGTGTGCTTATTGGAGAATGTGGGCTAATTAGAATGAATACAGTACAAGTACCTGAACTCTCAACTGAGACTTGGTAAATACTATAAATTTGGAAATATTCGTGAGTTTGCTGCCTTGAGAATTCAAAGTTCTCCCTAATAGTTTATATTAAAAGTACTCGCTTGCCGGGATCAAAATGAGTTAAAAAGCATTGGCATCCAAATCAAGAATACATGCATCTTTTGGAATAGCTAAGGAAAGAAAGAGCATTCACTTCCATTTTATGGGGCATCGAAAGTGACTTTTAATTTTGATTTATTTATTTTCTTTTATAAATTTTCTATCTACAGTGCAATACCTGAATTTCCCAGGTCCTCTTTCTTAAATTTCTCAATCTTGTGTCTTGCTCTCACCGACAGGTCAGACTCAGGTATATGTTGTTTAGCAAAGCTCTCTAATGTGTGGAGGCAGGAATAGCTGGGTGGATCACGGAAATCTTCGGGGTAGGAGTCCATCCAGACTGACATAACAGATTTAATGGTTCTGAAAGAATGGAAAAAAATTAGAAATTGCACAGCTTTGATCTTAACAAGAAACTAGAAAATGTGTTTATGAAACACTATGCCCCAAACAGGTACCTCACTTTCATTGTGAAAATGTCCGAAAAATGACTAAGTCCACATTGCAAAAATAGTGACAAAAATTAATCTGAGGTGTATATCCAAACCACATGCATATCTTAAAAGCATAGTCACAGCATTTGTAAAGTTATTAAACTGTAGGGGGAGTTGTGCTAACAAGGTACCCTCTATCCATTCACTAAAAATGCCCGAAAAATTCAAATTGTGAAAAAATGACAAAAAATAATCTGAGGATTATATCCAAACCACATGCATACATGTATCTTCAGACCATGTGCATAACAATTAAGGATTGAAATTCAGATTTTAGCTTTCACTGGATGATGAAAAACATTAGGCTGTATTAATGTCTGTGAAGCCCGAAGGGCTTCTCGGAGACATTAAAACAGCTAATGTTTTTCATCATCCAGTGAAAGCTAAAATCTGAATTTCAATACTTATATTTACATTTTATATTATCAACCAAGTATCAGAATTTTAATTGCGCATATCACCGCTCATTTTCATGCTATTTGACATCAAATATGACTTAACGTAATTTTGGAACAGCCAAAACGTCAAATTTTCGCGCCTAACGTCATGGCGATACGCGACCAATGTCACGACAACAAGAGTAAACAAACAACGTCACTGGATGTGTTTTGACGTCGCCTCGCCCATAGGTGTGGCCTCTAGATCACGTGACATAATGTTTTTCATTGGGAAATGAAGAACATCAAGAAAGATACTTTCATCTAGGGCGACTGCAATAAAAATGTAAATATATGTAAATATTACAAGAATGTTACTTTCAAAGACATGTAGCAATTTGTTTTTGTACTGGACTTCACATGAACTCCATTAGTGATGTAGATACTACCTAGAATTCATACATACCTTATCTGAACATCATGAAGTTCTGATTTTACATCTGTGTCTGTCTTCAGAGCTTTATACCTAAAACAGTAAAACAAGATATTAGCACACATTAACATGATTTCTAACCAGTTCCATGAACATGTTCACTTGCAGAACCAACCATGCAACCATTGAAGATGGATTAAAATTTTGGATTTTCGAAGATATGTTAATCTTCCAAGAAATGGCAACATGTCCTGTGTGGCTCATATTGGCTATACAGACTTGCTGTAAAATTCTATTAAACTCCCACATTCTAATAGATGCCCATCCCCCTATTTAGATGCCAAAAATGGTCATTTTAGCCGTGAGGTTTGGAATTCAAGGAGCCTCTAATAAATGCCCACTTTAAAAATGTTGGGAAGAAATCTTATATTTTTAAGTGGTGAATTTCTAAGTTTGCTGCTTTATCACAAAGGTTGACCAAATAAATGGTAATACATGGGATACCCAAACACCTACTTGGAACAAAAGTCCTGTCTGGGTCAGATCAAGATCCACAAATAATTTCAAATCCTATACATGAATTTTTAAATGCATAGCCTCCAATAAACGCTCAACCGCTTTTATTGTAAAGGTAATGCCCAGGCATTTACATGTAATAGAATTTGCAGGGTAAATGGAAATGGCAATTGAAACGCTCTTGGTCCAAGTCAACATTTTTTTCAGTCATGTCGAGATAGATGAAAAAGATGCAGCGTTGTTAAATCTGTAACAGCAATATATTATACATACTGTTCCATTAAAATTTTTTGAGATTCTACCTAGCATTTCAAATCAACAGAATGGGACAAAGCAGACAATATCATACTATTGCTCTCACTGAGTATGCAACACCTGATATACTACATTTGAGCCGCCTCATGGGAAAACCAACAATTAGCATATGCGAAAACAAAGGCGCAGATCAGCTTCGCGGTAACCGCGAAGCTGATCAGCACCTTTGTTTTCGCTACACGGATAGTACATAGGGCTGAGTATCGCCCACTAAAACCGCATCGCGATATATCGCAGTACGGGAAATGCATATCGCAATGCGTATTGAATATATCGTACAAACAGGAAAGTCAATTTTCAATTTCTTATCGAAGCCAAAATTTGTTGCACTAGAATGGAAATCAATTTTACAACATTTGTAGTACATCTATGACTGATATTATTGTAAACAACATGCGAAATTTTTATGCGACGTCAGGTTGTTTTAAAGTGCCGAAATAGATGTATGTTCCAAAAACTAGAGGACCATTGGTCCTGTAGCTCACCTGAGAGATTATCACATTGTAAGCTCATGAGATTTAAATTAATTGAGAATCGACCAATGAAAGTCTATGCAAGGACACTATTGACCCCCGGGGCATGGCCAAATTTGACCCAGGGGCATGACTGGCACAATTTATAATGGGGACTACCAAACATTGCTACATACAAAATATAGAAGCTCTGGGCCTTTTGGTTTCAGAGAAGAAGATTTTTTTAGTTTTTCCCATTGTAAGTCTATGGAGACTATCTACCCCCGGGGCGTGGCCAAATTTGACCCCAGGGGCATGGCTGGCACAATTTATGTAGAGGACCATTAGCCATTGCCACATACAAAATAGCAAAGCTGTGTGCCCTGTGGTTTCAGAGAAGAAGATTTTTGAATTTTTTTCCCATAGCAAGTCTATTGAGACTATCAACCTCCGGGGCCTGGCCAAATTTGACCCCAGGGGCATGAATGGCACAATTTATGTAGAGGACCATTAGCCACTGCTACATACCAAATAACAAAGCTGTGGGCCTAGTGGTTTCAGAGAAGAAGATTTTTTTAGTTTTTCCAATTGTAGGTCTATGGAGACTATCGACCCCCCGGGGCGTGGCCAATTCTGACCCCGGGGACATGATTGGCACAATTTGTGTAGAGGACCATTAGCCATTGCCACATACAAAATATCAAAGCTGTGGGCCCTGTGGTTTCAGAGAAGAAGATTTTTTTTTTTCCCATAGTAAGTCTATGGAGACTATCAACCCCCGGGGCGTGGCCAAATTTGACCCCAGGGGCATGAATGGCACAATTTATGTAGAGGACTATTAGCCATTGCTACATACCAAATATCAAAGCTGTTGGCCTAGTGGTTTCAGAGAAGAAGATTTTTTTAGTTTTTTCCTATTGTAGGTCTATGGAGACTATCGACCCCCGGGGCGTGGCCAAATTTGACCCCAGGGGCATGATTGGCACAATTTATGTAGAGGACCATTAGCCATTGCCACATACAAAATATCAAAGCTGTGGGCCCTGTGGTTTCAGAGAAGAAGATTTTTTAATTTTTTTCCCATAGTAAGTCTATGGAGACTATCAACCCCTGGGGCGTGGCCAAATTTGACCCCAGGGGCATGAATGGCACAATTTATGTAGAGGACCATTAGCCATTGCTACATACCAAATATCAAAGCTGTGGGCCTAGTGGTTTCAGAGAAGAAGATTTTTTTAGTTTTTCCAATTGTAAGGCTATGGAAACTATCCACCCCTGGGGCGTGGCCAAATTTGACCCCAGGGGCATGGCTGGCACAATTTATGTAGAGGACCATTAGCCATTGCCACATACCAAATATCAAAGCTGTGAGCCCTGTGGTTTCAGAGAAGAAGATTTTTGATTTTTTTCCCATAGTAAGTCTATGGAGACTATCGACCCCCGGGGCGTGGCCAAATTTGACCCCAGGGGCATGAATGGCACAATTTATGTAGAGGACTATTAGCCATTGCTACATACCAAATATCAAAGCTGTGGGCCTAGAGGTTTCAGAGAAGAAGATTTTTTTAGTTTTTCCCATTGTAAGTCTATGGGACCTATCTGTTGCCATGGAAACCACAATTTTGATACAATCTGCTCCAAAACCTAATGCCATCAATCCCCCAACCCAGTTATGGTTCACATTCAATTTGATCAAGATCGGCCTACTAGCTTCAGAAATATTCTTCTTTGAAATTGTGGACGGACGACGACGACGGACGACGACGGACGACGGATGCCTGCCTATCCTATAAGCTCACCTGTGAGCCTTCGGCTCAGGTGAGCTAATAACCACATGATTGACAGCTCAACAGGGGAGGCAAATACGCACATGTATTGGACTGGTTTCACTCTAATTACCTGTAGAAATTCGATAGCAGGACCGATTGTAAATACACAGTCTGTGGTTGTACTCGTTTGGAATATTTTGTGTGTTAGTATAAAACCCGGACTGTGTTACGATATACCGGAATCCTTGTATGGGCGTACCGGTATACCGTACCTCGAGCACCGTACCGCAGTATACCGATATATCGGTATATCGTTACACCCCTAATTGTACACTTCCTCTTCTTCTTAAATCCGAAATTTCAAGCTTTTAGCCTGCTTCTGCGACTGTACAGCCCAGTTTGTGTCGGACCTGGTTGGAAACCACATTGTTGGTTTTCCCACGAGACGGCTCATTTATGAAACTGGATCAAAACACATAGCACAACACATCCTATTTATGAGACATAGGCAAACAGTATATGGAACTATTCTGTTTGCTACAAAGAATTTTCATTCCTGATGCCCCTAAAAATGAAAAAGAACTTATCCAAATAATATTGATGGGTAAGTCCATTGTCCATGGTTTATTCATTACCAAGCCAGCATACCTGTTTATAAGCAAGTCGAGGACCTCCTCCGTACTGCTAAACGTGCGATATGTGGCGAAGAAGACATTCACATAGGTGGAGTCCATTTCTCCCTTCGTGTACAGGAACTCGACCAGCTTTTCCAGGTTTCCGGCCTTGATGACCCGCGACTTCTGAGTCTCCCACATGAGGTGAGAAAATTCATCAGGGTTCTTGTTTTCATTCTGTAAGATATGAATTTTGTAATGACTAATGAGGAAATTTGCTTCAATATTTCCGACTTCCTACCCACATGCTATTTTTCACAAACAAACGATGAATTTTGAAACACAGCTCAGTTACACAATGAATTTTCAAACATGGCTCTAAGTTACAAGTACAGAAAACATTGTCAAAATTCAACGCACAAGTGCTACATTAAATTAAACTAGAGGACCATTGGTCCTGTAGCTCACCTGAGAGATTATCACATTGTAAGCTCATGAGATTTAAATTAATTGAGAATCGACCAATGAAAGTCTATGCATGGACACTATTGACCCCCGGGGCATGGCCAAATTTGACCCAGGGGCATGACTGGCACAATTCATAATGGGGACTACCAAACATTGCTACATACAAAATATAGAAGCTCTGGGCCTTTTGGTTTCAGAGAAGAAGATTTTTTTAGTTTTTCCCATTGTAAGTCTATGGAGACTATCTACCCCCTGGGCGTGGCCAAATCTGACCCCAGGAGCATGGCTGGCACAATTTATGTAGAGGACCATTAGCCATTGCCACATACAAAATATCAAAGCTGTGTGCCCTGTGGTTTCAGAGAAGAAGACTTTTGAATTTTTTTCCCATAGCAAGTCTATTGAGACTATCAACCTCCGGGGCCTGGCCAAATTTGACCCCAGGGGCATGAATGGCACAACTTATGTAGAGGACCATTAGCCATTGCTACATACCAAATATCAAAGCTGTTGGCCTAGTGGTTTCAGAGAAGAAGATCTTTTTAGTTTTTCCTATTGTAGGTCTATGGAGACTATCGACCCCCTGGGCGTGGCCAAATCTGACCCCGGGGACATGATTGGCACAATTTATGTAGAGGACCATTAGCCATTGCCACATACAAAATATCAAAGCTGTGGGCCCTGTGGTTTCAGAGAAGAAGATTTTTGAATTTTTTTCCCATAGTAAGTCTATGGAGACTATCAACCCCCGGGGCGTGGACAAATTTGACCCCAGGGGCATGAATGGCACAATTTATGTAGAGGACCATTAGCCATTGCTACATACCAAATATCAAAGCTGTTGGCCTAGTGGTTTCAGAGAAGAAGATTT
Organism: Rugalucina vietnamica; assembly: GCA_964017185.1. Lineage (NCBI taxonomy): Eukaryota > Metazoa > Mollusca > Bivalvia > Lucinida > Lucinidae > Rugalucina > Rugalucina vietnamica. Next base: position 44,344,349 of record OZ024870.1, read on the forward strand.
TTTTAGGTTTTTCCTATTGTAGGTCTATGGAGACTATCGACCCCCGGGCGAGGCCAAATTTGACCCCAGGGGCATGATTGGCACAATTTATGTAGAGGACCATTAGCCATTGCCACATACAAAATATCAAAGCTGTGGGCCCTGTGGTTTCAGAGAAGAAGATTTTTTAATTTTTTTCCCATAGTAAGTCTATGGAGACTATCAACCCCCGGGGCATGGCCAAATTAGACCCCAGGGCCATGATTGGCACAATTTATAATGGGGATTACCAAACATTGCTACATACAAAATATTGTAGCTCTGGGCCTTGTGGTTTCAGAGAAGATTTTTTTAGTTTTTCCAATTGTAAGTCTATGACAACTATCCACCCCCGGGGGTGGCCAAATTTGACCCCAGGGGCATGGCTGGCACAATTTATGTAGAGGACCATTAGCTATTGCCACATACCAAATATCAAAGTTGTGGGCCCTGTGGTTTCAGAGAAGAAGATTTTTTATTTTTTTTTCCCATAGTAAGTCTAAGGAGACTATCGACCCCCGGGGCGTGGCCAAATTTGACCCCAGGGGCATGAATGGCACAATTTATGTAGAGGACCATTAGCCATTGCTACATACCAAATATCAAAGCTGTGGGCCTAGTGGTTTCAGAGAGGAAGATTTTTTTAGTTTTTCCCATAGTAAGTCTATGGGACCTATCTGTTGCCATGGAAACCACAATTTTGATACAATCTGCTCCAAAACCTAATGCCATCAATCCCCCTTTGTTTTTGCATGTGCGAAAATCCCATTTTCTTGTGATGCAGCTCTATGGTACCTCTGAGAGAGTGTGATAAGTGACTTTCTTCAGGTAAACATTGTAGATGGCGCCTTCTTCCCGCTCTTCTCGCCAGAACCGTGTCACATCATCCTGAAACGTAGAAGCATGTATGGTGTAATGGCTAAGCTAGCGTTTTGCGACGTCACGTCACGTTTGCTTATGTCCCATAAAAAGGATGCCAGGCTTAAAATGAGTTAATATGCTACTAACAAGATTTTCCTGCATGGTAGATGATAGAAAAAAATCAGACATAATTCTCGAATCAAATGGATACAACATACAATTTTGTATGCAACAAATGCAAGTATGTATACATCAACTTTTTTTTTTTATTGTAATTGCCAAATCATTTTGAATGCTGATCTCAAACAATACTAATTTCAATCAGGAATTGATGTCACAATTTGAGAGATTCTTGCTTTAAGGCAGGCTGCATTGAGGAACAGAGCAGTGTAACGTTTGTGAAGTGTATTGTCAAAACGGCAGTCCTAAGTTTTGGTGACAATGTCTTTGGCTAAGCTACTTGCCTGGTAACCAGGGGTTTGATCCCGTATCTAATATGAAAGCCCTGGCCGAGTCGAGCTGCTGAGCTTTGATTGTAAAATGATATACAGAATAATATTTCATAGCATTTGAAATGATTTTGAATTATTGGAAACAGTTTATTTAAACTTAGTTATGCTAGTTTGCCAAAGATATTGAATTTGATAAAAAAAAAAAAAAATCTCAGCTTTTGTACCAGTCAAAGAGAAAAGAATATTTAATTTAATTAATTTAATTGTCAAAATATATTATAACAGAGCCCTAGTTAATTTTTGAAGCAGCTGGGTATTTAAGTGTCATTTTTTCTAACTAAGGGGTAAAACCAAATTCTTGGAATTGATAAGTAAACTTTTAAGCATGGGATTTGGGATTTTCACCAAGGGGGTAAAAACATAAACTCTTTTTGCCAAAAACTTTCTTTAAATTATAATACCATAAGCAGAGACAGCCATAGGGTTTGGCATTTTGTTAATGTCTCGGGTTTCACTGAATCTCCGCTGTGACTGGTCCCGAGGGTAACGGCTTTATCAACAATTTCATTTATTATCCCTTTAACAATTTCTGAGGACCCCGGAGGTGCTGGCGAATGCGATCTTTGGAAACATTGATCAATCGTCTTATGTTTTTGGGCCAAGGTGTTGATGGATTGTGATTGCAGTCATACTTGTATTAAATGTTTGTACCATACGCCGTTTGGGTAACTGTACGCCGTTGAAGGTCTAATGAAAAACCGATATTGTTGATCCGTATAATTTACGGTACTTGGTGGTGAGTCAAGAACAAAAACTGATTGATCGCATAATCAGCGTTGTAGAAATAAACACTCTGGCATTTCAGAAACTCTTTACCCCCTTAATTTTCTGTTTCTCTGCTTAAATGCCAGACGACTGTGTGCCCAATGAGAGGGATTAATAGTCTAGTCCCCTCACATCTCTGCCAGTAAAGTATTGGCGTTTTGATGTATCGCCAGTATTGGACTACCAAGATTCTGATTTGCTTATCGTTAAAAAATAGAAAACACATGAGAATGATTGATCAAATTTGTTAATGGACATTTTCGCCCAATACACCCCACTTCTAAGGTCTACTGACAATCCAACTAGAGCATTTACATGCCATAGTCTCCCATACTCGTTCTAATAAAATATTAAAGGAGATTTAATACCCAGTGCTCTTTGTGTCATCAGTTCACTGTTATCTATGCCGGGGTCATACAAACCAAAATATGGACATTAAAAGGTATCGAAACGTGCAGATCTCACCTGTAACCGGACAAAACAAGCGCACACAAAATTCGATGCAAGCGCTTCTCTGACCATGCAAACTTGGCGACCGATTTCCAATGTAAACAAAGTACTCACGCGAAACAGTAATGTTTGCATATCTCGGAGAATGCAGGATTTTCGATTTAGCAGCATATTGCCGATCATGCATGCGTGAATTAAGCAAATAAGCATCTTAATTAGCCCTCTGTATATCCATATAAAAATTTCAAAACAGTATTTATTAACAATTCACATAACAAGCTCATGAGTGGTCATGCAATGGTCATACCCGAAAAAACCTGTGACAAAAACGTCACGGAACAACCTTGCATCACAGCTTTTAGGCTTTAATATGTTAAATTGCAATACCATCACGTTTTAGGTTGTCACAGGTCACAGGTTTTAGGTGATCCCATAGCCAATTCCATGACAATCACATCTGTTTGCTTGTGAATATGGTTCACAACTTGGTCCAGCAACCTTCTCATTAACAGGAGGCTAAATTGCCTTCTATTATGAATGTTCAGCCTCCTACTATTTATATATTCACAGTGTATTTCTTTTAAATGACCCTATTTTTGCCTTCTACTTGAAGTTTTCAGCCTGTTACTTCAAAAGTTAGTGAAAAGGCTGGTCCAGATTACTACTAGGATTCTTCACTCATTTTATTTTTTCTGGAGGGAAGCCATTAGCAGTAGTATTGACCTCTCCATATGTTTTCAGTATTCTGTCAATCATTTGACGTAATAAGGCTCCTTAGGGGTTTATGAAGGTGCATTTTTATTTCTGTTTCTATACACGATATTGGATTCCCTTTCTTGGGCCTCACATTTCGAGGCTAGACTAGGCTAGTGTTTGTTTTGTCGGCCATCTTTTGTCACTATCACTTCGATAAATAAATGTATTTTCTTCACGCTAACAAGATCAGTACATGCGATGCTTTTCCAATACAGTGTTCTCTTTCACGTCCGCTGTACATGATGATTGACACGCGGTATCACGAATTACGGGATTGGACCGAAACTGTCCGAAACGAACCGATACTGTCCGGAACGGACATAGATAATATCAAAGCTACAAAGCTAATCATGGGTCACGACATACATGTAGGAGCATGTGAAGAATTTTATGTACACAACAATTTCAAGTGGTGACAAAGTATCTAAATTGCTGTAGTGCAAAAGTTCACAAAAGATATATCAGATTTTAGGAAAATTTTGGGGGAATTCGGAAACTTTTGATTCATTTCTTTTCTGTTTCAACTATGTGACTTTTTTAAGTTTTGAAAGTACACTGAAAAGCTTTAAAAACGCAAAAGTTGTAATTCAATTGTATTTTCATACTTCTAGTAGTTCGATTTTTATGAGATTTGACACACATAAACATTGATACATGTATGTTTGAAAACTATGCTGTGAATTTCATATCAAAATAATGAGAAATGTGAGAGTTACAGTCCTTGCTATAGCTATACCCCTAAAATCCAAAACTGCAAAAGATATTGAGCACGACTACAATTTGTTCCTTGGCACAAAAAGCATTGCTATTTCATTAAAAACACAGGTTTTGCCAATTGCCTTGATTGCATGACAATAATGCTAGCTTGTCTGATTGGTCATTGTCGACGTAATCCACGTCATATAGCGTTTTTACGTCAAATCTCTAGGGACATTAGTGCCTTGACGTGAAAAGTTCGGTTGATCAGACCGGTGTCAACCTTTCACTGTCCCAATAGCCTCGGAGGGACTGCTGCAGTGCCGTATAGATGAAAAATGGTAATTATGACGTCACGTGGCGTCACCTATACGTCATAAAGTTAGTAAAAATTCAAATGTGCTGGATAATTCATTTTCAAAGACTCGTAGAATTGTCAAAAATGAAACAAAACGAAAACTAAAGTGTTTTTTAGATATGGATTACTACAAGCTCCCTGTGAAATGGTCAAATGTTTTTCTTCATTAATTCAACGTGACGCCACATGGCAAAAAGTATAAAATGGCTTTTTATTCCTGTGGGTGGTCAGTGACTTTACAAATGCCGGTTTCGTGTAAAAAATGGAAGCAGAGTACAGTTACTGATCCCTTTCACCTGTTACGGAAGACTTAAAATATCCTTGGTGCAAAAAATTACCAATTTTCTTTTTTTGCGTTTTTAAAGCTCTTCAGTGTATGTTCAAAGAAAACGTCAACTTGAAATGTAACATGTCTACAGACATGTATTATTTCACATTTTTGTCATGGAAAATAGAGTATATCTAGGTGAATGTCCGAGATATTTTGCCAGTGTTATTTAACATTTGATTGGGGTCAACACATTTCTGAAATTACATGCAAGGCAACTAAGACTTTGGGTTTTCTTCGGCGCAATTTGGCACTGGCACCTAGGCATACTAAGGAAGTTGCATACAAAACATTGGTTCGGCCTCAACTTGAGTATGCAGCTCCTATTTGGCATCCCTATCATGAAACTCAGATTGAGATGGTGGAGAAGGTGCAGAGGACTGCTGCCCGGTGGACCTGCAGGCGATGGAGGAACACCAGTAGCGTCGGTGAAATGCTAGACGAACTTGAGTGGCCATCCCTGGAGTCTCGCAGGGAGCGGTCCTCCTTAACCTTCTTCTACAAGATACACTCCGGTACAGTGTCTCTTGATAAAGACAAATACCTGACCCCGGCACCCAATCTAAGGCATACTCGGGCATCACATGAATCACAATACACAAGACCATTTGCCTATAGTGATGCCCTGAAAAATTCCTTTTTCCCCAGAACTATTCCGGTTTGGAATAGTCTCCCTTCTTCAGTGGTCCTATCTAAGACCATTGAGGAATTTAAGGCTTCTATTTAAATCATTAGCCCAGAGGCATGCGTTTTAGTATGCCTCTCATCTATATCTTGTAAATAGTTTTAATGGTCCACCCCAAATGTTTTATTTTCCCTTGACTAAATTCTAAATTTAGCCACCCACCCCACACCTGAGGTGATGATCAGAAATTGATCGACTCAGTATCAGAAGATAGATAGATAAACAAACAGCTAAGGCAAAGTCTGGATCACACAACCCCTAACCATACTGGATTCACACTGTCCTTCCATTATTGCTTGATTCTGTGATATTTAGTATTATTCTGATTGGCTCTAGCAAAATCAAACATTCATCATGTATTTTGAATCTTTGTTTGGAGACTCAGAGAATCTAATCAGGTTAGGCACAAGCACGCTATACAACTTTGGGTCACTCAGACAGCAAGAATTTTGAATAAAACTTCCCTTGCTGATGGAATTTTGCATATGTCTGTTTGTTTCTTTTAAGTTTTAAAGGTCAAGTCAACAATTTTTCAGACATGGTGATGAAACCATTCACGGTTTAACACAGTATCTGTTTTATTTGGTATCAAAATGCACTATATGTTACTAAAGGAATCATTCTTCTTGTCAGTGTAGACTTCTATCACAATCTCATATTATTTTAAACTTCCAAATTTCTATGAACCCCTCCATATAGCATGTTACTAAGAACATGCTATAATTTTCTTGTTTAAGAATAGTTTGTTCAAGGAGTTTCTATACCTGGAGTTCGTGCTTCATTATCAGCTTATTTAGCACATTTAGTCACATGCTGTGAGCGCAATGCAAGTCAACGGAAAACATCTAATCTGAAGGGTTATTATCATCTAATTAACAATTCCTTTGAACACCATGTCCGGCACCGCCTCCAACAGTGAAAATGGATAAAATCGCTACTTCAGTTTTATAACAGAAAATTACAGACGTAAATGCGCACTTGTCACAGCACAATGACACTTGCAATAAATTATGCGCACTTGATTATCATTGAAAGTAGATATATAGCTCTACACGATAATTAAGAAATTATTACCGAACAGGTGCCAGTAATCTTTTAATCGCTGAAATAAGGAAGTTGTTTATTTTATTTGCATCATCAAATTTATTTAATTCCTAATTTACAAAATGTTCCGAAGGTTTCCTAAATTTTAAAACCATATGTTAAAAATGGAAATTTTCTCAGCTTTCGTGTAAGCTAAGCAGCAATATGTCCAAAATTATCCGAAAGTGTGTTTTGAAGGGTAAAAAGAAAAGCACTAGGGTATGCTTGGTGTTTTCCTATGAGAGCGATTCTAAAGCGCATTACAATATTTAAGTCTACATTTCAAATCTTCATTGTTTTTCGCATCAGCAAGTTACGTAAATGGGGATAGATCTAACTGTATTCATTTTAATATTAAATAAGTTTTTATTTTGAAACTAATGGAATTTAAAATTCCAGTATCAAAGATATTTGTGCTGTGCCAAGACAACAATTTAAAGCTCATTACAGCTTGCCCATGCTCATCGATGCATATGCTACAGTATTTCGTACATGTTTACCTAACAGGCAAGACAAGTAAAAGTAGGCAATGATCAGGAAATGACACATTCAGAAAGAAATTCCCACTCCAAAAATCGAGGCGGGAAAAAAAACTAAATCAAAACTTATACGGAGAAAACATATCGTAAGCCGGAGAAAAACATATCGTAAGCCGAGTGAAGGAATACATTGTCAGCAATTTTTGTTACATAGTCAAAACTTATAATCATGGCTCATTTCGCTCTATTCGGGTTCTTAACAAAACATGCAAACATATATAAAAAAAGACCCTGTGAAGTGGTTCTAATGAGTACCCTCAATCTATGTTTTGAGAAAATTTGAGAAAAATTTTAAGATATCATTTTTTCGAATGAAATTTTCATTTTTTTAACCGATGAAAAAATCTCAATATATTGCATGGTTTTCGGAATGAAAAGTTGTTTGTTCCACTTCTCCTTCCCCCACCTCCACATACAAAAAAGTATCATTGATATTAATCGTGTGTCGAGGTGAACATATGTTTATGTTTAGATCTTCCGTACAAGATTTTAGCCTTTGGATGAGGTATAGTCGGAAAGTTCCCGGTCCAAATGATGAAACTTTTGAAATAACAAAGCCAATCCGTTTTCTTTAATTTGCGGATAAATTTAGTTAACTTTTGCAAGAATTATTCAAAAAATGTCGATTGACATACGGCATTTAGAAGGGTACGGAGCACAAGTTTGAAAAATCTCTCATTTAGATGTTTTTGATGTTTTGAAACTTTGTCAGCACTGTCATTAAACGGCGCCACGATGTGACTTTTTTGATGATGTCATATTAACATTTGTTTTGATTAAAGTACAAAGAATCAGCTTCGTAACATGAAATTTAGAATTTTGACATCTTTTCTAAGACAAAGGCATGGATAACTTTTCGAGCGTAAAACCGCCGACGTTGTTGAAACGTACGGAGCAGCGCGCGGTAGTCAAGCATCATATAAGAGCAGTTGAGACCCCTACAAACACTTAGAAATTTGTGAAACATATGGACAGTGTATAGAAAATGTTTAGTTAATTTACTCGTGAATACTATATTATAAGAATTAAAAAAAAAAAAAAAAATCTTGTGCACACATTGAAAGATAACCTGTAGTTATTTCCATGCTGTTATCTGCTAGCATTGAGGCCGTGTTCATCCTGGGTACATAATTAGGTGTTAATTTATTATGGTACTTGACTTATTAAAAGGTGTCGCGGTGCCGGACATGGAACCTTTGATGTGGTGAAGCACGAACTCCAGGTATAGAAACTCCTTGGTTTGTTCTTCTTCTTCTCCTGTTAACTCTGGAGCATTGTTGCACAGAATTTCTCAGCTAAATAGAAATGTCTAGCTTGACGTATATCTGCAGTAAGTATGAATTTTCAATGGTAAAATCAGGAAAAAATAAGAATTTTGCTTTTCTGTCATTACCCCACCCACTTTTAATACACAGTCGGTGCAAGCGTTCAGTTTAATTTATCAAGCACCGAGATATACCTGGCTCTCTTGGCGACTTAATTCCATTCCTGGTGCATGTTCGTTTTTATTTTACTTCCATGATCATCTGTATCTTTTAGTTTTGCTAAGAATATCAATCAGGAACTTTTATTTTTATTTATCAGCCTACTTCCGGTCAGCCATTTTCATAATTTTGGTCGGCATTTTTCGTATTTTTCCGGAAATTACGGTCCGTCTGATTGCCCCAGCGGAACCGCATCAAGTCACCAATGGTCCCGAGAACATTCACCTGCGCTGTCGTCTTTCTGTTGCTATATGAATCTGAATGGATTACTGATGGCCTCGGATCCAAAATAACCGAATGATGGCACGCCAACTTAACAATACTTTACCAGGGTGCGCCTTATTAACTCAACGGAACGTAAACGGTCTTTCAATTTTCAGGACACAGGCTCAATACGTTCTGAAAAATCCATCGAAAAGCATACATATATATATATATATATAAAAATTGACCCTGCCATAAAAAAGGTCGAGGTCAATTAAAGGTCATGATTACGATGGGTCAGAGTGCCCAATGCTACTTACAAAGTTTCATTGAAATCTGTACACCAGCAGCTGGAGATAATTCTAAAAAAATGAGACATTCTCTCGATCGGGAGGCATTGCCATACAGGCATTATGATCATGTTTATACGATGTGTTAAAATTCCCCCCCCCCCCCCGATCGAGAGACAGGCCTAAATAAAAAGCTTTAGATTCGAGTTTGCACCTTCTGCTTGAAAATTTATCGTGAAAGTAACCATGCTCAATAAAATCACCAAGAAAAGAAACAATTCTTCCAAGTTTTCAACCTAGAGACTATACCTTGGTCTTTCGCACATCTCTGTACTTATCGCAACGGTGAATTTTCTTGATGTAACGGATTAAATGACTGGCGTCCCCCAACGGGTTTTAATATACGCATTTTTTTTGTAGTAAAATGCGCAGGACAGTCTGAAAATACCTAAAATATGATGTCTTTTCACACTGTCCCCCGATGGCCGGGAGAATGTCCCCGAATCGGAAAGCCCATATGAAGAATTTTGACATCGGTGCAAAATAGGTCAAGGTCAACAAGATTTATGATTTATTTAGACTGTGATGCTACATACATGTACAAAGTTTCGTAGAAATCAGTCAACCGGTTCCGGAGAAAAAGAATTTGAAGCAGTTTGTTAAGCTGACCTAAGCCGAAGGCTCACAGATGTGCTAATTGGAAATACGACGTAGGCAGGCTCTGTCGTCCGTCGTCGTCGTTGTCCACAATGTTCAAACATCTTCTTCTCAGAAACCACCAGGCCAACCAAATGCCAAAGTTAACTTCACGTGGAGCATCCTTAGGAAGGGGGAACTTAAGTTTGTATAAATGGTCCAGGTCACATGACCAAGATGACCGCCATGCCCATATATGAGGGTCTGGATGGGGGGTCCTGGTATTCACTAATCACTAAAAATTTAGCCATTTATTCACTGTCATTAAAATTTTGGCTTATTCATTAAAATTAGCTCGATTATTCATTAAAATTTGATAATTACTAGTCACGCCTTCTTTACCCGGCTAATATCAATTTATAAACACATAGGTGTTCCCCACCTAAGCCATCCCTTATCTCAGTTCCATGATATTAAATTTGTAGACTGCTGAATGCAACCTTGATATTAACATCTTGAGAGAAGCATAATTATATACCGATACTCTGCTAGACCACAGAGCCTCATAGAAACTTTCCGAAATAGTATACCGATTTTTTAGCTTTTAAATCTGTTGGGAGTATAGTCCCCTCCACCTTAAATACTGAATACGCTCTAAGTTTTACCCTGAATCGTTCTCTTCAATTATTGTTACCAAAGGTTATTTAAGAAAAAAATGTAACTTCAGTGGTAAAAGTTATAATAAAATGCTGTTGTTTTTATTTAGTAAACTAATTAGCATATGAGTATACTTGGATTTTTTTCAATGTGCAGGGCAGGGCTTAACTAAGCCCAGCCTTGGATGATTTCATTGTTGAGAAAGGGTCCCAGAGCTGACAATGTATAATTGAAGTAAAGGTGACTATGCTTGTTGTCTTTGTGCTATACCTGTGTTTCACCTGAATGATTTCAAAATAGGTGAAGTGTATGGTAGACACACAAAAACATAAACATTTTGTTTCTAAAATATAACCATACAGCTACACTCAAATATTTCTATCAAGTTAGCCAATGCTCTATTTTTGTCAACAACTCTTTGCTTTACTGATGGTACATGACCGCAGTAGAAGGTCAATTAAGTACCATTCGAAAAGATAAAGCGATTCAGCTGATTTTACTTATTTTTCCTACAAGGTCAGCTCGGTCAAATTAGCAGCAAGTTTGCTACGGTCAAGTTAGCAGCAATTTTGCTGCAAATCGGTCATGTTACAGTAGCAGCAATTTTGCTACAGCAAAAGCAGTCAAGTTCACAGCAATTTTGCTTGCAGCGTTAGAATTAAATTTGCTGCAGCAAAATACAGTCAAGATAGCGGCAATTTTGCTGCAGCGAAATTGGTCAAGTAAGCAGCTATTTTGCTACAGCGAAAAACAGTCAAGTAAGCAGCAATTTCGCTTGCAGCGAACATTTTTGTCGCAGATTGTTTTGGCTTAAATCTTGGTGTTAGCGCATAAGAAAATTGCATTTAATGCCACAATCACATCTTTTCGACGTCACCTACGAAAAAAGTTCCATGTAAGTGGAAATGTTTGTCGCCATTTTTTATGATTTTATTCTTATTATTTTTTTCTTTTTCGTCTAGCTGTGATCGCTATGTAGAAAATGATGATGAATGCTGCAACAGAAGTTTTCTAGACCTCATATCACCAACGTTATGTAAAATAATTGCCGATTTTTTTACAGTTTCGTCTGGCTGTGAGTGCTATTAGAAACGAATACCTATGCCGCAAACAAGACTTTTCTATCCCACCCATAACATAGGTTTTGACAAAAGTTCCCTGCCAACAGTAAAAGTGTCCATAGACTGGGTAATAGGTGGGATATAAAACATTTGTTTGTGATGACATTCATCATCATTTCTTATAGCGCTCATAGACAGACAAACGAAAACGAGAGACCGAATTGTGCCGTTGCTCACCTTAAACTTAGTGATTTTGCTCATCAGTGTAAGCTTCAAGATAGACAATGATACTCTGGAGCCTTGTCTGTATGACCAATAGACAATAGGTGGCAAAAAGTTTCGCTGCAGGTAACTTGACCGTTTATTTATTTATTTATTTTTTTTTTTTTTGCTGCTGCTGCTGCAACAGATTCGCTGCTAACTTGACTGAGCTGTCAGTAACACTTTACAGATCCGTATTGTGACTTCCAGTAAGAAGTTATTGCACTTTTTTCTGCCGCCTTCATTAGTAAATTAGTAATTTAAAGTAAATAAAATACAATTGTTAGATCCTTTGGAAGCAGTAAAAACATTCAAAGAGAGATAGGCCATATTGTACAATTTCGGGTAATGAACCTTCATCAGTGACCCTTTACAAAACTGGCAGCGAAAGCCAGACATTCATGATTGCTGCAATTTCAAGAATTTTCACCAGTATAGTCTAAATCAAAGACATTGATATTTAATTATATCAGAATTAAAGTTTTAAACTTGCAACGAAAAACAGAGAGTCATACAACAAGAATGTTTACCAGGCATTTACTTGGGGAATTTTCAATATGGTCATACATAAATACAGTCATGTAGTACAGAATATTTTTCTGTGACAGTATGTGTTTACCCATCATTTTCAGTGCATGAGGTTAAATTTTGACACTGATTGGTTCAACAATAACAAGTGGGTCCAAGTAACAGTCCAAGTGAGAACTACCTATTTTTAAATGTAATGGTCAACTTTGTCATTGTCAATCAAAAATTGACAGGCTCCGCCCTGCACATTGAAAAAAATCAGACTATACTATGTGATGTATGGATTTGTGTTTGTGTCTGATTGTAAAATACATTTTATCATGTCTTAAATACCGAGCGAGCGAAGCGAGCGAGGAAAAAAAATGTAGCGCCATATAAATTGCTAGATAGATTTGCATTATCGTTCTTAGTGCTGCCTTATTTTTGATTGCAAAAGACACATAATTATGATCTGTCATATATATATATATATATATATATATATATATATATATATATATATATATATATAAAAAAAAAAAAAAAAAAAAAAAAGCAAAATAATGTCCATACACAGAAAAGATTATCATTATAGGATTGAAACATACATAATAAGGGCACAGTGGGGTAATAGAATAAAAAGAAAATACATATACATAAGCAAAGAAAACAGTGAAATAGTATCTGACTCAGTAAACATCTAGAATGATTTATTTTTCTCTACCTTCAAATGACACATTTCTTTTCCATGAGGTGATACTACATGCTAGGATTCCAGACATATGTATTTCTAAACATTCAAGGATTTCTGAAATATGAATACAACATTTTAACTAAATCGGGTCTGGGGGTGCCGGACCCCAGAAAAAAATGAAATTCTGGAATGTCAGGGAGGTCATCTAAGACAATGTCATAGCCAAATTTTAGCATATTCATTATTCTTTAAAATGCTATTATTCACTATTCATTATATTACTATCATATAATGCTATTCATTAAAAATTTACATTTATTCATTATTCTTTTGGACCTCATTATTCACTAATCATTAAATTTTTTGCTCTTTATTCACTCTCATTAAAAATTTTAGGCCATTATTCATTAATCATTATACCCCATCCAGACACTCATATATGTTAAAAACCCTTAGACTCTCCTGAATATTCATAATTTTCCATCAGACTACCGGGAACTGAAATCAACGACTAGTGGGTGACTAAAATGTTTTAAGACAGTAAAAACAAGTTACAAGCCACTGATCAGACACTGTCGGATCGGATCGGAAACTCAAAAGCATATGTTCATTCTAATAACCAGACTTGAACAAATCTACATAAATGTGCTGTGTGTTCTGCACGCTTAATGCAAATGGATGTTAATCAACGCATTTTCTTAAATAACGAAACATAGATTTTCTTTTGATTTTTTCAGTTTGTTGTCTCATCCTTTTCCCCATTGGTTTTCAAGGTCGTATACAAGTACATCATGTTAACATACCAATGCCATTTAGAACCCATTTACATCACACTTGTCTAGCGAGTAGACATTGCATACATTGAATAGAGTACCAATGGCCGAGTAAACGCTCACCTGATCTAGATCCTTTTATGATTTTTCTATCATGCCTTCAGAGGATGCAAATAGAAATCGTCTTTAATTAGCAATTCCATTTCAGACAAGAAGATACAAATTCAAAATCTATAAAGGAAAAGTCGAAAATTGCGTTTTACAACTTCTACAACGCGTGGCCGTAATAAAGTTCTCGACCGTACACATGTTGTACGACGATACGTAACAAAGAATTGATATCGGTATCCCACATGAGGCTTATTGTACATGTGGGAAAAATACTTTTTATGTGAATTAACGTGGTACGTTTGAGGTCATATTACGGCGTATTAATTTACGACACCGACACCGATGAAAAAGAAAAAAAAAACAAAAACAAAAACAACAACAACAACAACAAAAAAAAAAAAAAAAAAAAAAAAAAAAAAAAAAAAAAAAAAAAACGATTCTATTAAGACAGATGGTCCAACACCAGTAAAAAGTCTCCCATAGGCCGTAATGCAAATTCCCTCACTTTGTGACACTCCCAGCTAGTACCCAACATTGCACCACCAAAAGGTCTTCTCTAACTTGATAGCCCAGCAACACTCCTACCCAAAGGTGCCACTACCTAGGGGGGGGGGGGGGGGGGTTGACCATCTCGATTTTCCGGTATTCCATTTTGCAATATACCTATGGGTGGATTTTACACTCTAGAATGGTCCGGATTTTAGTAGGGGGTGGTGTACAAACAGAAGCCTCCGATGAGATATAGTCCGTTTTGGCATGGTGATTTGTGCACTAACATGTCGTATTATGGCGATACTTTGTAGTAAATGCGAGATCTTACACAGAATGTAGGAAATGTTCTCACTATTCAGCATCAAACATGTGCGGATGAAAGTTTTAAATGCACTATTTTCGCGGGGGTACGGCGGAGTGATATTTTTTTACCGGTGTTCCACCAGATGAAGAAAACGAATTTCTGTGCAATATTTTGCAGTGGACTCATTCTTGGCGGACATAAAGTGTACTAAAGCGCGATCTATCGCATGCAGTTTAGGTTACAGAGAATTAAACCGATTGCTGTTTTAATATTTGCACACAGTGATGTCGATGGGGAAAAACGATAACGCCGTGTTAGCCATGTTAACGTTAAAGTGACGTTAGTTGTCTCGTCACACTATTAATTTGACAAGCGTTTAACGTTATCCATAAATGTCATTAGGAAAGGTATTTTTATGTATTGTTTACGAATGGCACAGTTGACAGAGTGTAGTATCAATATGAAAGACAATTGTCAAAATAGGTTATTTAATGATTTTGCCTCTTAAGTAAATACTCTGAAACTGGCTGTGAAATGGGATAGTCTCAGTTTATTGTGTTTCTAATTAGTTATAATTGATTTTCAAAGAACTTCAATTAATATTCTGGAAATTCTTATGCAATAAGGTGTTGCTAAGCCCATTTTTATTTAAGTTATGTTGAAATATGAGGACTTCATCCTACAGGAAGAAAACCTTAGTTTTATTTGGATTTATCTCATTTTCTGCTATTTGGATGCACTGGACAAGGTTTAAAGGTACAGTTATTTATTTATCTATTATTATTTTTGTTTTATTTTTATTTTGATATAGGAACATTAGTTTTTTTAATAAAATATTCTTTTCTTTACTCAGTATTGGGTCAAAAGCTATTCAAGACATCTGACTGCATATTAAATGTGTTCTAGAAGATACACTGCATTTAATTAATAACGCACAGTTTGTAAATGATTTTAATATATACATATTCGTCACACCGTCGGTGGCTTTCGTAACACGTTGTTGCAAGTGGCCAATAAAACTGTCAGAGATAGTCCGGTGATAATGACAATGTTCACACCATGAAATGATTAAAACAAACTGATTAACAATGAGAACGCCTAAGTTGATATCAAAACAAGTGAAAGACAGAATGTACTTTTAGGGGCGAGTTTGCATGTAGCAGGTCTATGGGACGTAAGTGCCGAACTTGTCAAGGTCAACACTGAGTATACCGCCATTAGGACCCAAATTGTTGCTATCGATAAGCATTGGTGGTCCAGTGTGGCTGTTCCTTGACCAATATTTGCGTATGACGCTGAGTGTGTTCAAATTACAAAACACGCACAAGGGCCAAGAGTGTACGAGCACAATTTGATAACGATTTTATTTTTTGAACTATATTTGTTTTGAAAAGGTGACCATTGTCAAACAGTGATAAATTGCGATATTAACTGTCAGATGACCGATCCGAGTAACAATGTACTCCTTTTTTCTTTTACAGACGTACGTATTTCGGTGACTGTCGAAAGGGGCAACATTGATGACGTTTTATTGCATCAACCGGAAAGAAGAGATACAACGGTCTTACAATTACAAAGGCGCATGGAAAGTCGTTTAGACAACATCAGAAATATTTGTAATTCAAGCACGCTTGAACGCTTTAGAACAATATTCAGGCTGAAATCCTACAGTGAACTGCTGATGACTGTAAATGGATCGGGAGTCTGCATGTGTAAGGTCCCAAAAGCATCAAGTACATTCTTCGGCAAAGTATTCTTATTGCTGCAAGGAAAATTCCATCCGGAAACTGTTAAGCGTTTATCTGGATTTGAAATACATGGGAGGATGTTCGCGCATTACGGAATTCCGTGTGACCTAAACACTCAGCCCCTCTTTTTCGTCACTAGAAATCCATATTCAAGACTATTTTCAGGATACATTGATAAAATTTTCGTCCCAAAATTCTGGAAACTTGCCTTAAGTCTTCATCATTACGAAAATCGTAAACACATAAATGGCAGAGATATATACAAATTCATGCAAGACGAGACTGAAAAAGGCAATTGTTACGTGAACGATGTTTCCTTCGATGTGTTTCTCAGATATGTTGTCACTACCAAATCGATGGACGCGCATTTCACCCCAGTTTCAATGATGTGCGATCCATGTAAACGAAATTACAGTGCTATTATAAAGCAGGAAAACTTTAAGGAAGAGACAATGTTCACCCTAGATAAGTTCGGTGTTAAGCCTGAAATTCAAGCCGAGATAGCCCCTCTTCTGGACGAGGAGCTTGTCGAACAGTCTGTTCAGAATTTATTTGACACTGTGCGAAAGATACTTGTGTCACTGCGTAAAGATTTAGGATGCAAGAATCCAGATTTCATCTATTTACGGGTATGGCAGGCCATACAGATACTAGGATACGTTGATGCGTCTGAGCCTTTTCCAGCTAAAGTGTTTTCACAAGGTCTCAAATCTGCGTATGAACAACTTAAACTACACAATATTACTTTCCTGAACAGTACTCAGAGAGCCAGGCAAAGGTATGAGTATCTTAGACTAGCGTACAAGTCGGTAGATCCAAAAATAATCAAACGGGTACAACAATTGTTCCAGCTCGATTTCTTGATGTTCGGATATGATGACAGACCACCCGCTTGATTGACTTAATAATCTATTATGTGTTTTAGAAATGACATTGCAACCGACACTAGTCACATTCAAACGATGTTTGTAATTTTCTGGAACAATGTCGGCAGAACAATTTATACATTAAACCCCAGTTTTATTGGGGTTCATAGTCTCCATATTGCATGTGTTACAATTTGACAAAGCAATTTCTTAACATAAATGATATATTTGTAATTTTTGAAATTTAGACCTCCTTGCTTCAGTTTTAGTGGGGTTGTGGGGTCGCTCTTGCACTGGGTAGTCAGGTGGCAAATGGCACGTCCTTATTGATAGAAAGTCAAGTCTTATTTATGAAGCTACAATGTCTTTTGTGATGATTCTATGACCAGTACAAAATCTTACTGATAATGCATTGTGTAATTGTTACTGTACTAAGAGTGCAAAACTCATTGTAATTGCATAACTCATTGTCATTACATTATATTGCCTTTAGAATGTGATATGCTGATACAGTAGTTGTTTTAGTAGCTTTCATGAAGGTTATCGTTCGTTAAAATATGATAATACATGCATGCATTTGATCATTATGGCTTTATAGAGTCAACGTCCTGCTATACCTATGATTCTTATTGAATCCTCAAACATTCAGACGATCATTGTAATTTTTGACATAATTTTCACAACGCCACAATCATAATTATGTAAGACTCCAGTTCTTCTTATTTTTAGCACGATATAAGGGCATTAGCATGAATAAAGATATGAGCCACCACATGGGAAAACCAACAATCTGCATATGCGAAAACAAAGACACAGATCAGCTTCGCGGTAACCACGAAGCTGATCAGCGCCTTTGTTTTCGCTACACGGGTAGTACAATTCCTATTCTTCTTAAATCCGAAATTTCAAGTTTCTATCCTTTTTCTGTGACTGTGCAGCCTGATTTGTGTCGGACCTGTTCGGAAACCACATTGTTGGTTTTCCCACGAGGCGGCTCATTTAATGCATTATAGCGTAGTTATTCTCATACGGCCTAGTTTCCACGGACAATTTTTCTTTGACAAAGTAGATTTTTCACAGAAAAATATTTTTTGAATATCGAAAAACGAAAAACGAATATCGAACTAACTTCTTTTTTTGAATATCGAAAAACGAAAAACGAAAATCGAACTAACTTCTCATTGCTCGTGTAAGTTCAATTCTGTGGCGAAGTTTCATTGTCAAATATCTGCGACGAAGGTGAGCGAGCTTAGAAATATAAGTAATATTTGCTGTGTATGCACGCAAACTCATTGCCAAAGTTTCTGTGACAAATAATATTCGTCAAAGAAACATTGTCCGTGGAAACTTGGCCTACCGTTGCTTAATTGCTGAAGGCCTTATGGAATCTTTGTCAAGTTTTTCGCCTTAAGTTCGGTCTTAGGTTTATTATGGTTAGTGTAGTTATACGCATCAAGCGTCCTATACATATTGTTTGGCTCCTTTTTTTTAGGATGATGTGTAAGACGAATGCATGCAATAAAGATGTCATATTGTTCATACACGTTTATGTGTATGGCCTTATTCAGTAGCGAATTGATCTGAGAAAACCATTTTCTATTACTACACTAAAACATTGAAAAACAGCGTTTGTTGTCTTTTCTTCCTCACCGATTCGGTTCACGTGATTGTGACGCAACGGTGCCCAGCTCACGCACATCCTCAACTCATTTAAGCCTGGCGCCCTTGTTATGGGACATAGGAAAACGGCAGGCGGCGTCCCATCTCAATTCAATTCTTTATTTCCGTAAGCCATACGGTTCATTGGAGGGTACAAAACATATACATGCATTTACTATGTACATACATATTTACATGATACCAATACAATTGGCCAAAATACGTGTATCAACAACATAAACATGCATAAATAAATAAATGGAAAGGTCTAGTGCCTTATGGCAGCAGCGATTTTACGTTGAAATCGCTGCTGCCAGTTGACTGGCAATAGCGATTTTACGTTAAAGTGGCTGCTGCCAGTTGACTGGTAATAGCGATTTTACGTAAAATTGGATGCTGCCAGTTGACTGTCACCAGCCATTTTTACGATAAATCGCTGCTGCCAGTCAACTGGTTATGTCATTTTTCTTAGTTTAAGGCAGTGTAAGAGTTGTCAAAATATGAGTGGAAAATGTATCAAATGAAAGAGTATTTTGGTTTCTGTTATATTTTAGTTATCTACTTTGTTGGGATTATGTCTAAAAGTTGGGTAATAGAAATAATTGACTACAAAGAAGTTTGTTTCGTGAAATTATTGTATTAATTAGCATTTTATAAAATCAAAACTATGTGTAGAATAGTTCATAACATATTTTTGCACGTACTGCGTATGTTCCTATGGCCAAAATGTCCAAAATAACATCGATGTACCAAACGTTAATGAAGCAAGGATAACGAAAAGCATGGCTGTTGTGCAGATGGACATATTAAAATGTCGATTTCAAAAGCAAATGCAAAATATTCTAAGTTTTCTTGAACTTACACGCAGCCCTTGTGCGAATTAATGAAAGTGGAAGAGTCTTTCGTCGGCCTACCCAACGAATTGAAGTCACATTTACATTACGAAAACTTGCCCATGCAATATATAAATATTTTTTAAGAAGCAAAATATGAAATGTGCATTGGAAAAATTCTGATAGTTTTAATATGTTTGCTCAAATCATAGATCGTTGGTACACGTTAGAACCACCTCACCGAGCATACGATCTTTGTTTTCGACCAAACATAAGAAAAATAGATATACCCCTGCATACCCCAGTTTTACTATATAAAAGTGGAGTTTAAGGGGGTATTCATTGCATGGACATGTTTTCCTGATGCAAGTTTCATATTAGTCTACGCATTCAAAAATAATCAAAATGTGAATTTTGACTAATTACAATTTGTTCAGATACACATGAAACATCTCTTGTACTGTTAACTCGATTTCTTGTTTCTTAAGTTTATCTCTAGTATGTAATCGTTACATTAATGGAAAACAGAGCAATTAAAATAATTTGATGACCATTTATATTGACCTTTGCATTGAAAGAAATGCAAGGCATCGTAACATACTTTTCGACTTGCCACTGACCTTCAAAGAACATTTATCTACATGTATATTGCAGTATAAACAGCTTGATGGCACAAAATCTGGTTTTGGAGCAGGAGCTCGAGAAATATGGTAAGTGTCACTTTGCACCCCTCCCTTCCTCTGACTTTTGGCGCCCTGACTACTGAGACTTACCACAAACCTTCATACAACATGTATCTGTATTGCAGTATAAGCTGTTTGCCTAAACAAGAGCTAGTTCGGGAGCTGGAGCTGTTTTTACATAAACCACTTTTCCTGCACACCAAAATATAAAAGGACTCAATAAATGTATTTTTTTTCACGTTTTGAAATTGTGTTTGGGGGTAGGGGGGTGGAAATTCCCTTCTCAGTTAGAATTATGTTTTTTTTATTTTACGCTTAGTCAGTGTTAGCAATTATGACTTCAAAGGAAAATAGATACTGTTTTCCTTTTGTGCACAACACAGGTGTTGTGCAATTTCGCAGACGGGTTTGGTATCATCCTCAAAATAACAAAAGGCGGTAGACATAAAGTATCCGAAGTTGCATGTTAATACATACTAAAGAAATTTAAACAAGAATACGATATAACATTAAATAGATGGATTCCGTGATCGTGTCCTCACTTAATAACGCATAATACTTATAACAGCCAAGAATAGAAATAATTCAACATTAAGATCAGGAAGAATTGTATAAGCTGACATTTGAAACAATACAAATGCTTTGCATTAGTACAAAAACAACAGTTTATAAGGTATTTGTATACTCATATTATGACAACTCTTACGTTGTCTTTACTTCAATTATGTGCAAATAATTATGTGTAATTTGAAAAATATGAAAGTCAACTGGCAGCAGCTATTTTATGTTAAAAATGCTATAATAAGTTGACTGGCAGCAGCGATTAATCCTAAAATGGCTGGTGACGGTCCACTTGCAGCAGCCAATTTAATGTAAAATCGCTATTACCAGTCAACTGGCAGCAGCCAATTTAACGTAAAATCGCTATTACCAGTCAACTGGCAGCAGCCAATTTAACGTAAAATCGCTATTACCAGTCAACTGGCAGCAGCCATTTTAACGTAAAATTGCTGCTGCCAGTCAACTGGTAATAGCCACTCCGTAAATAAATACATATTAAATATGGTCGAATATGGACGAGTGTGTTTGATTTAATGATTCAATAGCACTTCGCTGGCTTTGAGCAAATACTTTCCTAAATTGCACAATGTTTGCTTATTTGTCGTGGGGCTATTCTATTTGCACTGAGAATGTTCACCAAAAAATGGTCTAAAAGTTAAAACTCGCTCATGATGTGGACTCACCCAAATGAGCCGCCTCATGGGAAAACCAGCAATCTGCATATGCGAAAACAAAGGCGCAGATCAGCTTCGCGGTAACCGCGAAGCTGATCAGCGCCTTTGTTTTCGCTACTCGGATAGTACAATTCCTCCTCTACTTATCTCCAAAATTTCAAGCTTCTAGCCTGTTTCTGTTACTGCACAGACCGGTCTGTGTCGGACCTGTTCGGAAACCACATTGTTGGTTTTCCCACGAGGCGGCTCAAATGATAATGATGGGCAAGTTCATTCTTCATAAATGGGTTAACTGTTTGGATGTTATCTTTCTCATCAACGACAATAGTATTGCAAGGAAGAGAAAGATCGTAAGAATGAATACTGTAACAATCATTAGAATAATAATGAGCCGCGACGCAAGAAAACCGGTCTTCGGGGTTTCCGACCAGGTCCGACACAAACCGGCCTGTACAGTCACAGACAAGGGCTAGCAGCTTGTTTCGGATTTAAGTAGAAGAGGAATTGTACTATCCGAGTGGCGAAAACAAAGGCGCTGATCAGCTTCGCGGTTACCGCGAAGCTGATCTGCGCCTTTGTTTTCGCATAGGCAAAATTCCGGTTTTCTCACGATGCGGCTCAGATGATTAAATATAAACGTTAAAAGTTCGGGTCCCGAAGAACAAACCCGCGAGATGGTTATATGCCCTGCTATCACATTTTAGAAGCTGATTTGGTATTGGTAACCTTTTTGTCCAGTTTTGATAGCTTAAGAATACAAACCATTTGGCATTTCCTTGTAGCATGTCTAGCAAACAATCCAAGTTATAAATTACCTACGTCTTTACCAACTTCTTTGAAGTGTTTAACTGTCAAATTCATAAACACTTATAGCATGATATGTACATTTTGCATTCGAAAGAATCGCCTTGACATTTAAAGCCCCTTTAACCTCTTATTAACTTTGAAAAACATCTTATGAACTAGTCACGTGATTCGTATGGGTCACTTTGACAAGCAGTTTTACAACACATTCAGACTTTGACGGTATACCAGGGCCCTAGGTTATAAAACTTTTTTCATGCTCAGCTCAGCTGAGACTAAAATTCAAAGTGCTCATAAATGACAAAATAGCCCAAATAATATGATATTTCGGGTTTAGATCACCAAAGCCTGTAATTTATCCTGCTAATAAATGTTAAAATGCCAACAATGGTTGGCATTTTAACATTTATGAGCCCATTTTAACATTTATGAGCAGGATAAATTTTAGGCATTTTAACATTTATGAGCAGGATAAATTTTAGTCTCGACTGAGTTGAGCATGAAAAAAGTTTTATAACCTCGGGACCTGACCTCAGTCTAGATAAAGAAAGCATTACAATCACCAAACACATCCATTGAGACACTGTACATTACGAAAACTTGCCCGTGCAATAAACAGCTTTTTTTTTTAGTTTTAAAAATTGAAAATTTTCAGCTGAAAAATTTTGATATTTTTCTTATTTTTGCTCAAAACATAGATTGTGGATACACGTTAGAACCGCCTCGTCGAGGCGGTTCTAACGAGTACCCACAATCTATGTTTTGGAGCAAAAATAAGAAAAATAGGTATACCCCTGCATACCCTAGTTTTGCTATATAAAAGTGCGGTTTAAGGGGGGTATTCATTGCACAGACATGTTTTCATTATGTAAAGAAAGCATTACAATCACCCGACACATCCAATGAGACACTGTAAGTAGGGGTCCAAGTATCCCATACCGCTTTTTTTTAAATGAGCCGCCTCGTGGGAAAACCAACAATGTGGTAACAGTGGTTTCCGAACAGGTCCGACACAAACCGGCCTGTACAAGCACAGAAAAGAGCTAGAAGCTTGAAATTTCGGATTTAAGTAGAAGAGGGATTGTACTATCCGAGTAGCGAAAACAAAGGCGCTGATCAGCTTCGCGGTTACCGCGAAGCTGATCTGCGTCTTTGTTTTCGCCTATGCAGATTGTTGGTTTTCCCATGAGGCGGCTCAAATGTTTGCTATGTCAAAAAGCTTATAGGACAGATCTTGTCCATATTCAGATTAAAACTCTGACAAAGTACATCACTAAAATGATGAAAAATATCACTAAACTGGGTTCCTGAAAGCTGTTTCAGTATCCAATATCTTTTTTTTTTGTTTACAAAAGGATGCCGTAACTTTTAAATTTAATTATTTTATATCCCTATACATTCTTCTATGCGGCACCCTCAGATCTTTTCGCAGTTTTCGCAAATTTTATGAAACAACTGAAATATTTATGATCGGTTTGATTTATTCTACACTGGAAACTATTGTTGTTTTCGTCATAGTGTCGTATGTGACGGTTCACATAAGTTAACTACTAATTACAATTGCTTTAATCTTTATCTTTTATATAGGTCTATTTTTTCTCACAAGCGGTCATACAGAAAGATTTCTGGGATGTAACTTGGCTTGGCCTCATAGCAGACGTAGTAAAACCTCTGGACAGACACGCTTAGCTTCAAAATTCCCTTGGTGTGAGATGCTCTGTTGTACCGTTTTGCCATAAAGGTAATTTTGGTAAATAATTATAATAATGTTTAAAATAATTATGTTTCAACATTATTCCACCTCTGACATTAACACAGCTGACAGTGCGTAAACATTTCAGGGTCGTTATCAGATTACATAAGCGACCACGAAGATCCGTGAAGGTCATCAAACGTTAGATGTAACTATACGTATGTGGCTATATTGTAATATGGTGACTATAAGATGGTGACTATATTGTGACATGGTGACTATGTTGTCCAGATCATCTCGTACAATAAAACAGTTATTGATACATAAATGAAACATAAAGCTAAATACTTTTCCCGCTTCACTTCAAAAATGGTCTTGAAAATAGACTCCATAGTGCAGATTATATTTTTATTTAGGTCCTTTGAGATCAGTATAGATATTCAGAGTGTTCAAAACACCAACATTTTAGAAACATACTTCAAAGCAATGTTTATATCATTTGATCCCGTTTAGGATTTTTTTAAATTCAGTGTTACGTCCCTTTCAAGATTATTTCAGCTCATATGAGACGGGCCAATCAGTAGGTGGGGCGAAAACGGGAGAACCCCGAGAAAAACCACCTGACACACCCGCAAGCAGAACTTGGCTTGTCTCACATGTGGCCAGAGCGGGGCTCGAACCCACACCAGACACAGCGGTGAGATGATCGAGTGATTAAGAAACAGCGCTCTTAACCCCTCGGCCACGGGGGTCGCCCCGTTTAGGAATGTCTTTGATTCTACTTATTTTACTTCTCGTGTAAATTTTCGAAACTACAGTACAATAGTCTGGCTTTCGTTGCCGGTTTTAAAAGTTCTACCAGAAATTGCGCAATATAGCCCATACTATCTCCCTTTGAATGTTTTTACTGCTTCCAAAGAATCAAACCTTTATATTTTATTATCATCCAGCGATGTTGACTTCATTTGAGTTTTGATTAAGAGACGAGACATGAGTAAACCTGTGGGACTGGCAATGACTCTGATTACAGGTATGCGGTACACAGATAACATAAAACCAATGTACAATGGTACCTATGTATAGTTCTTAAAGTGCCTTTATTGTCTCCTGCAGAGATACGACCGTCATCTCAGTTAAAGTTTTTTTCAGTAATGTCTTGACCATATTGCACCAGCAGGGACAATAAACCCAGACAGCAGCTGTGTTTTTAAAACATCATGAAACCATGTCCATGCAATGGACACCCCCGTATACCCCATCTTTATACAGTGAAAATGGGGTTTACAGGGGTATACTTATTTTCTTATTTTTGCTCCAAAACATAGATTGTGGGTACTTGTTAGAACCGCCTCGATGGCGCGGTTCTAACTTGTACCCACAATCTATGTTTTGAGCAAAAATAAGAAAAATATTAAAAAAAAAAACAAATTTCTGAATCTTCTTTCAATTTTTACAACTTAAGAAAAATCTGTATATTAAATGGGCGTGTTTTCGAAATGGCTTCCACAGAAAGTACATTCTAAGTCAGAAGCTTACATGAGCTGAATTGCTGTACTACGAGCTGCCATTTATGTAGGGTTTAAAGTCCAGCTAGGGAACTACTGCCAAAACTGTTTAGTTAACATGAAAATCTGTGAAAGTTTAAGAACTCCCAAATCGGGGAAGTATGAAAAATGACTTAGAGGTATTTGAAAAGAACAATAAACAATTGTGTTGTGTAAGATTATGTATTTTAGCAAAAAGTGTAAGCGAGCAAACATAGGAAAAAGCGTGCAGCGTGTTTTTCTCCCGGGAGCCTGTTGCTAAGCAATGCGATTATAAAGTCACGTGACATGTGCGCTGTGATATGAAGCAGATCACAGATTCAGCTAGGACATAACTTTCACTCTTTCACTGTCATTCATACGAAACTTAAGAAATGGAAAATATAAAATGTATGTTTCACTTTTTTGCTAGAAAAATAAAATATTTTGTTTTCTAACTACAGGAAAGATGTTGATATTGTTATACATGATGTTAAGTTTGAAACAATATTTAATAAAAGATTTTTATTCTGACTAA
Source organism: Rugalucina vietnamica (assembly GCA_964017185.1). Taxonomy (NCBI): domain Eukaryota; kingdom Metazoa; phylum Mollusca; class Bivalvia; order Lucinida; family Lucinidae; genus Rugalucina; species Rugalucina vietnamica. The sequence goes on from OZ024870.1 coordinate 44,370,456, forward strand.
TGACACATACTTAATTGCATACAGCCTAAGAGATACAATGTATGTTGAACTGACTTTTATATGAAGAAACTGGATGTTCCAGGGAGTTATACATTAAGAAAGATCTGAATTATTATTCATCATAACCAAAGCCACTAAGAAAGTATGTGTCCATTTCACACTCTGAAAATGCATTATATGGTACTTGGTTTGTAGTCTTTGCATCACCTGTAGTCTAGTGAAACCACTGAAATGTTTTGTAATGACATGCTAAATCCAACTAACTTTGTGGTAAAGCAAGGAATGCAGCGAATTTTGATTTGGAGGCATGTGCTCTGCATCGTTCATCCTATGACCTGATCGCCATTTCGATATCTTCTTAAATATATGCCATAAAACCACCATCCAACATGGTACTTCAGACAATTTTAAAGATGTTGCTGAGCTTGCAAAGATCAAAGCTAGGATGCAAACTTTTCGTGCGTACAGCAACATAAATTTATATTTGGCGAATCGCAAAACATGGACACAAAACAAAATTCGTTGCACCCTTAAGAAACAATTTCACAAACATAACATAATAATACTGTTATATATTTTCTGGACGGAATCAGATATAAGTCTGGACGGAATCAGATGTAAATCTGTATATTATAAATTCTCATCAATCAATCATTCACATATAGATAATAGTTCTATTATCTACAAGAAGCACACTTGGCCTAACTTAAAGCCAAATTTCTGGTTTGATTTGCCATAGTCATGTGGCATAAAGTCCACAATTGGCAACCTGCTGGCTTTAGTCCGCAACTCAAATACAGTCTGGCCCGTTGCTTTTGTCTGAAATGTAAGTGAAAGTACATCAACTTGATACAATGGCAAAAACGAATGACACACGTGATAATATCCACCTACAAAACGATCATAAACACAGTCCTGTGAAGCACTTTCCTCCTAAAGAAAATAAACAGTCAAGAAAAGAAACCACTAAAATCTAAAACTTATAAAAACATAAATTTAAGCAGGAAGAACAGTAATAGGAATGAGAACACTTGAGAGAGAGAGAGAGAGAGAGAGAGAGAGAGAGAGAGAGACCAAGGCATAGATCCATTAAGTTCAGAATATGAACACAGACATCAAGCTTGAAAATTTAACAACACGTATGATGACCAAGAAGACCAGTAGATAAAATTATCCAGTAAAATGCCTTCCATTACCCTGCATTCGTCGTATAATACGGAGACTCCCGAGAGTTCTTCTGTCCTGAACACATGTTCGTTGCTGCCCATCAACTTGAGTGCATTATCTAAGCTGGATAGTTCCTGATCATACCAGGCTGGTACCCCATTGCAGTGGAAGGTGAACAGCTGCACAGCCTGATCACTGTTTGTAGCCAATGACGTCATCTGGTCTGGATAGTCGATCTGCAGGTACATTAATGTACATACGAGCTGTGTGCATGTTAGAGATATAACTACAAGTTGGCTTCTTTAAAAAGAAACCAATGAAAAGGTCAGCAGCCGTTTGTTGTAAGAGAATCCTTTTGCTCTAGATTCCAGTGTTGTTGATTCTCTGGTTTATCATTAATTTCGATTCTCATACGTTTCAGTTTCGTTTCCTATACATGAATGTCGTTTCTTGTTATGAACTCTTGACCAGTATGTGTATCTGTCACTCAAGGCATTGACCAAAATTTCTGATGTTATGGAATCAAAGCCAATACTAAAGGGAACACGATTACAATCAATATGTCGATGTGTAGAAAATCATTTTGCAGTGCAGTCAATTTGTGACAGAGTTCTGAATTTTGACCTGCAGCCACACTACCAGAAATAGACCGATGGACTAAAATGCAGCCATATAGAGTTCCTATAGTTTCTACGATCTAAACCTAGATGCGCTATGATAAGCAGTCACCACGATCGAGACTGCTTGCTAGATTTTACCGCTTTTTGACGGGGAGTGTCAACAATGGATAAATTTAATTGATTGCGGTTAACTGTCTAGTCAGTATAGACGGGTTCACTAGTTTTTATTAAGCGCTTTATGTGACAAAACGCGTAATTGAGAGAGAGCAGTCGACCATGGGTAAAATTTTCTTCATATTCAAAGTAAACACTGTGGAAAAGGTCCTGAGGGACCTTTTCCAATAAATAACACCACATGAAACAGGACGCTGGACAGTGAGGGATTATGAAGATGCGACCTAGGATTAAAGTCTTATCTGAAAGACTTGGAGACCCCACGACACCCAAGTTTACAAACGCATGTATGCTGCTGAATAATATAGTTTACTATGGTGACCTCTTATCTGGTAACATTTTCACCCGCCACTTAAATTTGCCATTTTTTTCTTATTGCATAAATATGTTGCTGTTTGTTTTGTATGTAATTGGTGGTCAACATCACTGGATATATTTTCTGAATAGAGAGCATTAACCGGCGATGACCATAAATTGTTGATGGCCGAAAAAAGAAAGTAATTCGCAGTAATGCAATGTCAACAAAAGTGGCATGTCTTCAGATCGTGCGGTAGGTCAATGATATTTTCAGAACTTGCAGCAGTTTCAATATAAACAATAGCAAAAATCGTAAAACGAAGCACAAGCGCTTGGAGTTATAGCCATAAATCATAAAAATAATGCTTCAAATCAGTGGCTACATGGCAATACGAAGTATTGTCTTCGTATCGCCGAGGTCAATGCCTACGGTATTGCCATGTAGACACTATTATTATAGCGAATATTAATGATTTATGGTTGTAACTTTAATCGCCTGTGAATGAAGCTAGAGATAAAACTAGTTAGTTTGGCAATAACTGATCAAAGTAATCTGTCTGAACTGAGTAGATAAACGTTATTATGTCTCCCCCGACAGGGTCGGGAGACATATTGTTTTTCCCCGTGCGTCTATCTGTCCGTCCGTCTGTCCGTCTGTCCGTCACAAATCGTGTCCGCTCTATAACTTGAAAACCGTTAAAGATTTTTCAATGAAACTTGGTACACTTGTAAACCACGACGAGACGATGTGTCATGCACAAGAACCATAACTCTAGCTTGAGTATTTTTGGAGTTATTTCCCTTTGATTATTTTCGATACAATTTCGTGTCCGCTGTATAACTTGAAAACCGTTAAATATTTTTCAATGAAACTTGGTACACTTATAAACCACGACAAGACAATGTGTCATGCACAAGAACCATAACTCTAGCTTGAGTATTTTTGGAGTTATTTCCCTTTGATTATTTTTGATACAATTTCGTGTCCGCTGTATAACTTGAAAACCGTTAAAGATTTTTCAATGAAACTTAATACACTTGTAGACCACGACGAGACGATGTGTCATGCACAAGAACCATAACTCTGGCTTGAGTATTTTTGGAGTTATTTCCCTTTGATTATTTTCGATACAATTTCGTGTCCGCTGTATAACTTGAAAACCGTTTAAGATTTTTCAATAAAACATGGTACACTTATTGAGCATGATCAGGCGATGTGTCATGCACAAGAACTATAACTCTGGCTTGAGTATTTTATGAGTTATTTCCCTTTGATTATTTTCGATACAATTTCGTGTCCGCTTTATAACTCGAAAATCGTAAGAGTTATTTCAATGAAACTTGGTACACTTATAAAGCACGATGAGATTACGTGTCTTGCTAAAGAACCATAACTCTTGCTTGCATATCTTTTAAGTAATTTCCCTTTGATTATTTTCCATACAATTTCGTGTCCACCCTATAACTTGAAAACCGTAAGAGAAATTTCAGTGAAACTTGGTACACTTATAAAGCATGATGAGACGATGTGTCATGCACAAGAATTATAACTCTTGCTTTCATATTTTTGGAGTTATTTCCCTTGGATTATTTTTCCATACAATTTCATGTCCACTCTATAACTTGAAAACCATAAGAAATATTTCAATGAAACTTGGTACACTTATAAAGCACGATGAGATGATATGTCATGCTAAAGAACCATAACTCTTGCTTGCATATCTTTGGAGTTATTTCCCTTTGATTATTTTTCATTCAATTTTGTATCTGCTCTATACATGTAACTCAAAAACCATTAGAGATTTTTCAATGAAACATGGTACACTTATAAAGCATGATGCACAAGAATCATTACTCTTGCTTTCATATTTTTGGAGTTTTTCCCTTTGATTATTTTTCAAACACTTTCGTGCCCCCTCTGTAACTTGAAAACCGTAAGAGATATTTCAATGAAACTTGGTACACTTATAAAACAGAATGACAGGATATGTGATGCACAAGTACTATAACTCTTGCTTGCATATTTTGGACATGCACGTAGAAAGGGGGGAGACATCAGTTTTCACATAGAAAACAAATTCTAGTCTATACAATGTTTAAACTTTCCTCACTCTTTTGCCAAGTCATTTATGAAAATAAACCTCATATTGTTATTTTATGATGAAGTGAAAGAATAAAAAATAGAATTGAACTGAACTGTTTGAATATGAATAAGCATGCAAGTGTATGGCATAAATGAATGATGAAGTTGACCTTTTGCAATTAAAAGGTCATGATTATCTGTTACGAAATCACTCAAAACAGTATTGCATTTTATTTTGTTTGATTATACTGTGCAATAAAATCATCAAACAAATTTAATGCATCCAAATGTCTTTTACTGCATTTTGATAATTATGTACATGTATAATTACATGCAATTACAGAGAAAGCCGTACCACAAAGCATTCAAGCTATGGCTTGTACACTTCCTTATCGGATATAGAAGAGAAATGTTAAAAGCTATAAGAGAAATGTTAAAAACTATAAGAGAAATGTTAAAAACTATAAGAGAAATGTTAAAAAAACTAGAAGAGAAATGTTGAACACTAGAAGAGAAATGATAGAAACTAGAAATATAGTAGTCACATGGTTCATGACACAATGGCATACATGACTCAAGTATTTTAGTACTTTGAAAGGTTCAGTAACACTCAAGAATAAAAATGTTAAGTTTTCATTAAAGAATTTGGTAGATACGATGTATATGAAGATGTTAAACAAAACCAAGTAAGAAACTTAACGATATGAGCCATTGCATAAGAAAACCAACAAATTGCTTGGGTGAAAACAAAGGCGCAGATCCGCTTTGCAGTAACTGCTAAGCTGATCAGCGCCTTTATTTTCGCTACACGGATAGTATGTAATTCCTCTTCTTTCTACATCCAAAATTTCCAGCCCCTATCCATCTTCTGTGCTTGTACAGGCCGTTTTGTGTCTGACCTGGTCGGAAACACAAATTGTTGGTTTTTCTCACGCATAGGCTCATATGTGAGTTCCATACCTCGAACCCTCCTTGCATTTCACTAAACCACTGTGGCTCTTCACCCTTCGGCCAATATCTCGATTCGACCTGTAGTTGATATAAACGTTATATTTGCGCGCACATGTAATGGATATACATGTACTTCGAGTGTTCTTTTATAGGCTCGTATAAAGCGAAATACTGAACGATTTATGACTTTCTACTCAGAAATAAATGACTACATCAAATAACAGTCCAACACCTGAACACTCAAAATTATAAAAATTATATTGTTCTCAGTTGAGAGCTTTGACAAACCCAAAGGTGACTTCTTTTTACATTCATTAATTTTATTGACTTCATTGGATGCCACATTCTGATTTTCGGTAATTAAGCATTAAAGATGGCTGAAAATGCATAGTTAGAGTAATGACACACATCCGTTTGGTTGAAACGGTAAATACTTGCCTTTGTTGTAGCTTAACAGTGGTTGAAATGGTAAATACTTGCCTTTGTTGTAGCTTAACAGTGGTTGAAATGGTAAATACTTGCCTTTGTTGTAGCTTAACAGTGGTTGAAATGGTAAATACTTGCCTTTGTTGTAGCTTAACAGTGGTTGAAATGGTAAATACTTGCCTTTGTTGTAGCTTAACAGTGGTTGGAATGGTAAATACATGTACTTGCCTTTATTGTAGCTTCAGTGGTTGAAATGATAAATATTTGCCTTTGTTGTAGCTTCAGTGGTTGAAGTAGTAAATACTTGCCTTTGTTGTAGCTTCAGTGGTTGAAGTAGTAAATACTTGCCTTTATCGTAGCTTCAGTGGTTGACATGGTAAATATTTGCCTTTGTTGTAGCTTCAGTGGTTGAAACAGTAAATACTTGCCTTTGTTGTAGCTTCAGTTGGTGTAATACACGTGTATCCACCGCCTGTCATATTGCAGTAGACCTCAATGGCGTCGGCTATGCCACCATGGTTGGGATCAATCCAGTACATACCTAGAAGTAATAGGATAAACTTTCAAAGCCCATCTTCTCGCTTTGAATGTTTTACTGCTTCCAAAGGATCTAACAATTATTTTTATTTGCTATTACTGCAGCTGGTGTTGTGCCGTGTGGCGGCCGTAAAAAGTCTCCCCGTACATCATCCATAGTGCAGATTATATTTTTCTTTTGATCCTTTGGGATCAGTGAATATATTTGGAGTATTTCAAATATACTGTACGTTTAACAGTATTTTTTGATTATTTGGCCCCTTTGGGAATATGAGTCTTTGATTTAGACTACACAGATGTAAATTCTTGAAATTGCAGCAACAATGTCTGGCTTTCGCTGCCAGTTTTGTAAAGGGTCACTGATGAAGGTTCATTACCCGAAATTGTACAATATGGCCCATCTTCTCGCTTTGAATGTTTTACTGCTTCCAAAGGATCTAACAATTATTTTTATTTCAAAATGTGAATTTGTCATTAAACATTCAAGATGAGACAATATTTTCTAAATCTTTTTTAGATTCAGTTTTACGTCCTTTTCAAGAATATTTCAGCTCATATGAGACGGGCTAATCAGTAGGTGGGTGAAAACGAGAGACCCCCGAGAAAAACCACCTGACACACCGCAAGCAGAACTTCGCTTGTCTCACATGTGGCCAGTGCAGGGCTCGAACCCAAACCAGATACTGCGGTGAGATGATCAAGTGGTTAAGAGCCAGCGCTCTTAACCGCTCGGTCACGGGGGCCGCTTCAGATGAGACGATATCAAGATACAGTTAAGAACAACTATGCATCTTCAATTTATTGTAATTACGAGTACGTATTAAATACTTTTAAATATGCTTCTGTTGTGGCGACGTGATAAAAGTTAAGATACCATTAGTAGCATCCGGATAGGCTTTCTTCACATCTCTACAGCTAGCGGCAGGGCTGTCGCGGGTTCCTTTGGGATATCTCAAATCTTCCACAACATTGGATACCTGATATAAATTAAAAACGAAATAAACCAGTGGATCATTCATATGAAATATTTTCTACCATAGAAACTTCTTGAACTTTTAAGTTTTAATCAGTTATTATTCTGGAGAGGTAATTCAAAATTAAAAACGAGGGTCTACAATTTTTTTCTCTTATTGTCTGAGACGAAAAAAATATACTTCTGTGGAGACTTTTAGCGAAGCCCATGAACCCCACCCGTCACTGTTACAAAGGTAGTACATGTATCAGCATTGTGCACTGATTTAATATGTATTCTTGTCATTTTATCTTCAAGTTATTATGAACAGAAGAAATACTTCATCATAAGTTTTAGATTTAAAGTTTTAATATCCATTACCAATAATTCAGTTTCTGAGTACAAGCAAATACACAGACTACTGCGTTATAGCATACCTTTACTATATGGTTCCACATTTTATCCACGAACATATGAACACCTTCTTTCAATGTAAGACGATTCTCAGAGATGTCAACCACTACTGTTTCAAAGTCCGCCTCCAGGTCGGGGAGATCAAGTATTGGGGCGTGGTCTAGCACACTCCTCTTGCGTCGCCCTGAGACTAGTAGGGGCTTTCCGGCACCCATCAGTTCTGAGGGATAGGGCTGAGCCTCACCGGGTGGACCGGGTGGTCCCATCGGACCCTAAATAGTAGTAGCACAAGTAAGCAGGTATGATCTAGTGTTCAGTGGTCAACCACTTGAATTTCATTTACGTGTGATTGAAATTTTCATTCAAATGTTTTGGTCCAGGTATGTTTTCAGCAAGTTAAAGAAAACAAATATTGGAACCGAGTTTGATTCTCGATTCTTGATTCGTCGATTACGAAGATAATTTTGTATTGGCTACTTTACGAGTTGAAAAATAACTTGGAAATAACTTATCATTTTGCAACTAAAAGATAAGGTAAGAACGTATCATTACCGCAGGTCCTTGAATGCCTTGAGACCCTTCCATACCCTGAAATTATATTGATTAAAAGTACACATAATTGTAAACAACCATGGGCCCCGTCACTTGAACTTATATGTTAATTATACAACTATTAAGGTGGGTACCCACTTATTGTTGAAGACATGTTCCAGCGTCACCTTCAGCACGTGGACATGTCTTGTATACCAGATTAATGTCACATTTCCTATTTGGACTGATGTAAGAGAAATGCTAATCAATATGCATGGTCAAAACTAGTTTCAAAATTATGTCAATATTTAAAACATTTTCAAATATGGAAACATTTTTTTTTCCAGAAAATGATTGTGAAACTTATTCTCTAGAATTCCAAAGTTTGTTTAGTGCAAAATAATGTATACATATTATCGAGGCTCTGGAAGGTGGCGTGTCAGTATCCTTCTTTGTCATTTTAGTTATGGTCTTAACCAATATTTTACCAATATCACTTAATACATTTCCAGGTCCTCAGTTTGCTTACTCTTTCAATGGACTGCCAGCGTCTTTCATTAATGAATTAAGCTAATTTAATGTTTAATGTAATGCTAATCAAATACTCCACACGAAAAAGGAAAATTACCCAAAATCATTTGTAAATTATAATCTTCTGATATAACGTACAAATTAAAAAAAATGACCAACAGCTTTTCAATTATATCAGCTGTGTTTATTCTCACGAAATAATCACAGTAGGGGAACGGAAGTGAACGGACAGTTGCTACTGACCGGAAAGTCATGTCACTTGCGATCATGTATAGTGGAGAATCGGTCACTTGCGGCATTGCTTATTTGTTTACGCCTAATAAAACGTTCTCTCAAATGCACGGACAAGTAGTCAGACCCGTTTTATTTGGATTATAGGTAAGTTACATATATGCACTTCATTTTGACCACATGAACTTGCTATTTCATCACTTGCTTTCCATGAAATAGACCTTTGATCACTTGTTTATCATGGTTTGAAATTGTAAACACGAATAAAGCATGTGTTAAGTCGAAAAAAACACCTGGAATTAAAAGCTTTAGTCACAAAATGGTAATACTTGCTAAGAAAATGAAACAAAATACTTGCAAAACTGCCCAAGGGTGCAAGGTATATGGAAAACACAACACGTGTAAAACCAAAGATTTGTACAGTCACTTGCTTTGATGACGTAAAAAGCAAGTGACCGAGCGTCTATTGTACAATAAGCAAGTGACCGATCCTTCCACTGTACATTCGCAAGCGACGTTACTTTCGTTCACTTCCGATCCCCTACTGTGATAATTAGACCAATCAATAATACCACCTACCGGTTCTCCTTTAGGTCCAGGAGGCCCCTCAATGCCCTGAAATGTAAAAATATTGGTGGAATCTTTTTTCAAAGCTATAGTCGATTCACAGATGCATAATAATTAGGCTATGCCATTTTTCGCACCAACAGATGGGCAAATAACGGTAAACAACTACAATCATTACCGCTATTCTCCAGCGCCTTGGATAGTGTTGCCCAATGAAATAAGCAGTAATATTCATAACATTGCAGAAAATACGTCATCCATGTAAACCCCTAAAACGCGGATGAGTCGGTCATGTAGTTTTATTTATTTATAACGGTTTTCATCAATCTCTAAAAGATCTATACATAAACAATTTATGTTTGTTTATGGCGAGACTTTGATACTCAACGTTTCAGTTCATAAAAACATCCTTACATAAATGTTGATGCTCCCCTTTTAGTAAACCGTAAATGTTCACGTTTTGATGTGGCATTTTATATGAAATGTTAAACACCTCTATCATGCATATTATTTTCTATTATATTTTGAGTAAAATGTTTTCTACAAATGAAACGCATAAAGGGAAACTCTGCGACTCAACTTACTGGCAGACCGGGAGAGCCATCTGCTCCGGGTGGTCCTGGTGGTCCTATCACACCCTGAAATTGAAGGATTTCGAATACTTGAGTTGATCATGTAAATAAAAGAATCTTGAAGCCAGTTGAATGTGCAATTAATGCTTCACATTATCAGCAAATACTGTCACAACATGTTCAAGTACATTTGTTCTTCTCATAATGCAAAAGTAATATTACGTGACTATTTACTTCATACATTTAATCAAAGGTTCGAGAACTTGTCCGTAAGAAGAAATATATAATGGATTTTATTGTGTATACGCTTATATGTTATTAATATCCTGCCAAATTATTAATAAACTTGACTTCGTAAATGCTGATAAGATGACGATATCATTTTAAGTTAACAGTCACCAAATTTTGTTTTTTTGCATTGGTGTACATACTCGTAAGTAAGACCTTGCTAAGAATAATGTTAATCGTAAGTAAGACCTTGCTAACAATAATGTTAATTTTAGAGTTAAACGACTAGACAATATGATCCTTGCCTAAGCGGAAACAAAGGCGCCGATCAGCTGTGCAGTAACTGCACAGCTGATCAGAGCTGATCAGCGCCTTTGTTTTCGCTACTCGAATAGTGCAATCTCCCATCTTCCTCAATCCAAAATTTCAAGCTTCTAACCATCTTTTGTGACTGCACAGACCGGTTTGTGTCAGACCTGGTCTGAAACCCCGAAGAGCGGCGAGGTTTTCGCGTCGCAGCCCATATAAACCGTAATAGGGCTGTCACACATTCGCATATCGGCTCACGTATCTACGGCGTATCGAGATACGAAAGGTACGTCCCACGCACGTCGTAGATACGTGGGCATACGTAGCTCATACTCTTCGATACGTAGCTCATACTCCTCATACGCCGAGGTGCTACGTTTTTTATGTGTGCACTTAAAAATTCGTAGCACGTACGTAGCAGGTCCGATACGCCGTACATACGTCACACATACGTGGTACATACGAAAGCAAAGTGGCAGGTACGTCGTAGATACGTAGCTCATACTCCTGATACGCCACACGTACGTAGCGGTTAACATGCCACGTAACCGTGACGTATGTACAGCGTACCTTTCGTATCTGCTACGTATGTGTGACGTATGTGTGGCGTATCCTCGAATGTCTTTTCGTATCTACGGCGTATCAGCGACGTACGTGTGGCGTATCTCGCGTATCAATGGCGTATGTACTACGTATGTGCTACGTTCGTTTCGCTGCTGTGGAGTATGTGTGACGTATAAGGAGTATTAGGAATATTTTGTGGCGTTCCAAGAGAATCTTAATGCTTCTATATGTATGTTTTCGTTTTTCCGAAGCCATGGATCAGATGTTTCTCACGGTTCTGGGTGTCGTGCAGGGTTCTTTCATGGTTACGCTTGGTGTAGCCTCCGTCTTTGTTCATGTCGTCTTACGACCAGGATGGAGAGCTTGAAGATGTTCCCCCACCACCACGACCACCACCACCACCACCACAACCTCGTTTTTTTTCTTCTTCGGTGTTAATCTAGATTATCTAGATTTCTTCGGTGGCATCTTCGACCTCTGATAATTGATAACTATAATGTGCGAATTGCATGAACAAAGTGAACACAACCGTTTGTTCTCATATTAAAAAGCAATTGGTACAGAACAGATTCGCCGCAGATAAGAATGGAACGTAGTACATACGCCGTAGATACGTCACGCGTACACTTCATACGCCATACATACGTCACACGTACGTAGCACATACGCATTGATACGCCGTACATACAAAAGTGAAATTCCATACGAATACAGATACGTCACGGATACGCCACAGGAACGTAGCAGGAACGTCACACGTACGTGGTACATACGTCTCTCGAGCAAAATACGGCTCAGACCGCGGCGTATCGACATTTTCATAGATACGTGAGCGATACGCCGCTGATACGTGAATGTGTGACAGAGCTATAACATACAGTACATCCAACATCTTGTTGAGTAAGGTTCGAGAACTTGCCTGTTCTCCTCTATCCCCCTTTATTCCCGGTGGTCCGGGTAGACCTGGTTCACCTTTCTGTCCTGGATCACCAAGTGGACCTGTCAATCCAACACGACCATGGTGGCCCTAAAAGTTTCATCATCATAAACTTGATTTTTGAATGTGTAATTACCTTTTGTAATTGGTTTGGACTTGTATCATTTTTAAAGTTGTGATTTTGCCAAACTGAAATGCCTGAGACATTGAGTGTTACTGAGTGTTACATGCTGGTAAATAGTACCAACATGTTTAAAAGGAAAATTATTTGCCTTTTTCTGTTTTATTTTCTTTCTTTTTATTTTCATTTGAAATAATAGTACGTTACATACGTGTACTTTAATATATACATTTTGATATTAGATATCATACCTTAACTCCTTTTTGTCCTTGATCTCCTTTTGGTCCATCAGGTCCTATTGGCCCCTGAAACATTACGAAAACATGATGACTATGCAATGAGAATTTTACAGATGATTTTTTATTTGAAAATGTTTGATATGTTTGAAATGTTTGTTTCAATTGGATCAAAAATAAGAAAGTGCATTAGCAATATACTTTTTAAAAAAATATACCCTGTACATTCCATTTTACTACAGAAAAGAGGGGTTAAGGGTGCAATACATTACGCGGACATGGTATCCCGATGTTATGTATGAACAAGTCGAATACACTGCCTATATAATATACAGTATTTTTTTCTGCTGTAAATTCTTATTTACTCAAAACCAGATTGTGAGTTCTCTTTTTAGCGCTTAAAGGGAACTAGACGTTCGCAAAAGCGCCACACGCGTTACTCTTTTTCAGCACTCGACAGGAAGCTAAATGCCAAAATGTGACACTCAGGTTGGAATTTTCTATCACATTAAACAGCAATTAATATTATCTATGACTCACAATGAGGCCTTGGTCACCGGGTAGACCTGGAATGCCAGCAGGACCTGCTTCGCCCTGAAATAAATAAACGGAAACATATTTCTCTGCAACAAAGCTTATCAATGAAGCATGGACTCTTTTGCTATAATTTAAATAAGGGTTATTTTGCTATGATTTAAATACGGATTATTTTGCTATAATTTAAATATCATTTTGCACTTATTTTACTTTGTTTGTGAATAACCCTCATGTTTGGAACAAGTGAAAGGATGTATACAATATTCACATCAACTGCACCCATACCTGATATATAGGAATTGAGTTTGACTGTTGAAAGTACATTAGCAATATACATTTAAATAATATCGAAAAACATCTTATAAAACAGTTTGTAAATCTACATACCACCGGTCCCGGTTGTCCCGGGGGCCCTTGAGCTCCAGTGTGGCCTTGCTGACCCTACAAAAAATAATTAAAAACATGTCAGTTATTACACTAGTTTATCACATGACATCACTGTTATTCAGCGGATAACTGTACTACACGTGTCTAACAATTTTGCTGGAATTTGTAACTCCATTGACAAATGTAAATTTTCATTGAAAATATGTCCTCTCTTTGAAGGCGATAAAATCCTTGTTTTAGAGGTCATATAACAAATCTTAAATTAAACTCGTAGCCATTTCATATGAAGTCACCCAATGATAGTTTAATTAATTTCATATTAAGTGTTCACTCGTGCACGATCCTCTATTTCTTCGACATTATAATGGGGAATTTGTTGTGTGTACAATACACAACATTCACTTGTAATCACAACACCCACCTACGGGGAAGGGTGGGGATAGCCGGGCTAAAGTGCGGGGTAATTGCACTTTGATTGTCCTAGCAGCGCAGGGGAAATGATGTTTTGACATTAGGATCCTTACCGAAGGGAGACTTTCTATTGTGAAGGGCAGGGCAACGAGCAAAGTTTTGACCTCAAGCTTTTGTCCCCTGGAGGTGGGGCACTGAACAGGACACTGAAAACTGAAAAGTCATGATCCTCGCCCCGTAGGTGTAGGTGTGTGTGTGTGTGGGGGGGGGGGGGGGGTCAGTGTTTGCAAATTACTGGTGCATAAGTGACTGATATTAACAAAAATATTGTAATTTTATTCATTGTGTAATGTTGGAGACAGAATACCCTCAATGATAAACTATCATTGTTAAGACAATTTGTTATAAATGGCGAATAATGGGTTAATCAATCCAAGACTAAAGTTTTGCATTTCAGACCAAAAGCTATGAATGTAACAGATTATACTTTCAAATGTGGTGATCAAAACATAAATGTTGACAGTAGTTATAAATATCTGGGCTTTTGGATGAATGAGTTCTTAGATATGAAATTTTCTATCCGAGAGATAGCGAAATCAGCCAGTAGAGCTCTTGGTGCAATTTACTCGAAATTTTTGTGCGCCGGAGGCATGAATATTTCTGTTTATACAAAATTGGTAGAGACTATGGTGGAACCTGTGTTGTTCTTTTGTTCAGACATATGGGGACAAACAAACTACCCATTGGGGCAGGTGTCCCGCAAGGCTCTATTTTAGGACCATTGTTGTTAGCTCGCCTGCACGAAGTGCATAGAGCTATTGTAGTCACCTCGGTCGTGCGCGTTTACGTTTACGTGTGCGTCCGCGTCCGAGTCACACTTTCGGTTAAAGTTTTTTAAAAGTCTATATCTCTTGACCATGTTGATGGATCAAGTTGATACTTTGCATGTTGCTAGATATTGGTCTGAAGTTTTACGCAGTACCATCATGACCCACCCTGGGTGACCTTGAGGTCAAGGTCACAGACTTAGAAATTTTGTGTTTAAGTTTTTGGTTAAAGTTTTTTAAAATCTATATCTCTTGACCATGTTGATGGATCAAGTTGATACTTTGCATGTTGCTAGATATTGGTCTGAAGTTTTACGCAGTACCATCATGACCCACCCTGGGTGACCCTGAGGTCAAGGTCACAGACTTAGAAATTTTGTGTTTAAGTTTTTGGTTAAAGTTTTTTTAAAGTCTATATCTCTTGACCATGTTGATGGATGCATGTTGCTAGATATTGGTCTGAAGTTTTACGCAGTACCATCATGGCCCACCCTGGGTGACCTTGAGGTCAAGGTCACAGACTTAGAAATTTTGTGTTTAAGTTTTTGGTTAATGTTTTTGTAAGTCTATATCTCTTGGCCATATTGATGGATTGAGTTGATACTTTGCATGTTGCTTAGCAGCTAGATATTGGTCTGAAGTTTTACGCAGTACCATCATGACCCACCCTGGGTGACCTTGAGGTCAAGGTCACGGACTTAGAAATTTTGTGTTTAAGTTTTTGGTTAAAGTTTTTGTAAGTCTATATCTCTTGACCTTATTAGCTCGCCTACACGAAGTGCACAGAGCTATTGTTGTAAGTCTAGGTATATGTATCTTTTGAAAATGTAGATGGATCAAGTTGATACTTTGCATGTTGATAGATATTGGTTCCATCATGACCCACCTGAGTGACATATGGGTCAAGGTCACGGACTTAGAAATGTTGTGTTAAAGTTTTTTGGTAAAAGTTTTTATTTGTCTTTATCTCTTGAATATGTAGCTGGATCAAGTTGATATTTTGCATCTTGGTAGATACATGTATTGGTCTGAAGTTTTATGCTGTACCATCACTGTCCCCCTGAGAGGCCTTGAGGTCAAGGTCATGGGTCACAGATTTTAATAGATTTAAAGACAAAGCACAAGTCAGACGAGCTACGCTGTTAATTTACATTAACGATATAGTAATGGATATTGGCTCAACAGTAAGGCTTTTCGCCGATGATACTAGTTTATACATAATTGTAGATGATCCAGTAGAAGCAGCTAGATGTTTAAATTTGGATTTGGAACGGATTCATCGGTGGGCAGAACGCTGGCTTGTTAAATTCAATGCTACCAAATCTGAATCTCTTTTAGTGTCCAGAAAACGTATCAAACCATTCCACCCTTCTTTAGTTATGAATAATGAAGCGATTAAAGAAGTATCGTCACACAAACACTTAGGTCTATTTCTCTCCAACGATGGTAAATGGCATGAGCACATCAATTACATAACTGCTAAAGCTTGGTCTAGAATATATGTTATGCGTAAACTTAAATTTTTACTTGACAGGCGTTCCTTAGAGACAATTTATATATCATTCATAAGACCATTATTAGAATATACCGACGTTGTCTGGGATAATTGTACGCGTTACGAAGTTGAAGCCATCGAAAAGATCCAACTTGAAGCTGCACGCATTGTAACAGGAACCACTAAACTAGTATCCATTGAAGAATTATACAATGAAACTGGATAGGAAACTTTAGAGAAAAGACGCACCAAGCACAAGTTATCTCTGTTTTACAAAATGAATAATAATATGACGCCTGAATATCTTTCCAATCTAGTCCCACAACCGATTGAAACAGCTACTAATTATAACCTTAGACACGTAACAGTACACCAACCTCTTTCAAACTCGGGACTTTATTATGATTCCTTTATACCCTCTAGCATAAGACTATGGAACGAACTTCCTAGTGAGGCCAGAGATGCAACTACGTTCACTAGTTTCAAATATCAGCTTAATAAAATATTAATAAACCGCCGAAATATTACTTGGTCGGTGATAGATACGCCCAAATACAACATACCAAACTCAGAACCTCATGTAGCTCCTTAAATCAACATCTTGTCTAAAAAGATATAGCACAAGACAAGCACTGTGTATGTGGATCTATCGAAACCACAAAACATTATCTATTAGAATGTCCACGTTACACCGCAGCACGAACTGAAATGTTAGATACGATATCTAGATTTTGTACACCAAATTTAAATTGCTTATTGGTAGGTAACAACCAACTTAATCTAAACAGCAATACAGATATCTTTCTTGCCGTGCAAAAGTACATTGTTGCAAGCAAACGTTTTCAGTCTTGAGAACAATCTCTCTCTCTCTCTCTCTCTCTCTCTCTCTCTCTCTCTCTCTCTCTCTCTCTCTCTCTCTCTGTGTTACTAGTATTTACATACATATATGTATTCCTATGTTGTTTATTTATACAATTAACTTGATTCCAATATTGGTTTGAACGAACATGAATATTTAGGTACGATTCTCACCGGCTGTTTGCAAATCTTGATCACTTTCGGGAGACAGATTAGTATAAGCCACAGGGCTTTTTTCTGAATCCCTTCTTATACTATTGCAATGTACTGTATGTTTATATGTTGTAGTTATAATGTCAATAAATATGTTTAAACCAAACAAACTTTTCTGAAATTGAAGCTGTCCGAAATAAAGCGGGACGTTACAAAACATGGTTCCAATGTTTCATCGAGGGGGTGGGGGATCTATGGTGGAGCTCGTGTGAAGTTAAACAAAAGGTAGAAACAGTACGTTTGTGGTGTCGTTTAAGAAATATGCTTGGGCACAGGATTATACGGCGTGTTCATGAATGGTCTCCACCTAAAAGCAGGTCATGGGAGAGTAAAATGCAAAAAAACAGTGGTTCACATAATATCGAGAACATTACGATGGTTGAAAAATCTAGTAAGTCTCTATGTGTTTCCATTGTTCGTAATAGACTTATTGAATTGGACAATGAAATATGACATCAGAAGCTGGTGAGCAACGGTAATGCTGAAAACGGAAACAAACTAAGAACTATAGACAATACAAAAACGTTATTAAGACGGAACATTATATTAAATGTAACATGGATAGGGGTCATATACGCGTACTTGCCAAATTTCGCAGTTGCATCTTACCACTAGCAATTGAAACAGGCAGATATACCCGACCGAAAACTCCCGTAAATGAGCGACTATGTAAATATTGTAATATACATGCAATTGAGGATGAAACCCACTTTTTAATTGATTGTGAATTTTACAGCGATTTAAGATTTAATTGATTTCAGTCTGCCCAGAATATTAATGACAGATTTAAGTATTATGAAAATCCATTGATAAACTGATTTGGATTATCAGTTAGCAAAAGTTTCATTCAAGATGAATAAGAGAAGAATTTTGGCAACATAGATTCTGTCATTGATAATCTAAGCAAAACCCTGGTGTACATATGAAGTTATTTTACAGTGAAATGTTTATATGTATATTTCATTTGTAAAATTGTTCGCATTTTATATATTTAATGCATCTCTTAGTATGGACAGTGTCTCATTTGCCTCTATAGGCAGGATCTTGAATATTTTATATTTGTATTGGATGTTTTATATACTGAACAAAAAAGAAACGCAACATTTATAGTCCACTAAATTTTGAGCAAACTATGATACAATCAGACAATCAGAAATTATTGCATTCTCTACTTCTGCATGAGATATTTGGCTTCCGGGTGCAACAAACCGATTTTCATTTTGATGAGTATTTACGGAGTTATTCGATGCCGACCATAGACATGCTAAAAGTAGTATACCACACAGTGCCCATGCGCAAGCATTAAAGATGGTACGATTTAAATCCGCCATAAACCCCCATTCAAAATCGCAATGTACCACTCAGCAGATGACTCACGCGTTAATGAAATAAAGCATATAAAATTGAAATTATCCCCCTTTCAATAAAACATATAGGGATCTTGATGGTTTTAATTACGAGCTTGTGTGTCGTGTAACTTTATTTCTTTTTCATGAATTTTAATTAGGGAGCAGTTGACATTGTTTCTTGATGATTTGGGGGTTCAAAAGTATGCACATGCGCAGAGCAAATCTTTCCCGATTTTTAAGACGAGAAAAAAAATCTAATTCAATTTTTATCGAAATGAAAATCAGATTTTTGCCTGATATACACTAACATCCCATGAATGTGAATCATACAGCAACAGACCTGAAATTATCAAAGTTTTGCCGTTAAACTCGAAAATCTTTGGCGTCCTATCGGTGCGTTTCTTTTCTTTGTTCAGTATATGTATATATTCATGATGTGACACTATAATTAACTATTACTTACTTACTTATGTGAGACAGACGGGTTATTTCAACCTGCGTTAATGATTAATGACCTATTATGCAATGTAATTATGACAACACCTAATATGAGCCACGTCATGAGAAAACCAACATTTTGCATATGCGAAAACAAAGGCACAGATTCGCTCTTTTGTTTTCGCTAAACGGATAGTGCAATTCCTCTACTTTGTATATCCAAAATTTCCAGTCTCCAGCCATCTTTTGTGCTCGTACAGCTCGGTTTGTGTCGAATATGTTCGGAAACCACATTGTTGGTTTTCTCATGACGCGGCTTATTTTAAAGTTCGATCTTGACATGGTGCCTGTCAAACATTGCAACGCATTAGCATCTATCAAACAAATCCACTTAATGCGATTCACCTTTCAAAGGGCTCATTACAGTACATGTACTTCTCAATACTGTCAAAGTACATGCATACTTTCATTTTTTATCAATGCGCACTTGTTGTCATTTTTAATTTCAATTCAAAAACTTACCGGCGCTCCGGGTGCTCCTCTTTGTCCCAATGGTCCGGGATGACCACGATCTCCCTTAGCCCCCACTTCTCCTGGGGGTCCTGCCGGGCCCGGGGATCCAATGTCTCCCTATATAAGTAAATTAATATACATGTATTTTATTTCCCGAATTCTTAATCAGAACCAATTAAGACGGTATTCTTCTTACTCAATGGTGGATTGTACTTGTTATAAATAAAAATACAATGGTTAGATCCTTTAGAAGCTGTTTAAACATTTGAAGGGAGAAGGTGTACAATTTCGGGTTCCATGTCCATTCAAATGCAGTTGGCCAAACATTGTCTTATTCAAAGGTAAAGAATATATCATCGAAATAAAAAAAAAAATAAAATAAAATAAAACACCCTGCAAAACAAAATAACATCATAGCATGTGACTAAAAATTCTGCTTCGGTATCTACCCAAACACAGTCGGTGTCGGTCTTCCTTGTGTAGTTAATTTTGAAATTGTAACGAAAATTCAAATACTTTTGTTATGGGGAGTGAGCGTTTACGGCTTAATGATGTATGAACAAACATTACCTGTTTGCCGGCTTGTCCAGGCAGCCCTGGCTCTCCGGGTATACCAACTGGGCCCTAAATAAAACAGTTTTAAACTATGAGACTACTAAAAACACATTTTGTCATTCCAGAAGCGCAGGATACTCTAGTTAGCGTTTGGTATTTGTCCATTGCGACTTTGTATTCACCGAGATATAAACTGCACATGACATAAAGACTTTAGTTAGAGGTACCGGTATTTGTTTTCCCTTGAACCATTTTAGTTTCTGGAAATTTCATAAGAAATATACATATATATTATGACTGCAAAGTTATAAAACAAACCACATTTAATAGAATTGTATCATTTATTTAATGGAAGTCATAGTCATTTACTAATTCCTGCTGTTTTAGAGATATATGGGCATAAATTTAGAACCCAATGAGCTAGTGAGCTCATAAAATCCAACTCGGCGCCCAGGGATCTCCATCGTCGGGCAGCTTACTCAATCTGTGAGTCCTGGTTTTTGATTCATCAGGATGTTTATCATGATTTATTTGTTTGTTCTTGATGATTCATTGACTAGTTAGAGATTCACCACGAGGACCGAAGAACTAACTAAATGTTGTGAACCACTGCAGAAGCTGAGGGTGAGGTTAGGTACCTGTAAAACCGGTTTAAGCCCGCCAGTAACTTTGTGTTACTGATCGTTCCAAGTCGATACTTCTGTAGTGGTTCTTTTTGTTTTATGTCTTGGTGTTTAAAATTTTTTGTGCTGTTGGCGCCTTATGTATGTTTTCATATTTTTAGTTAAGTTAAGGTAACTGAGTGGCCACCTATTGGGAAAATAGCTGCTCATTCGGCTTACGATATGTTTCATGGTATAAGTACCTGATTGTTAGTTTGGTTTTTTCCCACCTCGGTTTTTGGAGTGGGAATCTTTTTCTGATTGCGCCTTTTCCTGATCTTTGCCTACTTGTATCTTCTTATGAAAAAAGAAACAAAATCCTCGAAACCTACTATAGGTCCAGGAGGTCCGCTTTTCCCTTCGTTGCCATCAAGACCAGGCTCACCCTATGAAGGAAGATATAAACATACTTAATAGATAGTCCATAAAACAGAAATAGCAATCGCTTCGTCACTTAGTAAGACTAAGAGTCAAAGACAACGATCTAACCGCTGCCGGTGCTTACAAGAGAAAAGATTATCTTGAAGAACATAGTAGTATCATAATAAAGCTGATACTTCATTCACAACAGCTCGCATTGTTTACAAGCAAACAGTCACACACGTAAGGCATACATAGGTAATATTCTTATTGGCTATACTAGAGAGATTAGAAAGAATCTATAGCGATGCTAAGAAACCTCTGACATTTTCTACTAATTAATGTATCACCCGATGCTCTGCCTTCGGTAATGGCTCTGTAGATAGTATATAAATCTTTGTTGAGCTAAAGCTTACCTTTGCTCCTCGAGAACCCGGAGCACCTGGATTACCTGGTGGCCCAACTGCTCCCTATAAAAAGTAAAAGTACATGTACAACAGTATGATATGAAATCGAAAGAAAAAAATAGCAGATCTGAGCCACAAAGCATAGTTCTGTCAATAGAGGAAAAGAATGCCCCTCTACTTAAAATATAGATGACGTACTACTAGTAAAGAAATTGAATGCCACTCTTAATGCGTATAAATAACGTACTAGTAAAGGAATCATTCTTTAAAATGTATAATTTGTGAAGAGCTGTAGATAACGTGCTGGTAAAGTCTCTATAAAGTACTTACCGGATGTCCTTTCGGTCCGTCCAACCCCGGCGGTCCCCGTGGCCCAGCATCCCCGGGCAGACCGGGTCTACCCTCGTCACCGTCAGCACCACGAGGTCCAGGAGGGCCCTGAAATAGTGGATAGTCAGGTAGGATTTCAGTGAAATATAGTAAATAAATTCATTCAGGGTTAGACGTGAAGTTTAAGCGAGGAGGAAAAGCAGGAGTTTTGTATACGTGACTTCTACTCGTTGCCAAGAAAGACATTTTAAAGCGTAATTATGTAAATTTTATGCATATTGTTTGATTAGAAAGTTATATCGCAGGACTTTAGTTTTGCGCGCATGAATAGCTATCGAAATGTTGCACATTTAATATTTGTTGAAAAAGTCTTCGAAATCGAACTTCCATAAAAGGCGCGCTTATTTCTAGTCGACTTAATGTACCAATTTTAAATTGGTTGAGTACAACAAATCATTTTACGCTATATGAAATAGACTTAATATGCAGTATTACCAATCATGAATATGCAAATCTGTTCAAACAAGCTGTGTGATTTGAACACTTGATAAAATGAAATCATACCTCAGCACCATCCAGTCCTGCTGGACCAGGCGGGCCTGGAGGTCCCTCCTCACCTTTGGCGCCCTGGGGGCCTTCTGGTCCTGGGATACCCGGCATACCTGGACCGCCCTATAATTACATATTTTGGATGAAAATGAGTAAACTACAAGAAGAAGTGATAGTAGTAAAATACTTGTGTACAACATACAACACCCGAACATACAAAATAAGAAATTAACAAAATGAAGTAATGCAACTTTGCTTTAATAGCTACTCGTACTTAATGAATATCTAATTAAACGATACATGTTTAGCTTTCAATAATAACAGGTTTGGAGAATATCGAAAAACCCATTACATAGAAAAGCACATGTTTAATACAAAACATCAATGATAAAGGAGCATACGTACTGCTAGGAATATTCAGTGGTATACCTACAGGAAACGTAAGTCACAAATGAAAAAGATACTGCTAACATTTACATGGAATTAAAGCTATTGGTATATGTACGTTTTTAAATGTCTACTATTTGAATATGTATGAAAATGTCACAGTATTTGAAAATGTGAATTTCATTTTATTTAGAAAATGACATGCATACAACAAGAAAATGATCTTACGGCTGCTCCTGTCGGCCCTGGTGGTCCTTGGGGTCCAGGTGATCCCGGTGGACCCTGAAATCACACATCATCAATATATCATTTACCAATTTACACAGCATTCTTACTGATGTTTCGGTTCTATCCGAATATTTGAGCCGCCCCATGGGAAAACCAACAATCTGTTTAAGCGAAAACAAAGGCGCAGATCAGCTTCTCGGTAACCGCGAAGCTGATCAGCGCCTTTGTGTTCGCTACTCGGATAGTACAATTCCTCCTCTACTTATCTCCAAAATTTCAAGCTTCTAGCCTGCTCCTGTGCTTGTACAGGTCGGTTTGTGTCAGACATGTTCGGAAACCACATTGTTGGTTTTCTCACGAGGCGGCTCATTTAACATGGCGCCTTTGAGGACATATGCGTCGTCTCATTCACTATTTCTCAAGAAACGAAACAAATAAGAACAGTAGAATGGAGCAGTTCAATGTAACACCAGTGTACAAACATTTTGATGAAAGATAATACACAATAGCCAAATAGTTTAGATATACATATATAGATTAGTATATAGATTAGTATATATATATATATATATATATAGATTGGTATATAGATTAGCCCATCAATTTCACTAAAAGCCTTGCGTTGCACAACGCCTTCCATATTTTTCTTTTCTAAAAATTTAATGTTCTATTAAAACCACATTTTAATGCTATTAACAAGAACGTTTTGTTACCATTATTCCTAGATCTCCGGTTTCTCCCTTTGCCCCATGTTCTCCCGGGGGTCCCTGTAGTCCGAGAGGTCCCGAGGCACCAGGCTGTCCACGTGGCCCTTCAGATCCCTACAATTATAGATTTAAACAATATTCTATATGATACAATTCACGGTATAATGGCATGAACAGAAAACATTATCATACGCAAAAATAGCCTTGAAAAGTATTTCCAACACTGTTAACCAGTAACACGACCATTGAAAAGTTTCGACTCTTCATTATGAAAAGTCTTTTTATCAATTTCTATTAATGAAATCGTTTGATAGCAAAATAATAATTTACCAGAATGAGAGCAAACTTAATTCTTATTCGGTTATAGCATTTCCTAGTTGCTTGTGTAAAATTGTTGCAATTTGATTTGTTTTGTAAGGCTGAGAATGCTCAGTGATGTTAAACGTTCATGGGATCAAATAATGATCTGCAGGAACCACTTTTACAGAAAGAATTTTTACCTTTATGCCCACAGGTCCTTGAAGACCTTGAATCCCTGGTTCTCCTACCGGTCCCTGTAAAATGATACATTGCATCAATGCTTCTCATGAAAAATGACCTTTTCATTTTCTGTCAAACAATTAGAAAAATCATGTAGATTTAACCAATTAGCGGTTAATAAATGAATCATTAATCTCACAGAAGAAATCAGCCGTAAAGCACAGCTGATAAACACGTCGTATGGAATGGGTGACGCAGAATGAATTCTACCCGAAGTTGAGATGAAAAATTCGAGTTTTCGCCTATACCATTTACTCTGTTGACTGATAGATAGGCACACTCAATGCAAAAATTGAACATTTATTGAATGAAAGTAACATAAGAAATCCGGGTTATTTTGTTTTCGCAAACACTTCCGCCCCATGAACATATAGTGCTTCCAACAATATAACACTGAAGTGTTTGCACCTGGATTTCTTATGTTACTTTCTTTCAATAAATGTTCAATTTCTGCATGGACTGCATCCATCTATTTTTCAGCAGAGTGCTCACTATGGGAGAAAACTCGAATATCTAACCTCAACTTCTGTCTCAATTGCAATGTGTGTCACCGATCATTTATCGGTTTGTATGTAAACAATACCACGTGATTGTCAGTAGTGTTAAGGCAGTCCGTGATGGACCTGGATATGTTTAGGGTTCGTAACTTCAAGTTGGAATGCGATTTATCAGCTAAAATCTCAACTGCCTGGACTAAGCTACCGAAAAGGCTATCATTAACTCGTCTAGAAGTATACTCACAGCGGGACCCCTCTGACCAATGGCGCCTTGTGGTCCTCTTGGACCTGGTGGACCCTAGAAGAATGGAACATGTGAATGATATTGTAAAATTTTTAATGCTTCTTTGTCTGTTATTGTCGTTTTATGTTTAAACATGAATAATGTGAATAACCTCTTATGTTTTATTCAATTGTTGATCCATAGTTATTTTTAAAAAATATTACGTTTGACAAACGGTTGGTTAAAAATAAATATTATTCTATTAGAATTTAAGTTGGAAGCATCGGTCACACACAGGGTGATGCATAGCACAAATTAACCCAGAAGTAGCAAAATGTTTACATGAGAATTAATCCAGGATATGTTTAAGGTTCATACGTACATACCCATTGCAAATATCAATTCATTTCTTATATCAATTCTAATTTAAATATTATTTCGTGTTCTTTAGATGATCAAAATGTGTATTAAGAAAATAGTTACGGAATTTACCTGTGGTCCGTGATCGCCCTTAGCTCCACGGGCTCCAGGCGAACCTACATCACCCTGCAACGCAGGTAAACAAAAATAAGAACTGAGTTCCTTTAAAAGCGTCTTCAGAATTTGTTAATTATGAAGCATTTGTAATTGTTACAGGTAATCGCTTGCTGTTGACTAGTACATGTATCTTATATCTAACAGCTTTATGAGAAATGCACATTAAATTGTTTTCAAATCATGTTGAAAATACTGTTTTAATGATCATTATATTTTTTCACAACAACTCATCAGTTTCATACGATTACATTGAAGTGTTGTCATTATGCACTTTCAGAAGTTGACAGCCAACTCGAGAAAAACCATACAACTTTACTTTGCATTATTTTTGTAGGTTGTAGATATTTGACGAACGGCGTCATGCCTGATGGATAATTTTAATATAGTATAAAAACTGGGGTGTGCAGGGGTATACGACATTTTTATTTATTGTTTGCTCCAAAACATAGATTATAGATACTCGTTAGAGCTTACTCGGTGAAGCGATTCTTCTCGTACCCACGATATATATTTTTAGGAAAACAAATAATCTACGAGTTTCGTAATTGAGTAAATAAACAGTAAATCCATCTTCGAAGTTATTCTCTGTTTATCCAGTGCATATAAACAGACACTGTTTCGTTTTTGTAAATGTTTTGATATACATCGTCATGTTTACCTTGTCCCCATCTTGACCTGGTGGACCAATAGGTCCCATTGGCCCTTGATGACCCTGAAACAGATACAAGTACTGAATCATTTAACAATGATTGATACATCATCAAAACTATACAATGTTTGGCAATCATTCAATTAGCTTTACGCATAAAAGTTTTACCTAAAGCTAATTGTAACCATCAAACTGTTCACTGAATACCTATCTTTTCACGTGTACATATTTTATTTGTTTAGGTTAAGGTAGCTGAATGGCCTTCAAATGGGTAATAGCTGATTTACATTTACTACAGGTTCCAATGTATCTTGTCTGCTCCTTACTTTAGCTCTTTCTAATGTGTGTTTTGTAGAATGTTTTCATGTTTGTGCCAGTCATTTCTTGTTCCTTGTTTTTATTTTTTAATACATTTTGTATTAATAAAAAAAAATATTTTACCCTTGGTCCTTCGGGACCGGGTGGTCCTGATAATCCGGGCTGTCCCTCTATACCCTAGAATAAGAATAGAAATGAAATATTAACTTCTCTTGGCCACATTTCACTGTTTTATGGCCTTTTTATGCTTTTCGTTTTCAAGAAATATACCACAATAGGTCTATGAAATAAAAATTAAAACTGAGAATTAAAACAGTTTCTGCGACTATAAACACATTCTTAGATACGCACAATGAAGACTTGCATAATGATGAGTAAAGCCAAAGCTTAAACTTTACGGCATACGAGTACATGTTTATGTTGATATGAATTATGAAAGTTCCAAGACTTTTAACATGATGATAACAATACGATGAAAGGATGATAAAGACACATGAGCGTGTAAATATAAACAAGTAAAACTTCAGCATAAACCTATTCTTACCACATCACCTTTGGAACCCCTTCGACCTTCGAATCCTGGAGGGCCAGGTGGACCCTACAAGAACAAATTATTGAATTAAAGATAATGGTCAAACACTTATATCACTTATATCAGATGACTTCGGTCTGCGCTTACAGATCTTACATGGCTGATGCTTTGTTAAACAAGTGACTTTGGCAAAGTATGATTTTTATTATTTGAGAATATACGTCGTGTAGACTCTATATTGTACATTTAAATCAACAACTGAAAGCAAATAAATAAAAAATAAGAACTGAGATCCTTTAAAACAGTGACAGGGGACTGGCCATAACGAATGATCTACCACAAATCAACATTTCATGTAAGACCATAAGCCATAAAATAAAATGCAGTTTCATTTTTTTACCATTGGGCCCCGTGCTCCTTCGTCTCCCGGTGGACCTTCGGATCCCTTTTCTCCTTGGGGACCTGGTGGACCAAGTGGTCCCTCACTTCCTGCCTGTCCGTCTCGACCCTGGAAGGAGAAGAATATGTACATTTTTCATATAGGTGGTATTTTTTCCACAATGATTTGCAGATGTTTTTTTTTTATCTAAATGTGCTTGAGTGATAATTTTAGATATTATTATGTAGGGCTAGTGTAGAGCTAGTGTTGCTATATTGTTATTCGTATATATACCCTGTAAAACAAAACACACACAATAAGAGTTTAACAACATTTGTGCATTTAAATAGCAATGGACATCTATGCCTTAGATGTAAGAAGTCCCTAAATCTCAGATTTGGGAGGACGAAATTTTCATGTTATGACTATGGGGCTGAATTTAGCATTTATAGGAGAAGAAATATATACACTTTTGTTTACAAAACAGTTTGGCTGATATAACAGAATCCAGACAATGCAACTAAATATTTTCACAACCCACCCCATCTTTGGCAATAATGAACCATTAGACTTTGAACTAATTTGCATTTGTTTGTCAACAGCACTTTTCAAGCAAACAAATATGGAAATGATAGTCATATGAATGCTGAACAATACCCACACATTGATTGTTTATTGTTTTGTAATTTTAAGTTTATTTTGAAAGAAATGTTAGCTTAGTGCATAAGATCTTTAATTTACAATCTTATAGTTTATTTCTAGGTGTGTCCCCCCCCCCGGGACCCAGCATGCCCTTTCGCCAGTTTGTGTGTTTTCCACATTCACAAATCATATCAAAGTGGCATCCTGGGTCTAGGGGGGAACATGGTCAGCAAGGCGAAAATGTATAATTTCCTGAAATTTTCCATGAACTAAAACAAGCACAGTTGTTATGGACAATTTTAAAGACATCAACTGTAGAATTGTAAACATTCATGGTCATATTTCTTGTCAAACCGGTGTCAGGGTGAGTATATTTAGGTTATGTAGATGTATTTATAGAGATACAGTATAGGTTCAAAAGTAAATTTGCATTCAATCTATCGTATTGCATTAATGCTTAGAAATGTGAATTCCCAAACTAATGTTAAAATTGACATAAATTACGTCATTGACAATCAAAATATGCAAGAACACAATAATAATAAAGAACTAGGCATTTTTGGTCTTTGAAAGTAACATATTTGTCAATTAGGGAGTATCCCAATCTAAGGCATAGATGTCCTTTGATTGCCAAAATTGGAACATACATGTACATATTATAAAATTCCACTACAAGTTTCAAACATGCATCATAACTCATGATATTTCTATGATGCTTGGTCAATATGGCAACCAATTACCTGCGGTCCAGGAAATCCCCTGTCTCCTGGGAAACCCTGAGGTCCGGGTGGTCCTGGTAAACCGATATCTCCTGGAACACCAGGGGGACCCTGAAAAGTGAATTAGACGTTTAACCTTCTTGTAGCTTCTCGAACAGAAAACCACATAAAACAATAATTATATCAAATTTACGGAAACTAAGTGTAGACCATAAACATTTCAGACTGAACGAGTTTTGCCTGTTAAGGGTCGCAAAATGATTAAATCCAAATATAGACCATTTACATAATAAATTGAAATAAACATATATGCATATTTACAATGATAATTATTATCAAATGCATAAAAATAATTTTGAACTAATGACTATAACATCTCACGGTAAACCCACCCTTTCACCGTCATTTCCAGTCTGGCCGGGAAGTCCAGTGTCACCTGGTAGTCCTGGGTTTCCCGGGGGTCCTCTCGCCCCCTGCGGTCCTAGCTCACCGGGTAAACCCTGAGGGAATACAAAATATAGGTTAATTTAGATTTTTTGTAATTTTGTAAAATAGTTATTTTGATACTTTCTATCTACTTTCTATACTTCGAAAGCTTCTGATACTGTTGATACAAGAAATCTGGTCCCGAGGTTATAAAACTTTTTTCATGCTCAGCTCAGCTGAGACTAAAATTTATCCAGCTGATAAATGTTAAAATGTCAAAAATCGTTGGCATGTTTACATTTATCAGCAGGAAAAATTATTACTGTCTTGACACTGGACAAGAACATTTTTTGTGTGTTTATAAATATTTTTAAATAACAAAAACTGACCTGTTGCTAAAATGTCCAGTGTCTTCCTACTATTTTAAATGGTGATAAACAGTAAATCTAATCTGACTGTAATCCAATAGAAATAATAATGTCTTCCCGAAAAATCATTTAAGAAACGCAATGCCAAATATACTTACTGTCAAATAAACCATTTAAGGCTATACGTAAGAGGAAATACATGTGCATCAGGATAACATGTTGTCTGTGAAATATATACCCCCTTATACACAATTGCTACTTAGTAAAACTAGGATGTTCAGGATGTACACATTTTTCTCATTTTTGTTCCAATCCATAGATCGTGGCTACCTCTTAGAACCGCGTAGCGAGACAGACGAACTATGCTTAGAGTAACAGTAACGATATCAAAATTGTTCAGATGAAAATACTGGTTGTTGTGTTTTTTTTTCTTTGCAGCTGTAAAAATTTCAGTATATTACTTGGACATGTTTTCGTAAAGTATGATAAGAGAAAGAACGTACCGTTGGTCCCATGATTCCAGTCTGACCAGGGGGACCCTGTACTCCTGTTGGACCCTAAAATAATTGAAAGCACAAAAAGGTTTAAGGCCAAAGTCTACCAATTAAAGAGTCAAAATACTTTTTAAAAGAAAATTAAAACTAAATTAAATTACACGTAACTGTATTCTTCGCTTCTTTAACAAGAATGTGTGAATTAACAGATGCACATAAATTGAGTTGCATAAAATGACCCGGAAAATGTCTGGAGCGCTTAACAATTTAAACTATGATAACCGTGATTACATATCTTTGAAATACTGCCCAAATGTTTCTAAAAATAGCATAAATTGTCAAAAGTAGACGATTTCTTACCACTTCTCCTCTTTCACCAGGGGCTCCTCTCAGACCATCACTGCCCCTCAGACCCTATAAACCATAAACATGTGAATACGGTATTTCTGAAGTACTTATATATTGATATTATAAATGTATTAACGTACATAAATACCTACGATTTCATAAATAATTATTGCGAGCTGTTTTCAATCATCTGATTCTTTTAAAATGCTATGAAATTGTAAAAATGCTTGGCAGAGGTTAAATCGAACAATTTCTGGATTATTATAAATTTCATGCTGATTATGCTGTTTCGACAACTTA
Organism: Rugalucina vietnamica; assembly: GCA_964017185.1. NCBI lineage: Eukaryota > Metazoa > Mollusca > Bivalvia > Lucinida > Lucinidae > Rugalucina > Rugalucina vietnamica. The sequence goes on from OZ024870.1 coordinate 44,401,089, forward strand.
GGAAACCAGAGGACCAATGGTCCTGTAAACGCTCACCTGAGATCTGCTGCATATACCAATAAACATGTTTGAATATTATGGTATTTAACTCCAGTGCAGGGGCAGATGAAGCCCTTGGGCCATTTTCTTTTTTCAGAATCTTCAATATTCTGTCCATTTGCCAATTTCCTGCTGGCTCTTCCCTTCAAATGACATTTTAACAGTTTTCCCAATTCAAATGCATAGGCAACCCATGTTGACCTTGCCATAAACTTGGTCAAGGTCATCACAGGGTCATGATTTATATATACATTGGAGTACTTTAGCCATCGATGCTTCACGCCAAGTTTCCTTGAAATCAGTCTATTGGTTTCAGAGAAGAAGATTTTTGATGGGTTTTTACCATATATGGGCATGGCGGCCATCTTTGTCATGTGACCTAGATTATTTATATACACATTGATTCCTCAATTCTATAGATGCTTCACATAAAATTTGGCTTTGATTGGCCAAGCGATTTCAGAGGAGAAGAGGTTTGAATATATATTATGGAAATATACATGTATATTGCCCCGGGGTGGGGGCACATGAGCCCCTGGGGTCCAATTTTTTTCAGAATCATTAATTTTCAGTCCTACTTCCCATTTCCTGCAAGACTTTCACTTTAAATTACATTTTAAAAGTTTTCCCCATTCAAATGCATTGGCGACCTATGTTGACCTTGCCGTAAAATAGGTCAAGGTCATGAAAAGGTCATGAATTATATATACATTGTAGTGCTTGAGCCATCGATGCTTCATGCCAAGTTTTGTTGAAATCGGTCCACCGGTTCTGGAGAAGAAGATTTTTGAAGGGTTTTTACCATATATGGGCATGGCGGCCATCTTGGTCATGTGACCTGGATTATTTATATACACATTGGTTCCCCCTTCCCATAGATGCTTCATGTAAAATTTGGCTTTGATTGGCCAAGCGGTTTCAGAGAAGAAGATGTTTGAATATTATGATAATATACATGTATATTGCCCCGTGGTGGGGGCGGATGAGCCCCTGGTGCCCAATTTTTTTCAGAATCATTAATATTCAGTCCTACTGCTCATTTTCTGCAAGATTTTTCCTTTAAATGACAATTTAACAATTTTTCCCATTCAAATGCAAAGGCGACCTATGTTGACCTTGCCGTAAAATAGGTCAAAGTCACCGCAAGGTCATGATTTATATACACATTGTAGTACTTGAGTCATCGATGCTTCATGCCAAGTTTGGTTGAAATCGGTCCAGTGGTTCCGGAGAAGAAGATTTTTGAAGGGTTTTTACCATATATGGGCATGGCGGCCATCTTGGTCATGTGACCTGGATTATTTATATACACATTGGTTCCCCCTTCCCATAGATGCTTCATGTAAAATTTGGCTTTGATTGGCCAAGCGGTTTCAGAGAAGAAGATCTTTGAAAATGGTGGACGACGGACGACGGACGACGGACGGACGGACGGACGCCGGATCATGGCCATCCTATAAGCTCACCTTGTGAGCCTGACGGCTCAGGTGAGCTAAAAAGAACTTAAAGAAATGACGAAAATATGACTATTACCGGTGGTCCGCTCTGCCCTGGAGCGCCTGGTGGCCCTGGAGGTCCCTGTATACCCTGTTCTCCCATAAAGCCCGGGGGTCCCGCCGCTCCCGTGTCGCCCTTAGGTCCAATGGGTCCTGGAATCCCTGGTTTACCAGTTTCACCTGGTTGGCCCTGTCGATTGCATTTTAAATTATGATGAACATGCATTTTTATGATAAAACAATAACAAAGAAAAGCTCATGTTTAAGATATCTGCAACTGAAAATGGTTATATTCAATACAAATTGTTGGAAAATGAGAAGATGAAAAATTCTGCTCACTCAGCTTACCGAATGTTCTATATCTGTATCAGTCCTACCCTACCTGGTTTTTTGGGTGGGACTGGTTCTGATTGCACCAGTTCCTGGTCATTGCTAACCTTTTAAAAGCATGATAATATAATAATATACCAGAGGACCAATGGTCCTGTAAACGCTCACCTGAGATCAGCTGCATATACCAATAAACATGTTTGAATATTATGGTATTTAACTCCAGTGCAGGGGCAGATAAGCCCTTGGGCCATTTTCTTTTTTCAAAATCTTCAATATTCTGTCCATTTGCCAATTTCCTGTTGGCTTTTTCCTTCAAATGACATTTTAACAGTTTTCCCAATTCAAATGCATAGGCAACCCATGTTGACCTTGCCATAAACTTGGTCAAGGTCATCACAGGGTCATGATTTATATATACATTGGAGTACTTTAGCCATCGATGCCTCACGCCAAGTTTCCTTGAAATCAGTCTATTGGTTTCAGAGAAGATGATTTTTGAAGGGTTTTTACCATATATGGGCATGGCGGCCATCTTGGTCATGTAACCTAGATTATTTATATGCACATTGATTCCCCCATTCTATAGATGCTTCACTTAAAATTTGGCTTTGTTTGGCCAAGCGGTTTCAGAGGAGAAGACGTTTGAATATTATGGAAATATACATGTATATTGCCCCGGGGTGGGGGCACATGAGCCCCTGGGGTCCATTTTTTTTCAGAATCATTAATATCCAGTCCTACTGCCCATTTCCTGCAAGACTTTCACTTTAAATGACATTTTAAAAGTTTTCCCCATTCAAATGCATTGGTGACCTATGTTGACCTTCCCGTAAAATAGGTCAAGGTCATCACAGGGTCATATGTGTAGTGCTTGAGCCATCGATGCTTCGTGCCAAGTTTCGTTGAAATCGGTCAACCGGTTCTGGAGAAGAAGATTTTTGAACGGTTTTTACCATATATGGGCATGGCGGCCATCTTGGTCATGTGACCTGGATTTTTTATATACATATTTGTTACCCCTTCCTATTGATGCTTCACATAAAATTTCGCTTTGATTGGCCAAGCGGTTTCAGAGGAGAAGATGTTTGAATATTATGGAGATATACATGTATATTGCCCCGAGGTGGGGGCGGATGAGCCCCTGGTGCCCAATTTTTTTCAGAATCATTAAGATATTCAGTCCTACTGCTCATTTTCTGCAAGATTTTTCCTTTAAATGACAATTTAACAATTTTTCCCATTCAAATGCATTCGCGACCTATGTTGACCTTGCCGTAAAATAGGTCAAAGTCATCATAGGGTCATGATTTATATACACATTGTAGTGCTTGAGCCATTAATGCTTCATGCCAAGTTTGGTTGAAATCGGTCCAGTGGTTCCGGAGAAGAAGATTTTTGAAGGGTTTTTACCATATATGGGCATGGCAGCCATCTTGGTCATGTGACCTGGATTATTTATATACACATTGGTTCCCCCTTCCCATAGATGCTTCATGTAAAATTTGGCTTTGATTGGCCAAGCGGTTTCAGAGGAGAAGATCTTTGAAAATGGTGGACGACGGACGGACGACGGACGACGGACGGACGACGGACGACGGAGCATGGGTATACTATAAGCTCACCTTGTGAGCCTGACGGCTCAGGTGAGCTAATAAAACAGTAGGCTTCAGTATGACGGACTTACGTGTTAAATGTAAAGCTCGAAAGATCTTAGCATGAAAAAGGGTTTTATTAGCATGAAACTTATATTTACTTACTATTGGTCCGGTTTCTCCTCGGTCTCCAACAGGACCTGGCATACCCTAGGTAAATGAAACAGAAAGAAAAGAAATAAATGTGAACAGATTGTGTATATGTACAAATAGGTAGTCAGCTGTCTGTGAAATACTGTTTAATCTGTTATGGCAATGTTCAATTCGAAGAAACTTGAACAGCAACAGGGTGACAAGACCATCACCCCCAAAGCACCACCAAAAACTAATACAGAACATGCTTGCTCGATTGCTTGTTGATAACTTTTTTCTTCTTCAAAAAAAAAAAAATAAATAAAATATAAAAAAATAAATAATAAAAAAAAAATAAAAATAAAAAATAATTATTTAAATAAAAAGTATTATTTTTACTAATTATTTAAAGAATACATTTTCTTTAGAAACGTAACTATTGTTACAATTGTTAACTGTAATAACTGTAAAATGAGATTTATGACTTACAGTTTTACCCGACCTTCCTCTTCTACCTCTGCGACCTCTCGGACCAAAACTGCCCTGGAAGATACAAAATAGACTTGAATATGAGGATAAACTCTTGAACATAATGTACATGTATACGCTACATTTACTGTGCCAATTAAATATATATAAAGTTAAAAAAAAAAAAAAAAAAAAAAAAAAAAAAAACTGTCTGGTAAAATATCAAAGCAAATATCACGTGTTACAAATACAATATTTAGCATGTTCAAATTTTGGTACATACATTTGAAAAATTGTGATATAAATCAGATCATCGCAAAGACAAGAAGACAGAAAAACAATCTATTGTACTAGAGAAATCGAGAAACATTTGAATTTGTGCTGTTGTTGGTTGCACATGTTTTTGAATGCTTTAACTCTTATTTTTTTCACTGTCAATTTTAACGAGTACTAACCTTTTCGCCTGGCGGACCTGGATATCCTGGTAAACCATGCTGCCCTACACGACCCTAAAATTCGTCATATCATTAAATAGTTTCATTTATAGCAATACTTAACAATGTTTAGGAATTTCACAGAACTTAGACTACGATTATATAAAATTATATACAAATTACAAAAATTAAATGTTTACAATTGTTTATTGATAAAATGCCCTTAATTTTATTTAGAATGAATTTTATCTCATATGAATTCTCATTATAAAGTAAGCAAAATCTAATTTAATAAACTATCCATTATTTTACATGTATATTAAATGACAGACTTTGAAACCAATTTTCAAGTCAGGACAATTTTTATATAAAGTAGATATGGATCAGGTTAAAGTTACCTTTTCTCCAGTTAGGCCCGGTGGACCATGCTCACCCTGAGGACCCATGTCTCCCTAAGAACAAATAAAAGCCGTTAACACATGTTTTGTCTTCTAAATTTTGTTTCAGCATTAGCAAAAATTGTTACTCCATTAATAAAAGAATGAATTAAACAGACATGCTCAAAATAATTTCATCTGTAAAATTAATGCTTTATTTTAACGATACTGAAGTGCACACCATTTGTAATAAATCATCAAAGTATATGGTCAAAATGTACCTTTGGACCTTCAATGCCCTCTGGTCCCATAGGACCAAAGTCACCTGGCAAGCCTTTATCGCCCTTCAATCCTGCGAATCCTCGTTCACCGTGCAAGCCTTGTTCGCCCTAAAATATTTATAAGCAAACGCTCTAGAAACCTTCCGGTATGAAAGTGACTTTTTTCAAACTTAGTCAAATCAAAAGCGTTGGTTAAATACTTGTTATAACAAATGAAAGAGTGTAATTGTTTAAACCGTTGTGGCCATTTCATCATCTCAAATGCATTCTTTGTTTTAATGTAGGAAGCTCATTTCGTATTTTGAATTTGATATTTTCACACCAATTTTACCAGAAATTAAGATTGAGGGAAACAAAAAGAGAAACAAGTCAAATTGGCTTTTAAATTGCGAGGGCATACTAAATATTTTCAATATAGATGGTGTAGTATTCACTCGACGTACCGGATTTCCCTTTTCTCCCATTAGACCCCTTTGCCCTTGATCTCCCTGAAAATAATCAGTATAGTGTGTTATAGATACATGTACTGTAATTAACAGAGTTTACTTAAAGTGCAGGCTTTGGAAATTAATCCACACTTTCAAACCTTACCAGCCGGAGGCGGTTCTAACGTGTAGCCAAAATAAAGGTTTTGAGAAAAAATTGTAAAACAATCTACTGGAAATTTTCATATTTTACAACTTATCAATTTTCTGTATATTAGGCATGTTTACGTAATGAAACATTGCTTAAACATACCTTGGTTCCTCTCGGTCCTGGATATCCAATTATACCAGAGGTTCCCATGGGACCCTAAAAGATTAAATAAAAATAATGAATTTCATGATAGTTACTGCAAATATTGATAAAATCATAACTGCATAAAGTCACGCTTAAGATAAATCAAATTTGGCAATAAGCATTGCCAAGTATTTTGTATAGATTTTGTTGATCTAACGACATGGTCAAAACATACGACAAAATATGGTGTTACATTTCAACCGTGTTTTAATCAAAAGAGGTTGCAACATTTATTCAAAGTCAACCTAACATCCAACTAGCAATTCGAGTTCTCAATTTTTGTATTGAAATATGCATCATCATTATCTGTATAATTAATAAATGGTGTAATCTTTACGGTGACTTGGTTTATAAATTTAAGAAACATAAAGGAAGGAATGATTTTTCTTTTCAGTTACTACACTAACACTAGTATATCCCCGTTTATAACCTTTAGAAACAAGCCATTTTCTTAATGCTTCTCTGCTTCCATATGTCGAACCTCTTTTTAAAATTACTCAAAGAAAGAACTACCATTGTAGACATCAATATTGCATCAGGATAACATGTCCGTGTAATATATACCCCCTTGAACCCCACTTTTATATAGCAAAACTGGGGTATGCAGGGGTATACCTATTTTTCTTATTTTTGATCCAAAACATAGATTGTGGGTACTCGTTAGAACCGCCTCGCCGAGGCGGTTCTAACGTGTACCCACAATCTATGTTTTGAGGAAAAATAAGAAAAATATCAAAATTTTTCAGCTGAAAATTTTCAATTTTTAAAGCTCAAATTGTCTCTGTTTATTGCATGGGCATGTTTTCGTAATGGCATTTCACATACCATATCTCCCTTTGGACCGACTGCGCCTTTGAATCCATCGGTACCCTAAAACAGACGCATTTAATTGTGAAACTGAGGACCGTTTAGATTCAGATCGAGGTCAATGGAAAATGAAGAGAGCCCGAAACAGTTCTTAGCAAATACAGGGCCGCAGTACAATGACAATAATTTTTAAATTTTGAAAGTATACAGTGGGGTTAAGCATATGAATGGGGCTAAACTTACCTTTGCATTCATGTTATTCAAACCTTTTTTAATGAATAATACTTTACCAAAAGTAGTACATGTAGCAAGAAATACATGTTTATTGTACACAAAAGTTAAAAGAATATTTAAAAGTTATAGAAATGCAGCAGATAATTTGACGATTGAAAATTTTAGCTCGTAGGACAGTTGGTAAAGATGTAACTATTGAATCAAACTTGTGCGCAATTGTTTCTCTATACAAAATGACGAAGTCGTTTTAGATATATTTTTGGAAATTATGTATAAACTAAATCATACCGGTGGCCCGAGTGGACCAGGCAACCCAGGTAAGCCTGGTTTTCCCTGTGAACCCGGGATGCCCTGTGGACCTAGGGGACCCGGAGGTCCTGGAGAACCCTGAAAGAGAAAAAAATAGAAAAATATTATTGACAGTCTGTCGACTCTGATTACAGCATGCCGAACGTTTAACTGGAAAGCCTTATATGGAGAGCGTGTCTATTATTAAGAAAATTGCTAAAGCTGTTTGCATAGTATATTAACAGTGAATACCCACCACTGGTCCTGGGGCTCCGGGCTGACCTGGATGTCCCGGGGATCCAACAGCTCCCTGAAACACAGACAAACACACAAGGTGATAAAATATTGTAGAAAACACGTTTTTGCACAATATATACTTCAACTTTTCATTGCATTTATTTCAACATGACAAATATCCACCAAACCTGTTACAGTACAGTAAATGAAATCTAGATGAATTATTATTACCAAGTCAATGTATTGCACAATTTCTTACCTGTCTAGCCATTTCCTTTTCACATTCAGCTTTTATTTTCCAAGGATTAAGCTACTAATACATCAGGAAAACATGTCCGTGGAATGTATACCCCATTATACCCCACTTTTATATAGTAAAAGTGTGGTTTACAGGGGTATACCTATTTTTCTTATTTTTGCTCCAAAACATAGATTGTGGGTACTCGTTAGAACCACCTCGCCGAGGCGGTTTTAACGTGTACCCACAATCTATGTTTTGAGCAAAAATAAGAAAACTATCAAAATTTTCTATTCAAAATTTTCAATTATTACAACTTTAAAAATCTCTGTATATTGCATGGGCAATATATTGCATTTCGTAATGGCGACCATCACGATTTTAACGGCCTTGAGTATACATGTATTTAGACTAAATTAAACAATGGCGCGTACCTGGTTTCCTTTTGGGCCAACGTCACCTTCTTTCCCTGGCATGCCCTAGAAAAAGAGTAAAACCTTATATATATAATTCATAAATCAGTGATGGAATAGGGAAAAGATTGGATTGAAAACATTTTCTAAACATTTCATATCTCCATTTGAATGATTTCACTGCTTCCAAAGGGTTTAATTTTCAAACTTTATTTTTTGTAAATTGGTTATACATCTTTTTACGTCATTCAAGTCGATCATCCAATGAACACAGCACTAGTAAGAGAATACGAATCTTGCAGAAGTGTCAGGAATGGACAAATTTACCTTAGAGTCACTTTGAAATCATTAGGCTCGCCAAATGATGCCAAACGGTGACCCGAGTGACAGATTTGTATATCTGATATTCCAACCCTAACCAAAAGTCTCGGATTTGCTGTCATATTGTCTGTACATATGCATGAAGACACTTACCGGTAGTCCAACTGGTCCCGGTCGGCCTCGGGATCCCTGGAATCCTCGAAGACCCTGGCAAAGAAAATACCGATATTGATTGAAGAAAATATTACTACAAATTTAAGAAACTTATAGGAAGGAATGAGTTTTCTTTTCAGTTCAGAAAAATCATAACATGTTACAGACGTATAGGTTATAACTTTAATGTTAACCTACAGTCTGCATGCTTAGTTTTTAACCCAATCATGGATGATAACTACGATGCCTTCTTTAATTGCACGCCGGTGGGTCGGACTATATGATGGCCCCGACATAAAGTTATTCATTTAAGTTTGTTGGGGCAGGAGCTTCTTGTCTGTTGCTTGGCCCACTGGGGTTCAACTGGTGTTTTTCTTTTGCTCCAGGTTTCAGTAAGTTATTAGGCGCCCAGGGATCTCCATTGTCAGGCAGATTACTGAATCTGTGAGTCCTCGTTTTTGATTCACCATGGTGGTTATCATGATTTTATTTGTTTGTCTTTGATTATTCATTGACTAGTTAGAGATTCACCACGAGGACTGAACAACGAACTAAATGTTGTGAACCACTGCAGAAAATGAGGGTGAGGTTAGGCGCCTGTAAAATCGATTTATGCCCCCCCCCCCCCCAAAAGTAATTTTATATCACTGATCGTTCCAAGGAGATACTTATGTTGTGGTTGTATTTATTTTATGCTGTTGGAATCGTATGTACGTTTTCATATTGTTATTTAAGTTCGGGTCAATGAGTAGCCGCCTATTGCGAAAAGGCTGCTCACTCGGTTGACTATATGTTTTCTAAGTACCTAATTGTTAATTTAATTTTTCCAACCTCGGTTTGTTGAGTGGGAATTTCTTTCTGATTGCGCCTTTTCCTGATCATTGCCTACTTGTACCTTTGCATAACTTCCAATTCAGTTTATCAATCCAAAATTATGCTATTTTTATTACATTACAGTACAGGATAACATGTCCATCTGATCTTTACATCCTTTTATATAACGAAACTTAACTGTACAGGGGGTAGGCCTTTTCTTATTTATGCTGCATAGCAACATTTCGAGCATTCATTAGAAACCGCATCGCCCGGCCCAGATTAAGAAATATATATCAAATTTTTGTCTTTTTGCAGCATTTAATTTCAGTATTTATTGCATACAGTGAGGTCTGAACTAAAAGTATACACCCGTTGTGCACTTAATGATGTGCAACACCAGTGCACAATTTCCTATATTTCTTTACCTGTTGTGTGCACCTCATGTGCTCAACAAGTGCACAAATGTGTATACTTTAGTTCAGACTCAACTGTAGGTATGTTATATAATGGTTACCATTTCTCCCTGTGGTCCTGGGGGTCCAGGCAATCCTTGGTCACCCTGAAACATATATAAATGAAAAGATGTAAACAGCAGTTGTTTTTTTTTTAAATTTTGACGATGTTATTTATTTAATGTTTTACTTTTCTAGAACTTATTGATGATGTCCAAGGTGTGCTTATGCAAGATGTTTGGAGTGTTTATGGATAATTATGTGTATGTACATTGAAGAGAGCTCAGACGGTCATTAAATATAGAAATATACCAGAAGATAGTTTTGATTATTAATTTCTTCTCATGTTTGAAAACCTGTCTTTTGTATTTTAACGGTTATGGGCTTAGAGCGCATGTACATGCGCACTACTGCCTCGCATAACGTATGAGAAACAAGTTTTCTACTCACTCTTTCTCCTTCGTGTCCCTGTGGTCCTGGTGCCCCCGCACCACCATTGTAACCCTGAAAAGCACCATGAACACAATTTATTTTCACACATTCACATGCAAAAGGTTTAACAAACGTTTTCATAGCGATTGTAAATGTTCATTCATACATGTTTTGAATAAAAGTGCTTAGTTAAAAAGACAGATAAAATACTTAAAAACATACCCTATGACCTTTTGGTCCGGGCCGGCCTGGAACGCCAGGATATCCCGGTTCTCCCTGTAATAAAAAGAAATATGAAAGTAAGATCCTTTGGAAGCAGTGAAAACGTTCAAAGGGAATATGAGCCATATTGCGCAATTTCGGGTAATGGACCCTCATCAATAACCCTTTATTAGCTGGCGACGATAGCCAGATAAATATACTGCAGTTTAAAAGATTTACACTTGTAAGGAAAGTCTAAATTAAAGACACATGCCTAAACGGAGTCAAATAATTAAAAGATTGTTTAGAAGATGGCTCTAAACGAACGATTTTAATACTCTGTATACTTTTTTGTTTTATGAGCTTATCAACCTGGAATAATTACAATGTGTTTACCCATGGCTACATACATTTGCAATGCACTTCTATATCATTACCATGTGAACTTCCAGGCAGCGATATGCAAAGCATAAAGTAGTGGACTACAAAGATTGCAAATTATTTGCTTTGTAACTTACATGTATCCTAGTTCATGTCATATAACCAAACTATAATGATAAATGGAGGACCGAGGAACACAAAACGGACTGAAGCTTTTGCCAAATGCCTTTTAATTTTACTCACACTTTGATTATTAATTTTTAACCTGACGTTCTATTTATATCACAAAGGCAAACAGTATAGTCCTAGATGTCGCCCATTTGGGATTATTCTGTTTGCATTAAGAAATTTAATAAAAAACAACAACAAAAAAAAAAACTCCTGGTGCCTAACAGTGAACACCCCCTAAATGATAATGGTGCGCAAACCAATTCGTCACAAACCGGTTAAACTTTGACAAACCTTTTCTCCATTTGATCCGATTGGTCCTCTGTCACCATCACGACCATTACGACCCTGTGGATAGATCGAAAACATGAATTGCCGCGTGATTAAATGGGGTGATTAAAAGTGACGAAAATACATTTAATTTTAGATAAACTATTTTTAAGAACTGGAAATATACGTGTACCTCGTACAAGGGACGTTTATAACACCAGACAGTACAACACATTTTGCACATTTACTGCCTTCCTTAATTCAAGTCGAATCAATCAGCCATGCCGACTATAGACGCGTTTTCGGCATAGTCATGTTGGTGATGTATACGCTACCTAAAGAGAAGCAAATGTACTTTATACCAGATTTGTTAATAATATAAATAATAAACCAATAAAAATAAATGCTTGGCAGCGAGATTGTTTTTGGTTTAGGTATTTGGCTGTAAAAGTATTTAATGAATATATCAAATTACATGTGTCTAGCTTTTACCATAAAAAGCAATTAAACTGAGGGAAAGAAAGAAACAAACAGACAAAAACTCATTTCAATACTCACCCGTTTACCCGGTGGACCGGATGGTCCGGGCATTCCTTGTGGTCCCGGTGGGCCCTGAAATTATGTTTACAATATTCATTAGGATAAGAGGTCCTTACATACACCCGAATCCCCACTACTATACAGTGCATTATTAATTAACTTATTAGTATATAGTACTTATACAGAGAATTTGGTCTGTGTGATACTGGTGACGTTTCTTTTTTCGTATATTCTATACTGGATTTCACCTCGACCTGATACAGCTGACCTCGCACTAATACGGTTGACCTCGTATCTATATAGATTGACCTGCTATCTATATGGAAATACCTACATCTGATTGGTCAAAATCCACGTGCAAGGTCACGTGCCGCGTTGAATGAGTTGAGAGAAAAAAAAATGGCGGCGATTCAGCCTATCGGTAAAATACTGAACAAACAAACAAAAATCATGTCAGCCTCCGGCCTCGGTCCAATACAGCTAACCTCGGACCTGTAACTGGTCCAATACGAAATAACTTGATTAATAACATTATAGTAAAACTGGGATGTAAAAGGCAGTACTTGTTAAAACCACTTTATATGGATCAACATTATAATTATTATGTTTTGGACAAAACAGATTCATAATTGTTACTTCATGCTGGCAGACAAACATTCAATTGAAAAAAAAAAAAAAATAAAAAAAACTTCGAGCACAAAATAGAGTAGCTTTCAGAAACAAGAACACATTACCTGATCACCGGGTAATCCTTCGTCTCCGCGCTCGCCAGTGTCACCTTGTGCCCCCTGCAGAATAAAGTAGATTAGACAAAAATAATCAAGGCGGTGTTAGACATAGAAAAAATGCAGACGTTTTTGTTGTTGGACCCAGCCATTTTAACATGCCTATCCGACTAATTAAACATCGATAGCTTGAACCAAACTTGGCCATTTTAAACTGTAAGTCCTATTTATATGTATATACATGTATATGAAGTTATTGTCTAAAAATTTCACAATTACAAGTTTCTTTTCGATACAATAATTTTAGTTGTTATTTATCAGCAGATTGCCTTTATTCATGTCCGTGAGATGAATACCCCCTTTTATATAGTAAAACTGTGGTGGGGTATACCTATTTTTCTTATTTTTGTTCCAAAACATACATTGTGGGTACTCGTTAGAACCGCATCGCGTTAGAATCGCCTCGGCGAATTAAAGTTTTGAGCTACATGTAAATTATTGAAAAAATCAATTTTTTGTTTCAATGAATTTTTCATTTATAGAACTGAAACAATCTCTGTATATGGAATGGCAAAGTTTTCGTGACGTAAAACTTTCTTGCTGCAAGAAAGTGAAACTGCAAAAATATCTTACAGAAAAAATACCTTTCACATGAAATCCTTTATATATATAGAATAAATTCAATTAAAACTCACAAACACCACTATTACTATATAGCAGTCAAATAAATATGTCTTAAAGGTATATACTGTATAAGTTAAACAAGAAATGATTTTTATCACAAATAGATAAAAAATGAAAAGGTATTGATAAGGTCACGGAATTACTTACAGCATTTCCGGGCAATCCAGTCATTCCCTGTGGTCCAGAGGGTCCACGCATATTGGCCTAGATATAGAATCCATCAGTAATCGTTTAGTGGCATATGAACACAATATAGGAAAACAGATATCAACGCATGAATGATTTAGGTGAAATATTTTTCAGAAATACTTTTTACTTTCTAGAAACTATTTTCGTAGGAAAATTCAAAACATCTTCCTCTATAATGTAACCTTCTGTACTGTCAACCAGATGCTCTGAACTATTCACAGCGAGCGTCTCACCGGCAGCTTCGCTGCAGGCCACCCACTGTGGGCAAATGCTAATTCATTGTTCAGTCATACAAAGTAGAGGATAAAGATCTTCGGTTCTTCCGGTAGCCTTCGGCTATGTCATTATAAGCCCTCATATAGGGCGTTTAGGCCTAGAGGGCTATAATTATATATGCATGTATAATTATATAATATAATTCCTATCAAACACGTGATATGTAAAATGGAAGTACTAAAAGAAAGACAAAGATGACTTTATAGAGGAGTGAATGTAATTGAGGTGCATGCTATACTTAACTACACTTCCAACGCTACCGATAGAAGTTTTACTATAATTTCAAAACTACACAAGATATTGACATGAAAATTGCAGGGAGGAAAGAAAAAATCGTGAGACGTGTACGGACAGCAAAATTATGCCAGCAGACTTTTATGAAGAAACGCCCCGGGCGTTTGGACACACCATACCTCATTTTCGAAAGTCACAAAACCATGTGTAGCGAACAAAGAACGTTACAACAGTGCCTCCGTATTTCCTTCTCGTTTTTGTTTTCTCTTTTTGCCACAGCACATGAAGGGAAGAACAGTTCTCAGAAAAGCAAATTATATGCACAGACTCAGGGGTATGCGTCTGATGCACGACGGTGCGACTATAAACCTTCTGCTAGCAAACAGAGTTAAAATGTTTTAGCCATCCAAATCACAGGACTAAATCGAATTGACCATATCTGGGACTTTATCAGCTGTGTAGTAAGGAGACGGTACCCTGCAAATGTCATACAGTTTGAGCAATTTGTAAGGTATGGGTGGAAGGGTATAGCACAGCGTACTTGTATGCGGTACGTGACTTCGATGCGTAGTTAATGGCTAGCTCTCATTCGAGTAAATGGCGGCCTAACTAGGTAATTTGATTGGATCAGATGAATATTTTGCTGTGATAGTTTAGTTTCTTTTTTTGTTTGTTGTTTTGTTGTTTTTTTTTTCTTCTTTTTTTCATAAACAAAAAGAAATACAGTAACGCAATCAATTGTAGGTTTATTGCTGACATAATGCTCTGTTTAATCCTTCAATTTTTGCGACTTTTGAAAATGAGGTGTGGTTTGTCTAAACTCCAGGGATGTGGTTTAATAACGGTTTGCTGGCATGATTTTGCCTTCCGTACACGTGGCATGAAGTTTGCTATGCTCCCTGCAATTTTCATTTCAATATCTTGAATAGTTTTGAAATTATAGCAAAAACTCTATCGGTAGCGTCGGAAGTGTCGTTAAGTATATTTCAATTAATATTTTATCTTTAACATGTTGAGTTAACAACACAGAAACGAAAACCATCCTGCCTTACCATATGTTGTTTTAAGACAACTTGGAAAGCCTCCGCTGCATTCTGATTCTTTACATCTGTGTTTAACTGAAAGTTAACCAAATATGTTTCTCCAATACGCTTCAAATTATTTGTAATTCTGAGAATTAATACATGTAATTGCAGAAAGGACTTCACTATAACGATTGAGATATCTGTATATTTGTAATTACTATATTAGATAATAGAAGTGTTTTGTCTTTATTTAAGACCAGAATCGAATACCTGTATGAAAATCTTGCACATTTTCTCTCAGACTGGATATTGTATAGGAAGCCTAATAATTCGATCGCAAGATTTGATGAAGAATTTTGTGGACCAATGTATTTCAAGGATCACTTTTGCCTGTAAGTAATCGTAGCCTTACACTTCTAACTTTAGCATCGTAGTTTTATCACACTTTTACTATTATTTATTAAAGCAACGTTATGAGAATTATGTGATTATTTACCGGCACTAGGAGCACATTTCCGGGGGGTCCTGGAAGTCCATTGTTACCGGGTATACCGTCACGTCCAGAGAACCCAGCCTCTCCCTTGATACCCTGGGGTCCAGGCGGTCCCCGAGGTCCGGGTGGCCCTGGGGGTCCCTACAAAATAAATGGTGCCTTTTGTAAAGTTAGATATTAAAAACATAGGGTAACAGTAATTGTATGCCGACTGTTCTAAGTTGGTCCTGATGTGATTTGTATTTATGTTGTCTGTGTGGTCTGTTTTGTGAACACTATCATAGTGTTTGGTTGATGTATGTCTGATCGTTAACTCGCTGATCCTGTTCTTTATGTGTTTATTGTACAGGTTTATTCTATATGTTTTCTTTGTATGATAAGGGAAAATAGCTGCCCATTCGGCTTACTATGTGTTTTCTTAGTATAAGTACCTGATTTTTAATTTAGTTTTTTCCCACTTTTTGGAGTGGGAATTTCTTTCTGATTGCGACATTTCCTGATAATTGCCTACTTTTACTTTTTATGCTACGTGATTTCAAGTGTTGTCATATACTTCTCCGCCTTGTGTCTAGATTGGGCTTTTAAGAGAAATTGTATGTACTTCTGGATTTGGTATTCTTTTAACTTTATTTATTCTACACCTCAAGATCGAAAAACTTCGTTAGTGATTTGTATTTTCTGTTTTTCATAACAGAGTGTTACTGATAAATTTACAGATGATTTGTATGCGAGTAATATCTACCTTCACATCCATATAAATAGCCAAGTGTATCGAACTAAGACATTCTGAGATAGCTGCGATGCTAACTGTCGTCTCAACATGACAAGCATTACCCCGTTTACCTGCTCGGAAAAAGGTTACCTTTGGGACGACAATAAACATCACAAAAAGTATAAACCTATCCCAATTAATTTTAGACAAAATCTTTCCATGACTTACATATGGTACACCAAGCGCCATGGCTCCTTCTTCAGCCTGACCATACTTATCGACAACCTGTGAATGGGCATGCATGAAATAAATAACAACCAAAGTGTGTTTGAATTATTCTATATACAAAGTATTTTGATGGCTTATAAAGAGTAGCTGAAAGAGCTGGTCTTTAAGCGATGCTCGTTCAATTAAGCATGACATCCGATTAGGACATCTATAGACAAATAAGTTAGTCACAGATGTGATACATCTGGTGCTTATTCTCTTTGAGTAATTTCATCGGAAAAATGTGATGAAAATTAAAAATCTCTCATGTAGCCCATATAATGAGTAAACGGTAGATCTATCCAAATGACAACGATGGAAATATCTTCTCGTTTCAAATGAGTTATGCCAAGATCATTTTTTTAAAGGTAACTATATAGCATGATAGTTCAATCTATCGATTACAAAATATCAACCACGTTCCCTAATAAACTTGAAATATACTTACAAACATAGTCTCGCCCTCCACCGGTACCTTTGCTGGCAGCATGACTCCACCGCCGTGCTTCTTATCCACAAATCCAATCTCCATGCCCTCCTCGTCATACGCTGCCCCGTAGGAGTCATTGTATTCTGCCCCGGCCTCCATGTAGACGGAGGGGAACTCGTAGTCACAGTCGGGACAATACTTGGTACAGTGTTCGTAGGCAGCGAAGTCAACGGGGACGTACAGTAGGTCTTGAATTACACCCTGTGTCAATTACAGAGGTAGGATTATTAGAGAATAAAACATAAAAGTTTGATACTTTGGAAACAGTAAAAACGTTCAGAGAAGCAGATTTTGCTGACCTGAACAGTACTTTGCCACTACAATGTTCGTAGGTAGCAAAGTCAACAGTGTCCCTGGGTCTGCCATACAACAATGCTTGATTGTATAGCTCGATTTTGACCTCTTGCACGTCAAAAGTCAGGCGATTCCATGAAGTAGCATGTGAACGGGTATTCAGATTGTAACATCATAAAAACTCAATGTGCGTGCAGCCGAACTTTAACAGAAAACTTGTGGCATTTTGTCCTGATTTTCCTATCACGTGCTGCTTCATGGACTCGCCTGATTGTTGACGCGCCAGGTGTCAAAATTGAGCTATATAAACCAAACATCAGATCTTTGATGGAGTCACTGATTAGGTCAGTGGAGAAGTCTGTAAAGTGGTCGTGGGAGCAAATCAACATAACTTATAATGGGAAGCATGGTGTTGTGCAACAATTGAGCATGTGCGTGAGAAAACTAACAATTTGGGTTCCGACCAGGTCCGACACAAAACAGCCTGTACAGTCACAGAAGCAGGCTAGAAGCTTGAAATTTCGGATATAAGTAGAAGAGGGATTGTACTATTCGTGTAGCGAAAACAAAGGCGCTGAGCAGATTCGCGGTTACCGCGAAGCTGGTTTTTGCATTTGTTTTCGCATATGCAAATTGTTAGTTTTCCCATGCAGCGGCTCAAATATATTTTAGTTAATTCCAGTAACTGTTATATATTTTGTAAATGTTCTCGTATGATAAAATGATGAATAAAGTTTCAGCTAACTGATTGGAATTGATGTTTTAAAATTTCGCCATTAAGATTGCCTTTAGCATACATTCAGAACAGCAAAAGAAACGCATCTCTTTGTATGTTTAAGTGTTTGCAAATTACAGCTGGGTTGATTTGTTACCTTAAAAGGCATGTCCGTGGAACCAAAGAAGACAAACCCGTCTTTATCCAGAGCAACATTTTCCTCGATGTAGTCAATGTACTCACAGTTGTGGAACAACGTTATGGTGCCTCCAACAATACTAAACGACACTCTTTGCCATCTAGAGTAAAAAAGCAACCATACTATTAGCATTCATAAAAAGCAGTTGAGTTAACCCACTGCTAATCGAGTCAGTGATAATGCCAATTAGAAAAGCCTACACATTTTGGGTTAATACCTCTTTTGCACTTTTTGTTTCCATAGCACGCGTGTACAGTAGCTCATTATTATTATAATTATTATTATTATTATTATTATTATTATTATTATTATTATTATTATTATTTGCGTTTGTTATTACAAGTTTAGGTTTAAAGAGTTTTGTATTATAATAGTCCAATGGAAAGCATGAGTAAGTAAACAAGTGTAAATTTTAACACTGATTTTGTCAATGAGGGCTCACTGGTATTGTTTACATACAAACCAATAAATGATCGGTCACACACTACATTTGAGAACGAAGTTGAGATGAAAAAATCGAGTTTCTCCCTACAGCGTTTCTTCTACTGACTAACAGATGGGTGCAGTCAACGCAGACATTGAACATTTCAATGTTGGAAGCGCTATATGTTCATGGGAAGGAAGTGTTTGCGAAAACGAAATAACCTGGATTTCTTATAATACTTTCATTCAATAAATGTTCAATTTTATATAATATGCATGGACTGCGCCTATATATCAGTAAATAGAGTAAATGGTATAAAAAAGCTCGGCAAATAGGTCACTGTATGGGCGTTACCTCATGAATACGTTATTGGGTATGGTCTACCTTTGACTTGGGTAAAAACTAAAGGTGTACAGTTAAAAGATTCAACTCACGTTTTCCGTTACAAAATAATTAAGAATGAAATACACATGTATGAGTTTGTCTAATTCACTGGATTGGACAAAATACAGGTAGCTGATTTCTAACGGTAAATATGTGACAGCGGTCCAGGCTGACTGAGTTCGATTTTCCTATAAACCCCCTACTTGAACAGATGGACTAGCCGACCACGCCCAGATATGAATATTAAAGTTGACGCCCATACAGTGACCCATTTGCCGAGCTATATAGGGGAAAACTCGATTTTTTCGTTTCAACTTCGGATGTGCGTCACCGATCATGTATACAATATCACGTGTTTATCAGCTGCGCAGTTGATTTAACTTTTCACCAATCATACTTGTTTCCTCATCATGCTCAATTAAAAGCAACTGTCCTAAGGAAGTCAATGAACATTCGGGGAATGTCATGCAATAGATGAAATAGATTACTACATCTGTGGTATAAATACCAGTCAGACGTTTTCGGTTTTTGGAGTAGGAATTTCTTTATGATTGCGTCTTTTCCTGATCATTGCCATTTTCCTCTCTCACTTTTCGCGTAATAAAGGTGCACCCGAGTCTGAATTCGTGTCAAGTAAATCCGACAAGTATATAACTTTCTGGCCCGATAGTTTGGCATTTGCCGATTTTTGATTCTCCTTCAAGTGTAGTTGTTTTTCATATGTGAGTATCGGTTGAGGTAGAAGTGTGGTTGAATAATACTTACACGTTTTGCTCGAGAATGATCGGCAAGGTCCAGAACGACATTTCTCGCTTGGCCTCCGGGTCTTTCTGGGGCTCAGAGTACCTCAGCACCGCCTCCTCCTTCCCCAGAACGAACGAAAGGTCAGTCTCACCCTGGCTGTTTTGGAAGGAGAAAAGTTCCACCTCGTATGTCATACTGTACTTAAAGGTTGTTATCACAGAAAAGTTGTTGGTTGAAAATCCCTCTGCAAATATTATGCAAAAATTATATGATGTATCACGTAAATGCCGTTGTTCGAAAAACTCTTTGCAAATATACAAAAATATAATAATGCTTTACCACGGATAAGTTGTTGATTGAAAACCCTCTGCAGATATGTATATGGAATAACAGAATAATATTGAAAGAACGGAAAAAGTTTTGCTGAAACCCCCTCTGCAAATATGCAAACGTAATATGATATTGTTATGATCACGGAAAAATTGTTGGCTGAAAAACATCTGCAAATGATAATGTTTATCATGGAAAAGTTGTTGGTTGAAAAACCCACTGAAATATGCAAAACTTATTATGATGCTTTCATAAACTGAAGTTATATAGTGTAGATCCAGACGCGCTTAGAAGCTTCGCCGAATCCCTCCTCCCATCCATCTACATGTATAATATATATCCACGTGGCTTACATGCATTAAAAGAGCATATACGTAGAGTAGAACAAACATTACTTTTTGTCATTGTACGTTCATGGTTTTATTACCGGAGTTTCAATATCAAAATATGGTTAAGACAAGGCAAAAGACAAGGCTTTTGTGATGATTGATGTCAAAGAAGACAATTTGAATTTGTCAAAATTCAAACACCGTCCTCAATTAGAATAATAAATACCATTAACAAAGGATCTGTACTGATCATCTGAGAACAGTTCCCAAAAGATAAAATTGACACATCGGTTTTAGGCTTTGAGGGACTTTTCTCATCTTATCAGTAGAGATCCATGTTAGTTTTTTTTATCGAAAGATATACCTATGATAATTTCTAGTTTCTATTTTTAAGGTTATATAACATATAAAACATAGCATCATCCATAACCTACCTTCTACGATTGACTGCATGTTGAAAACATAGGGTTGGGTCACGTGGAAGGATTTGTCAGGTCCGGATCCGGGTCGGTTCGGGCACATCCCCTCGGTTTGGTACGGCTTATCAACCGGTACCTTGTCATCGTACCACACCGTCATGAAATCAATAGATCCTGGAAATAAAAGAAATCGTCGCAGCATAATTATATCTGGTTATATCTGATTCCTTTGAATAATCTTTCTGAGGGTAAAAAAACATTTTTGGTCACATGCTACAAATCATTCTCAAAAATCATTCTGTTATTATACTCTTTCTCATTGTGACCAAATTTGACCTGTTCAATGTCAAGGTCGGTCCAATGTTAATTGATATACATTATCAATAGTATAAAGAGTCCATACCTTGATTCATTAAAATCGGTTCACTGGTTCAAGAGAAGAAAATTTTTGAAATGGTTTTATCATGATGGGTATGGTGGCCATTTTTATTTATTTATTAGAAGTTTCTTGGCCATCTTGGTGATACACTTATGACCTGGATCATGTATACAAACTTTCATTCTACCGTCTCAATGAGTCTCCGCATATAATATTTGGCTTTTGCTGGCCAGGTGGTTTCTGAGAAAATCAGTTGGTTTTAATTCTAACATGAAAGTGACATTGGGCCAAGATCAAGATATGACCTTCACTTTGATTATTCGCTTTAACGTCATCAATTCGATAAGTTGTCTGTCTCTACCAATTTTCAGGTCAAAAGCTACAAAACTTTCTGAAAACATCCAATGTATATTCATTTTCCTTATTGAAGAGTCTTTGTGACCAGTTTCGACCTTGCCGTAAAATAGGTCAAGGCCAAACAAATGTCATGATTTATACAAATAATGATGATCAGTGTCCCCAATGCTACATGTACATACCAAGTTTTGTTAAAATTAGACCACCTGTGTAGAGAATATTTTAAAGATTTTAGCTATTTATAGCCCTGGTGGCATAAGGTCATGTGACCTAGACCATTTATACAAACTTTGGATTCCTCTTCGTAAGGATGCTCCACATGAAGTTTGACTTTAATTTGCCCAGCGGTTTCAGAGGAGAATGTTTGAACAGTGGCCAACAATGAAAACGACAACGACGACAACCATGGAAGCCTTCAGCTCAGGCCCCGAGGTTATAAAACTTTTATCAAACTCAGCTCAGCTGAGGCTAAAATTTATCCTGCTTATAAATGTTAAAATGCCAACAATGGTTGGCATTTTAACATTTATGAGCAGGATAAATTACTGGCTTTGATGATCTAAACGCAAAATTTCATTTAATTTGGGCTATTTCAGTATTTATGAGCAGTTAAAGTTTCATGCTCAGTTGAATTGAGCATGAAAAATGTTTTATAACCCCAGGGCCAGGTGAGTTAAAAATTCCCTGAAAACAATACATTGCAATATAAACCATTCAATTCAGCGACATGCCCTTCATGTTGTACGTAGATATATTTTTGTCACATTACGAAAACTAACCCATGCAATATACAGAGAATTTATTCACAAGCAAACATTGAAAATTTTGATATTTTGAATATATTTGATCAAAAAAGAGATTGTGGGTACACATTAAAACCGCCACAATCTATGTTTTGGATCAAAAATAAGAAAATAGGTTTATCCTTGCAAACCCCAGTTTTTTCTGTATAAAAGTGGGGTTTGATAGGGTATACATTTCACGGACATGTTTTCCTGATAATTTCATAGGACCTGTTTATCGTTGCTGGGAGGTTTAAGGGGATACATGTTATCCTGATAAATAGCATCGATACAACAATGCATGTACCTCAAAACATTACGGTGCCAGAATTCTAGTTAGCATCTGTCTGCAATAAATACTTGAAAACAGATATTCAGTCGACGGACCTAAATGATCTTGGAATGATAAAACAAGTACATAAAGAGTACACAAAACACTAAAACAGTATTTAGGTCAAGTTTCTTAGAAACCATTCGGAGCCAGAACTAGGTAATAAGCACATAAGTTGAGCCACTGCATCAGAAAACCAACAATCTGCATATGCGAAAACAAAGGTGCAGATCAGCTGTGCAGTAACTGCACAGCTGATCAGCGCCTTTGTTTTCGCAACTCGGATAGTACGATTCCTCTTCTACTGATATCCAAAATTTAAAGCTTCTAGACTGCTTCTGTGACTGTACAGGCCGGTTTGTGTCAGACCTGGTCGGAAAACCAAATTTTTGGTTTTCTCATGTGAAGGCTCAAATTTTAATGGTTTTCTAATCTTGAAAGCATCACGAAACAGAACTGCAACAGACGCAGGACGGAGGCTTATAAGCCTCTGAAGGCTTATAAGCATCTGACCCAGGGTTAATCATTTATCAAAATTATTTTGCAATATCCAAACGTTTCGCTTTAAAGAACGAGCGTCAAGAATGAGAAGATATAGCTATCCGTTTTTATACGCCTTCATGGTCCAGTTGTAAGACACTTGGGCTGTCATTTGTGCGGTTCAAGCAAAATAATGCAATGTAATGCATACGTATACCCAAGTAAACCTTCATACAAGCTCAATGGGTGAGGCTAAATTAAGTGTTCGTAGACAACGCGAGCCCACATTTCGAGCGAGTGGACCAGGACAAACATATAAACCCATTTGGATGGCGCGCTTTTCACAATTTCGGTTTAAATTATTATACCGCTTAAAATGTCTGATTTTTCCCGTTTTTCCTTACTATACCTACGAAAACGTCAATTCGAGATGTTTTCGACTTAAAGGCATCGTCACACATATACTATACCTACGAAAACGTCAATTCGAGATGTTTTCGACTCAAAGGCATCGTCACACATATTACGTTAGTCAGAATCCCTCTATGCAGGCTTGCGTAAATATATGTTTTGCGATTTCTGGACAAAATCGTTTTCCTTTGTATTCTGTCCGATTAAAAAATTAATCTAATAAAAATATTCAACCATAAAATGCAAAAAGGACATATTTGCCCTTTACGCAAGTCTGCGTGGAGCGATTTTCGCTAATGTGTGACGAGGCCTTAAACATTAAATATACGTATTTACAAGAATACATTTATAATAGAAAAAGTAGAACATTGCTGAGAAGAAAGCTGACAGTTTTTATGATTAGCGTATAATATATTGCATTTTTACTGGAATCGCGAGCTGCAATATTTTGAGAAACTCTGCAACATACAAGCGCAAAGATTACCTGCGGGTAAAGCCACATTTGCCGTCCTGGAAAAGTCTACACATGTGCAAAGAAACAGTAACAATAATCCAAGAAATCTAGTCCGTTTGAGCATTTCTACTTTGTTCTCCATTTTGGCGGAACCCTAGACAGGGTTGCCACGTTTACTGAAATTATTCCTGCTTTTCACACAACTTATTTCCAGCTCTGAGTTCAGTTAAACTATCTATCCTCTGTGCACATGGTCCAAGGGCTTAGTTGTGAGTCCACGGACTGCCTAATTCCCTTGGGAGGGGCACTGCAGTCGTCGTGGAGATTGAAAGCCCTCTCAATCCCTGAGTCTGTGAGACTTCTGACGTAGCACTTCTTTAAAACAAATAGTTAGAGGCTACTTGGGGGAATAGAGTTCTCTCTACAGAAAATAAAATTAGCTAGCACACCTCACGTTTCCAGTAAATCAACACCGCAAACAGTCAGAAATATGATTATAAGCCATTGTCTTTTAGGCCTCGTTTCCACGGACATTTTTATTTTGACAAAGTAGGTTTGTCGCAGAAAAATATGGTCGTGTAAATCCAATGCTGTGGCGAAGTTCCATTGTCAAATATCTGTGACAAAGGTGAGCAAGCAAAGTATACACCTCGCCAAAAGTTTAGCATATTCTAGTTTTATAGTGCTAATGTAAAATGGTCTGAAAAATATTCCCAAAGCATATTACGACTTCAGCATTCATTGATTTAGAAGAAAGCATGTCGAAGCAAAGCACAAATGACAGTTTTGTCTCGGCCTATCAGATTTGGTATTTTGGTATGTTGATAATGCATTATTTTAATGATAAGCCGCGTGTTTCTTAATGCTGAATTTGCACACTATACGATAAATCAGAACAAAATTGACCCCATGTCAAGTTAAAGTATTTTGAAACGATCTGTTATAAACAAAAAGTGGAGACCTTGCATCAAACACTGACATTTCTGGAAGGAACAAAATTGTTAAGAAAGTATAGCAAAATTACAATATTTAACATTTTGAAATCAAGACTGTCTTTAAAGTATCTCTAAAGACATGATAATAATGTTATAACACATTATTATTCTATCTGCTTTCTAAAGATTTTAATTACTTTTGATTGAAAATACTGAAAATGAGTACTTTTAGACAAGACTTTAAAAAACGTGTCGAAAATACCTTTTTCAAACTAGTGACTTATCTTTTGTCATTCAGTATCTGATTAACTACCGATTTTGAATCTGTAAAAGAGCTGATTGTTTCCACCGTAATCATAACATCGAATCGGAACACTTGTGTTGAAATATTTATTCACTGGGATTAATTCTAACCAGATATTTTTGCCTCCTTTTACACAAATAATTATGCTAAACTTTTGACGAAGAGTATATTATAAGTAAACTTTGCTGAGTTTGAACGCAAAGTTTCTGTGACAAATAATCTTCGTCAAAGAAAATATATCCGTAGAAACCAGCCTTTATTTTACGCAAAAGTGTAATAATGAAAATCATAAAAATGCAAAGACTTGTGTTATGTGTCGCAGACATACATCTGTAAAGCCACAGGCCCATAAAATTGTTTCTTCCGTTTATGCAAGTGGCATACATAGAGGATCTTACACTCGTGGTCATTGCATATGGAATTTTTTGTTTTATTTTTTTTTTATTTGTTCGTGGGAAAAGATGTGCTAATCGCACGGGTGTCGTCTTTGGGCATTTATAGCATAGTCGGGTTTAGTTGTTGTTATACAATGATGGTTTTGGTTATACAATTCACTAATTAGAAGATAAAAAAAATGAACCCATGCATTTTGTATTTCATATTTCCAGTAACTCGAGGTTGTAAATTTAGAAAGCATACAATACTGAAGCCATGTAAATAAACAAAATGAGTATATTTCGGATACGTGGATTTTCATATAAAAATCGTAATTCCCTTAAAGAACCCCTTGGAATCTTATGTTTTCACACACTTATGTTTTGAGAAACTTATGTTTCTCGGTTAAATTTGCTGAGATCTGCATAAACCATGTGTTAGCAATCAATCTGTATCGTATTTTACAGATATACACCAGAGTACAAAGCAGCCAGTATCTAAATTCATGTGCAACTTGCAGAAGCAATAAAGCATCAACATAAAGTGCATATTTATGTTTAACATATGTTTCGCGTAAATGCAATAGCGTGCAGTTTTGTCGCGTTCACACAAGCAAGAAAGACTTGATGCCTTGGACGGTTTGAAAAAAAAAAAAAAAAAAAAAAAAAACTGCAAAACACATATGTACATGTATACGAATTTTCTTGCATGTGTGGTAATTTGATGTAAGATAATAATCTTGTTTGAATACCTGTCTGTGGTTTAGATAAATTCTTTGAAAAACAATATATGGGTCATTACCCGCTGATAGAGAAACACTGCTTCTGTTTCAGATACAAAGATAACACGGCGTGAAATATACTTCGTTTTCGTGGCCATTTTCCGCACTTTTGTTTTCTATTTTTTGTTCTTATTTTGAATTGGTGTTGCAGAGTGTGTCTTTGTGATGGAAAGTGTGTATTGTGTTTTTATTCATTTAGTGTCTATAGGATTTCTTTTCTTTCAATTTAGTTTTACATGCGCGGATCCAGATATTTTCATGAGAGGGGGTCCAACGAGAATGGTAATTTTTGGTCACAGACGAGGGGGGTCCAACCCTCCAAAAATCCCGAAATTACCTTTTTTTTTAGGTAAAATTTGAAAATTCCAGGGGGGGGGGGGTCCCCCCCTCTGAATCCGCGCATGGTTTTAAGTCCCTTTCAAGATTTTTTCAGCTCATATGAGACGGGCCAATCAGTAGGTGGGCGAAAACGGGAGAACCCCGAGAAAAACCACCTGGCACACCCGTAAGCAGAACTTGGCTTGTCTCACATGTGGCCAGAGCGGGGCTCGAACCCACACCAGACACAGTGGTGAGAGTCTAGAGGAACTGAAAATATTTTGTAGAATTAGTGCTCTTAGTCAGTTATTGATGAATGAATTGTTCTCTTAGTACTGTTAACCTGTCCCGGTGGAGGTGGGGGATGGTGGTGGTGGTGGTGGTGGGGGGGGGGGGGGGGCTTGCCCAGGAGTAGTGTTGCTAGGATACGTTGTAACTGACCGACCCTTTCATTACCTTGGTCTTGAAAAGTAACGCCAAGTACCAATTCTTGTGATAATACAATACGATTGATGCCCTTCACGGATAGCAAGAAGCTGCAAGCTGCAAATTGCTGCTTCCTGTTCATTAACTCTACTTCCGATAAGCTTCCAGGGAACATGCAGAAACTGTTGAACTATACTGAGTTCCACAGCCAACGCAACTCGTCCTTAAACTTGAGATAACTTTTTGTGGTTTCAGTCAATTCATCCGAAATTCCGAATGTATAGAGTCAAACCTTTTACAAAGCCGACCGGTGAAAATCAGTCGTTAGACTTTTTTCGTTCGCTTACAATTGCGAAGGGTTCATTTTGAAAAATGAAGGAAATCAGCGATTTTGACGATTTTTTTTTTTTTTTTTTTTTGGCTAAACTGTGCAAACCACCCTAATATAGAGCAGCGAAACACATTGAAAAGCGAACATCCCATAGCAGCAATACACTTTATTCAATAAGGCTATGTTGCGAACACAAAATAAAGCATATTGTTGACATCTGCAGTGACGTCGACCACGTGACCAAGCGACGTTGAACGCCTAAAATCAAGCAATTTTCGGGTACTGAAAATCTATGCCAATTTCTGGCGTTGAGCCGTAGGTGTCAACATTGATATTGCCACACACTCATCAGACAACCTTCCCAAATTTTAATAGAGTATATTTGTTTTGAAAAATTTCGAGCCCGCGCGCGTCGGGCACGGAAAATGCATTTTTCTATCCTGGGGCGTGTTCCTGTGCATGCGCACTAAAATCTCAGATTTGATAACGCACACAGATTCTAGTCATATTTATGATGATAGGGCACAAAAGTTTTCATTTAAAATTAAATGAGAGGAAAAAATAAAGTTGCGCTGGCTGTTGAACTCAGTATATTTGCACCGAGCTGTCTCCAACAATTGAAGCGCCACCAATGAAAATAAATAAAATTATATACGTGTGGGATTGGAAAAAATGACCACAAAAAAGAATCATTGCCTTCCCTGCGATAATTTAATTTGTGTATAAAAGAAACAGCATGGCACAAAACACATAAAAATAGACTCGCTCTCACTGAGGCGCGTTGTACATGTAACTAAACCAATATTCTTGGTTGCATGTCCGCTCATCGAGTCTTTGAGACACAGCATAGCTGTTTATCAAGGCAATGCTGCTAACCGACTGAATGACCACCTGAGTACTGGCCTCGAGGTTATAGAACTTTTTCCATGCTTAGCTCAGCTGAGATTAAAATTTATCCTGCTCATAAATGTTAAAATGACAACAATTGTTGGCATTTTAACATTTATGAGCAGGATAAGTTACTAGATTTTAATCTCCCAGCAACCTTGACTATTTTAACATCTATGGGCAGTTGAAATTTCATGCTAAGCTGAGCTGAGCATGAAAAATGTTTTATAACCTCGGGGCCTGGTTTCCGCTTAGACGGTCTGATCTGGCCATGGCAAATACATGTAGCTCAGTAAAGCATCCACACCATGACTAGTCCATCTTTTGTAAGTACCGGCCCCCCGCCCATTGGGGCCTAAAGAAATAGATGGGCTGCTTGTGCCTCCAGGCAAAGCTTGTTTGCTGCTGACTGACCATCTGATTACTGGTTAACCGCTCAGGTCTGAGCTTGACCAGGAAAAGTGGTTTCAAGTCAAACCGTTCACACATATAAGCCTTTATGGCTTTGTTGGATGGTTATATTTTAAGCACTTGTTGGATGTCATGACATCCTCATTTTGGGTAAAAGTCCTATAAAGTGGAGGCAACGTCCCGACATGACCTGAGCTGTTGACTGGGACGTAAAACATCATTTTCAAAAATTTCTTTACCGTCTAAACTGCAACGCATGAAGGAATCGAAAAACATGGCGGTTTAAATGCCCCACCCACCCCCGTATTGCGAACCGTCCAAGACAATTTTACCAAGTACTTTTTTAAAGTGATCTTCCATGCCGAAAATATATGTAACATTTCATTACAACGTACACGTGTATTCGGCTGTGAACAATGACTACATTTGTCAGGCGCAGGGCATTTCTTCAATAGAATCTGCTCTGAGTATATTTTCTTGTGATTTTTGGAATCGCACCATTTATACCTAGAAACACCATGATCTGAGAAAAACTAGACCGCGTCCTCCACGGGTTTTAAGCCTTCATGACCAAATAGTAAAAGATGTGTAACACCAGTAGTATGTTTTTGAAGAATTATGTTGTGTTGACATACCACATTTTGTTGGTTTTCTGATGCGGCGGCTCATATTGTATCAAGAACAGTGACAATCAGAACCGAAGTCCGATGCATTACGAAATCAATCCCATGCAATATACAGCGATTTTTTAAAGTTGTAAAAAACGAAAATTTTCAGTAAATTTTTTTTCTTATTTTTGGCAAAACATAGATTGTGGGTATACGTTAGAACCGACTCGGCGAGGCGGTTCTAACGAGTACCCACAATCTAAGTTTTGGAGCAAAAATAAGAAAAATAGGTTCACACCTGCATATCCCAGTTTTGCTATTTAACAGTGGAGTCACTCATGAGGGAGTATTTATTTCATGGACATGTTTTCCTGATGGGAAAACAAGCAAAATAACAAATAGTTACTGACAGAGAAACAGAACATACTAAAAGATGTAAGCCGTAACATAATGTTAATACGCATACAGAACCGGGTGCAACAATAGGAGTGCAAACTGCAGCACTAAAGTCGATATAGAAAACATTACGAAAACTTGCCCATGCAATAAACAGAGATTTTTTAGCTTTAAAATTTGAAAATTTTCAGATGAAAAATTTTGATATGTTTCTTAGTTTTGATCAAAACATAGATTGTGGGTACACGTTAGAACCGCCTCGCCGAGACGGTTCTACAAGTACCCACAATCTATGTTTTGGAGCAAAATTAAGAAAAATAGGTATACCCCTGCATACCCCAGTTTTGCTATATAAAAGTGGGGTTCAAGGGGGTAAACTTTACACGGGCATGTTTTCCTGATGACAACAATTTGCATATGCGGATCAGCTGTGTAGTATCTGCACAACTTATCAGTACCTTTGCTTTTGTTCCATAGATAGTACAATACCTCTTCTAGCTTTAAGCTATTTATTGTGGCAAAACAATCTGGATTGTGTCGCACTAGGCCAGAAACCCAGATTATTTTTAAATGCTCATATGTAAGTAAACACAAATTAGACCCACATAGGCACCAGGTAGAGAAATGGAATCATTAAGTACAGGAATTACTATCCGCGTAACGAAATCAGAGGCTGATCAGGGGTGGGTAACAAGAAGCTTCGTTAGCCCAATTTTCTTCGCTATGTCTTCGTTGGACCTTCGTTAGCTAAAATTTGGTTAACAAGAACGGTTTCGTAAATAACGAAATGTGACAAATCTTCGTTATGAAGTCTAACTTTTACGAAGGAACTGAGGCTGTCGTTAAGCATTCGGTAATGGTATATTGTCATTCAAAATGGTATTATTCAATCAGTCCATTTTCGGCTATGTTTTGACCGATTGTATAATTTTTTATGTCTGGTGGGATTCTTAAATAAAAAAAACAAACGTTTTTTTCCCCTCAAAAAAAAAAAAAAAGTTGTTTTTTTTCCCTCCATCTTCGAACTGTCCAACATGTCGACATTACCACAAAACAGGTAAGCATAATTCTGATTTTTTTCCCAAGAAACCGTGCACCCTCATTTTAGACAAAATCGACTGGCTGTAATGAAGAAGGAGCGTCGAGTTTTGCATTGAAATGTTCAATTTGCATTTAACTTTAGAAATGAAAGAGTTGTGCGGATTAAACAATTATTTTTCAAAGTACTTTGTGAAAAATTTTGAAAATGGGATACCAATGTTAAACAAGTCATCCTGCAACCAGTTTATTCACATAAATCAGCCAGCGATTTGAACATGCTTTGTTACCTTGACCATGACGAGTTCTCTACGACTGAACAAATCTAGTGGATGTTTCTGTGTGGTTCATTTGCTTTCATTTTTCATTTTTCTGTTTGTCAAAGTGGATAAGTGAAGGAAATCCAAAATAGCCCAAAACACATTTTAATATCTGGACATAGTGCAAATTAACAATGATGGAATGTTCTGTGCTTCGTTCCGTCCCTGTCATATTGTTCTTAAATATGATTGTTTGAGGTAGAATGCATGAATTATTTTTTTCGGCCATTTTGGAAAGAATAAATAAACATTTGAAGTATTGACAGGGGCCTCTTTCTTCAAAGCATCTACGACATATTTTTGTCCTTAACGTGTCGTACAGACATTGTTTGAGATACGAGTTAGAGTTAAAAAGAGTACAAAGAAATAAGTATTACAGCGAGACGAAGGCGAGTTGTATTTACTTATTTCTTTCTACAAGTATCTTTTAACTAAATCCCCAGTCATTTGTATCAACGGCCCCTCCACGGCATGAGTATAGCGGGGCTTTGATTTTAATTTTTAAAGCCCTACTGAAAGTAGGGATTTGTGGTAAAATCAATGCTAGAAGCTCCGGATCCCCGGAGGCTGACAAAATCAATGTGAAATAATAGCCGGGAGTTGTTCTAATGAAACTGAATCATGACAGGGGGAATTGAATTTATGCATGTAAATGTGCAGGTACTTTTGCAAATTAAATAAGGACCATAAATGTTAACAATGCGTACAATTAACATTAAATGTTAATTAATGTGACCATGTATAGATGGGACATTAATACTCCCGCACATCCCCTATACTGCCGTCAAAACCTGGGACTTTAGCCCCGCTGTGTCCCCGTTATCCCTGACCCTAGAGAAACCGGGATGAAAATGACTGATGCATAACTTGTAGTATATGGCAGAACAATCCGTACTGTAGTTTTTGAAATCGGGACGTACACTACAACCATTCGGTGGACGATTCATTTGCATGTATTTACTTATTTTTATTTATTTTTAAATGATTTCAAGCCCTAAAATCGAAGCATATTGTTCATATCAAATTCGTAATAAAAAGAGCGTACGATAGCTACTTGGTAGTAGGCTTTAAAGTACATGTAACTTAAGCGTGACCCTTTTTATCCTCTCTCTCTCTCTCTCTCTCTCTCTCTCTCTCTCTCTCTCTCTCTCTCTCTCTCTAGGTTGTACGTACGGAATTCGTACGAGCTAGACCGAGACCAATTCAAGATGTTCAAAAACAGCGCTAGAGTCCAACTGTCTCAAGTCTGTTATAGACCAAGACCCCCACTTCTTAACGCAGCCAAAAGATTTCTAGTTTTGAAGCACCGCAAAAAATAAATGAATAAATAAATAATAATAGAAAATAATAATGATAATAATAAAAAAATAAAAATAAAAAAAAATACATTCAACACCTCTTAAAATCTAAAATATGTTATTGTTTGTAATCTTATTTCATTGTACCTTATTTATTTATTTATTTATTTATTTATTTGTGTTTTAATTGTCATTTTCTCCACATTATGTGAGCTTTTGATTAGTGTGTGTAATGAGATTTTTGTTCTACACAGCAACTACACATCTTCGTTATTAACTAACGAAACAGAAACTAGCGAAGGGTTTACGAATCGATATTGTTACCGGATTTTCGTATTCGTAAAGTCTTCGCTATCCATTCCTTGCTGCTTTCGTAAAGCCTTTTCGCTGTGTATAACTAACGAAAATATTCTTGTTACCCACCCCAGCTTCGCAGTTATAATATATACTTTCGCAAAGTGCTGAATGAGTTTGTTTTCTCACTACCGTTCAATTACTTTTTAACTGCTCCGGACTCACGTGACATATTTCTTCTGCGCTTCTTCTGTCACACAATTGAGCCACCTCGTGGGAAAACCAACAATGTGGTTTCCGAACAGGTCCGACACAAACCGGCCTGTACAGCTACAGCAGCAGGCTAGAAGCTTGAAATTTTGGAGTTAAGTGGAGGAGGAGTTGTACTATCCGAGTAGCGAAAACAAAGGCGCTGATCAGCTTCGCGGTTACCGCGAAGCTGATCTGCGCCTTTGTTTTCGCCTATGCAGATTGTTGGTTTTCCCATGAGGCGGCTCAATTTTCTAGTTTTAGAAGCGATTAAACGCACTAGCCAACTGTTTTAAAGAACAATGTGAGTAGGTGACGGAAACAACTTTCAAAAATCGTGCAACTGTTTCATGAGTTTCCATCGAATGTGCGTAGCAAGTGAGCTTTTGTTTCTTTGAATTGATACTTAACGCCCCAGTCAACAGCTAATGGTCATGTCGGAACGCTGCCCACATTTTATGGAACTTTTACCCAAAATAAGGACGTCGTGACATCCAAAAAGTGCTTCGAATATAACCACCCAACTAAACCAACAAAGCTTATATGTATGGGTAGTGTGACATGAACCACCTTTCATGGGCAGGCTCAGACCTAAACGGTTAATCAGTAATCAGACGGTCAGTCAGTAGCGAAGAAGCTTTGCGTGACGACACAAGCATCCCATCTATTTCTTTAGGCCCCAAATGGGCGGGGGCGGGGGCCCAAGTGAGCTTTTAATCAGAGGTTTTAATCAGGGCTTTTAATCAGATTGTAATAGACCATTCATTACGAAAACACGCCCATGCAATATACAGAGATTTTTTCACTAGTAAAAATTGAAAATTTTCATGGTAATATTTCCGATATTTGTCTTATTTTTGCTCAAAACATAGATTGTGGGTACACATTGAGTACCCACAATCTATGCTTTTGAGCAAAAATAAAAAGAAAATGGGTATACCCCTACCGACACCAGTTTTACTATATAATATAAGAGTGGGGTTTTAGTGGGTATACATTACACGGACATGTTTTACTGATGACAGGTACATGTATCAGAAAACTAGCAATCTGCATGTGGGAATACTTAGACAAAGATCAACACCTTTAATTTTGCTGCTAGTACTATCCCTCTTCTACCTAGATTCGAAATTTCAAGTTTTCAGCTTTTTCTGTTACAGTACAGGCCGCTTTGTGTCGGACCTGGTCGAAAACCTCAACTGTCGTTTCTCTCACGCGAAGGCTAAAATCACGATACAGGTATATACCAAATAAATAAAACGAGAAGCCAGCATTCTACCGACAATGCACAGAAATTCCGTACAATGTTCTGATAAACATGATAAAGCTGCGGCGTTGGCACCCATGTCACGTAGCGGACCGTGGTCCACATCTGACACTGCGCCGTTGACTAAATGGTGTCACATTCCAATTATGCAGATGGGTTACGTGTACATGTATAGCAAGACTTACAATGGTTGGTAATAAACATCATTTGTTACCTATGGCCAAATAAATATATATTTTATAATTGATGAGGAGTTATTTAAAACTTATTTTAGCCCTCTGGGTCGTTCCTTTACCCAGAGGACCAAGAGGATTTTAAAAAATACTTCCTCATTTAAATTATGTTATCAAGCCAAATAATTCAAACCCCCTCAAATTCAATATTCATAATGTATAGCAAATATGGGTTAAATGTGTATATATTCATTATTATTATTCTTCTCTCAGCAACGGGAAGAGTTTGGTCTATAGAACCGTGTTCATTAAGAGATTCAGTGGAATACCGATTCCCTCCGATTTTAGCAAAATCTCAAAATTCGACCAGTTTCAACCTGTTATTTCTTGATTTATAACTTTTCTTAATCCAAGTATATAGCACATGAGTGTTGCCCTACTGATGATAATATATTTTATTTCAAACATTTTCACGATTAGTGAAAAGTTAGTTGAGTGTAGTTGAGCCCAGCAGAAGACGTAACTGGTACGGGATTGTCATCTTTCATTGGTTTCAGATGTGGATTTTCCAAGTAAGGTATAATCATGTCTTATCTATTCAAAATTTACACAGATTCACTTTGCGTTGCTTTCACTGTGCCAATAGATACATGTATCTTGGACAGAGACCAGTAAATGTAACGTTGCCTGTGATTGGCCCGAAGTGTGGGCAGATCTACCGCGGCAAATTTAAGATGTAACGCTACCTACCATTGGTCATAAATGCGTATCTATCAAATGTCTTTTGTCACATGATAGTATAGTCGTTCTTGAATATTTTGCTGTATATTTCTATTTAATCGGCTGCTGTTTTGCCATGCTATGGCCAAATTGCGGATGTAGTTATTTTTGAATAATTATTTTTTCGTCGTTGAGCGATTTTGGGGTGTCCCTAAACAGCGAAAAGTACCGTCCTTGAATGCTGGCTAACCCCCTATTTTTTGGCTGCACTTGTACACGGCCTGGAACGATCTCTCGTCTGCTGAATGTGTCGGGGTCCACTATAAGCTGTGAAGCCTAAGAATGAGTCTTGTTTTGGGGCAAATTACAATGGGAGTCTATGGGAACGATAATTAGAGGTCTCTCCCCTAAAGAGAATATCACCTTCAGGCGTGCTCCCTGTTTCGACACTGAAATGAAACTGTGTTTTCAGGAACCAATACCCCCTTTGTATCTCTTCATGATTTCACATCTGAAGCCCAAGACGGAACAGACAGAAACTGGCCATCCTCGAATTTTAAAATAGAAAAATTCACATAAAAATGCACATACAAACAGATCAATAAACAGACAACATAAAGATTTTTCCCAACAGAACAGCACTGGAACTGTTATTTAAGAAATGACTTGGGTGCTTTAACGAAAATTACTGGACCAAACCTCGCCCATTGCATCAGTAGTGGTTCCAAACACCTCTGGGAAGTCAACAAGGTGCAGTTATGACCCCTATAATGTATAATGTAATCATTAATGATTTTCAAGTTTTTCACGTTCTCTGGTGTAATAAGGTTAAACTCACCATGATAGTGCATCATAATGTTAAAATGAAAAGAACAATATACAAAACAGACAAATTGAAGGTCAAGGTCACAGCTTTTACCCGTTATTTTGTGAAGAATAGGTAATTTTGGTGCAAAAATCCAATTTTAAGTGTAGAATTGTGACTATCATAAAGGTCAAGGGTCAAAGGTCAAGGTCACTGAATTGCCTTATCTAACCTTTCCTGTCATAGTCCTTAACAAAACGATACCACAGTTGGTGAAGCGCCAATGCTTTGAATTAATTCAGTGGCTGTATCTTTACCATGTAGAGAGGCAAATTTGTCTTATTTTGGACTTATTGAAGTAGGGGGTCGGTTGACTTTTTGAATAGCTCCAAGACTATGATACGTTTAACCAAGCATCAAACAGCATCGTTGTTATTGTAAGAGCTCCCTTCATTGTATAATTGCAATATCTCGTTAAAATAAACGAAATAATGGGTGTCTTTAGGACAGAGACCAGTAAATGTAACGTTGCCTGTGATTGGCCCGAAGTGTGGGCAGATCTACCGCGGCAAATTTAAGATGTAACGCTACCTACCATTGGTCATAAATGCGTATCTATCAAATGTCTTTTGTCACATGATAGTATAGTCGTTCTTGAATATTTTGCTGTATATTTCTATTTAATCGGCTGCTGTTTTGCCATGCTATGGCCAAATTGCGGATGTAGTTATTTTTGAATAATTATTTTTTCGTCGTTGAGCGATTTTGGGGTGTCCCTAAACAGCGAAAAGTACCGTCCTTGAATGCTGGCTAACCCCCTATTTTTTGGCTGCACTTGTACACGGCCTGGAACGATCTCTCGTCTGCTGAATGTGTCGGGGTCCACTATAAGCTGTGAAGCCTAAGAATGAGTCTTGTTTTGGGGCAAATTACAATGGGAGTCTATGGGAACGATAATTAGAGGTCTCTCCCCTAAAGAGAATATCACCTTCAGGCGTGCTCCCTGTTTCGACACTGAAATGAAACTGTGTTTTCAGGAACCAATACCCCCTTTGTATCTCTTCATGATTTCACATCTGAAGCCCAAGACGGAACAGACAGAAACTGGCCATCCTCGAATTTTAAAATAGAAAAATTCACATAAAAATGCACATACAAACAGATCAATAAACAGACAACATAAAGATTTTTCCCAACAGAACAGCACTGGAACTGTTATTTAAGAAATGACTTGGGTGCTTTAACGAAAATTACTGGACCAAACCTCGCCCATTGCATCAGTAGTGGTTCCAAACACCTCTGGGAAGTCAACAAGGTGCAGTTATGACCCCTATAATGTATAATGTAATCATTAATGATTTTCAAGTTTTTCACGTTCTCTGGTGTAATAAGGTTAAACTCACCATGATAGTGCATCATAATGTTAAAATGAAAAGAACAATATACAAAACAGACAAATTGAAGGTCAAGGTCACAGCTTTTACCCGTTATTTTGTGAAGAATAGGTAATTTTGGTGCAAAAATCCAATTTTAAGTGTAGAATTGTGACTATCATAAAGGTCAAGGGTCAAAGGTCAAGGTCACTGAATTGCCTTATCTAACCTTTCCTGTCATAGTCCTTAACAAAACGATACCACAGTTGGTGAAGCGCCAATGCTTTGAATTAATTCAGTGGCTGTATCTTTACCATGTAGAGAGGCAAATTTGTCTTATTTTGGACTTATTGAAGTAGGGGGTCGGTTGACTTTTTGAATAGCTCCAAGACTATGATACGTTTAACCAAGCATCAAACAGCATCGTTGTTATTGTAAGAGCTCCCTTCATTGTATAATTGCAATATCTCGTTAAAATAAACGAAATAATGGGTGTCTTTAGGACAGAGACCAGTAAATGTAACGTTGCCTGTGATTGGCCCGAAGTGTGGGCAGATCTACCGCGGCAAATTTAAGATGTAACGCTACCTACCATTGGTCATAAATGCGTATCTATCAAATGTCTTTTGTCACATGATAGTATAGTCGTTCTTGAATATTTTGCTGTATATTTCTATTTAATCGGCTGCTGTTTTGCCATGCTATGGCCAAATTGCGGATGTAGTTATTTTTGAATAATTATTTTTTCGTCGTTGAGCGATTTTGGGGTGTCCCTAAACAGCGAAAAGTACCGTCCTTGAATGCTGGCTAACCCCCTATTTTTTGGCTGCACTTGTACACGGCCTGGAACGATCTCTCGTCTGCTGAATGTGTCGGGGTCCACTATAAGCTGTGAAGCCTAAGAATGAGTCTTGTTTTGGGGCAAATTACAATGGGAGTCTATGGGAACGATAATTAGAGGTCTCTCCCCTAAATTTGATATCACGGCGCTAAAACTGTACTTCAGGCTAGGTATACTTTTTGTTCACATTAACACTGTTTGTTTGACCTACTTCAACTGATTGCGTTTTTTCCCTTATTAAAACCGGTTCTTCTGATGCAGTTCTTATAAACTGAACGAGAAAAATATCGTATGTTTTCATCATCAAAATAACATGTCCGTGTTTTGAATACCCCCTTTATCCCCACTTCATATATATTAAAATAGGGATATAAAGGGGTTTATATATTTTTTTCTTATTTTTGATCCCGAAACATAGGCGAGTCAGTTCTAACGTGTACCCGCAATCTATCTTTTGAGCAAAAATATTAAAAATATCTTTTTTTTCTGATGGACACTAGCTGTCTGTATATTGAGATTTCATAATGAATATATTTTTTTCTAAGATCAAGATGAAAATCCTTCTACATGTATCACTGTGTCTAGCCGTATCCATAACAGCCGTGCTTGCCACGCCCAGACACCGGTCGAGTGTGAATAGAGGGTTTCCATTTTACGTCAAAGAGAAAATGGGAAATGTTTGTCTTGAAATAAGAAGGGTAAAACAAGAAGTGGATAGATGCTGCAATCAGGAAGGTCAGTATATTTCAGTTTATAAAACTCAAGGTTTTGTGGTGTCTGTTAAACAAATTTCATGGTTAGCAATGTCTCATTCCCAATCGGGACAGCAACACAAACAAACAAACAAACTTAAAGTGTACGAATATAAGTGTGATAAGTGTGAGGCATCGTAAGAACATGTCCGTGAAATGTATACCCCCCTCAAACCCCACTTTTATATATAAAAACTAATTTCTTATTTTTGATCCAAAACATAGATTGTGGGTACTCGTTAGAACCGCGGTTCTAACGTGTACCTACAATCTATATTTTCTGAGCAAAAATAAGAAAAAAATATCAAATTTTTTCTTCTGAAAATTTTCATTTTTTACATCACATGTGCATGTTGTCGTAATGGGCATGTTTAGGAAAGTTATTTGAGACGCCTCATGAGAAAACCAACAATCTGCATATGCGAAAACAAAGGCGCAGATCAGCTTCGCGGTAACCGCGAAGCTGATCAGCGCCTGTGTTTTCGCTACACGGATAGTACGATTCCTCTTCTACGTAAATCCGAAATTTCAAGCTTCTAGCTCTTTTCTGTGCTTGTACAGCTCGGTTTGTGCCGGACCTGTTCGGAAACCACATTGCTGGTTTTCCCACGAGACGGCTCAATTATTATTTTATTGGGCGTTACATGCAGTTTGTACGTATGTCCTTACAATCTGAGAAGTACTGCATAAAAAAAAAAAAAAGCTCGGCAAATAGGTCACTGTATGGGCGTTACCTTATGAATACGTAATTGGGTATGGTCTACTTTTGACCTAGGTAAGCCAAAGGTATACAGTTGAAAGACTCAACTCACATGTTGTCCGTTAGAATGAAAATCCGAGTTTGTCTAGTTTACTGGATTGGACAAAATAGGTAGCTGATCTTTAACGGTAAAATATGTGACAGCGCTCTAGGCTGACTGAATTCGACTTTTCTATTATCTCCCTACTTGAACAGATGGACTAGCCGACCACGCCCAGATATGAATATTAAAGTTGCCGCCCATACAGTGACCCATTTGCCGAACTATCTAGTATTTTTTGTTAACATACCAGGATTAAATTCCATGAAAAGTTTAAAGTCAACGCTTATATACATGTAGTTTAACTGGGATTGAAGTTACAGGGGTATATTCCCCATTATTTTTTTGATACTCAGTAGAATCGCCTTGTAAAACAATGTTGACTTTTTTTTCAAATAATAATTCAACTTTGTACAACTCAAGAAAAAATATTTAATAATGAGTCGCGCCATGAGAAACCCGGAATTTGCCTATGCGAAAACAAAGGCGTAAATCAGCTTCCCAATAACTGCGAAGCTGGTCAGCGCCCTTGTGTTCGCTACACGGATAGTACAAATCTTCCTCTACCTACTTATATCCAAACTTTCAAGATTCTAGCATTCTCCTATAAGTGTACAGACTGGTTTGTGTCGGACCTGGACGTTACTCTCTTAGACCGGTTTTCTCGCGTTGCGGCTCTTATATTGCATGGCCGTGTTATGGCAATACGGTTTCAGATTGCACGTTTGAAGGGATGACTTTCTCTCACGGGTCCGTGTTTACGGCAGCCGATGGCTGCAATTTCTGTAGATGTAGAGACGGATCGGTGCACTGTACCAACTATTCAAGATGCGGACAAGGTATATATCCGTTTTTTTTATTGTTATTATTATTTTTTATTTATTTATTTTGCTCAAACATCCTTGAGGAAACATTTATACATGTACAATGGTCGTTCGTCTCTCACTAATGAGAAAGACTGAATAGGTTCGTGTGTGTTGGTGAGTTCTTTGAAGTCTGACTAGACCAATTCTAGCTCTAAACTGTCGGTTGCAATTAGAGCAAGTCAATGTCATGATCAACTGGTGGCCTATTGGTATTGACTTTGCGTTCTCTGCGCTTTCTTTCAGCTTCACAGATTCTCTTTTTTTTTCATAGAGAGTCGCTCCTTAGTTGATGAGACCTCGCCACTTACTTTCATCGCTCTAGTGCAGTCTGTTCCCAAGACCCCATTGGTATTTCGAAATCCTTCAGAGAGGCCTTGTGGGCGTCTTTGCAGCGTTTCTTCTGGCCACCTTGAGAGCGCTTTCCCTCCTGTAATTCTCCATAGAAGACTTTCTTTGGAAGTCGCTCATCAGGTATTCTCATAACATGACCAGTCCACCTTAGCTGTGCTAGCTTTAAGACAGTATGCGTCCCTGCTTTCTTCAGGACCTCCATGTCTGGAATCTTGTCTTGCCACTTGATTTTTAATAGTTTTCTCAAACAGCTTATATTAAGTGGAAATGGTTAGGTCTCTTTGCATGACGCTGGTATACTGTCCAAGTCTCACATGCATACCAGACGGTTGGCAGTACAACAGCCTTGTAGACGTTGAGCTTGGTGTCAGACATTTGCACGGAGTCTTCCGAATGCCACACTGGCTTTTGCAATTCTGGCAGTGACCTCATCATCAATGTGCACTGCTATGGAGAGAGTGCTTCCCAGGACGGCGTATTTATCAACAACTTTCAGTTTTTGTCCAATCACAGTGATGTTTGGCGCATTGTACGGTTTTCCAGGTGCTGGTTGGTGTACAACCTCGTTATTTTTTGTGCTGACTGTTAATAATAGTTATCACATGACTGTGAGACCTGATCCTTTTGCCTCTGAGCTGGTATTCTTATCCATATCATCTGCATAGAGGATAAAAAACTGGGATCCTTATGAGCAGTGAACATATAAATGAGAACGGGGATGGGCGGCATCATGGGCCATACCGCGGTTTCGGCTACTGACGCCACTTCAGTGACCCTATAGATTGGGCAACATGGAGCCAAAAAGAATTACTGTAATTTTGTATCTTTCAACAGGGTATTCGATACATAGACTAGTATAATCAAACTGGGACCAAATATATTAAAGGTTGACGTCTCGGAATACCCTCGCTGATCTCAAATGACCAAAATGTAATCTGCACTTTGGATGATGTCAGCGGAGACTTTTTAGGGCCTTCACACGGCACAACACCAGCTGCAGTAATAGCAAATAAAAATAAAACTGAGGTCTAGCAAATCTAGCACATCTAGCACATCAATCTGCACCTTAGTTTTGGCTTGCAACCTTCTAAGGTTGAATATATTGCTATCAAAACGGTACCTGATTGGAAAAACAGTGTCACTGTCCTGAAAAACATCAATGAGCATGGCGGAAAACGTCATGCTGAACAGTGTTGACGATGCCATAACACAGCCCTATTTGACTCCATTCGTTACTCAAAGGGTTCAGAGAATTTGCCATCATTTTGCACACGTGCCTGCATGCCATCATGAAATTGCCGCACCACTGCTTTGAATCTGGGTGGACAGCCAAACATTACCATGATTTTCCAGAGTCCATCACGACTAACTGTGTTAAAGCGCTTTGGTGAGGTCGACAAACGTCATGTATAGATCTACATTCTGTTCTTGGCATTTCTCCTGAAGCTGTCTTGCTGTGAAGGTCATTTCTATTGCCCCTCTGTCTTTTCTGAATCCACATTGACTTTCTGGGATAAGTCCCTTCTGATCAAGATGAACTTTCAGGCGGTTCAATAGAATTTTTGCAAGTATCTTCCCATCAATGGATAGGAGGGAGATGCCTCTGTGGTTATCACAGACTTGAGGATTTCCTGTGCGCGTGTATTGGTGGGTTATGGATGCATCCTTAAATTCTTGTGGGATAGCCTTCCTGCAGGTCTGCAGCTACAGCTCCCAGTGTATCCTAGAAATAGGATGGCAAGCGCTATGAAATTAAATTATAGTGATGAAGAGGTGCGCGCGTCAACCTCACTCGTTTGTCCTCACCCAGCTGTATTACTTCCTGAACCGTTGCACCATGCAATATACAGAAAATATTTTTGGTTGTAAAAATCGAAAATTTCACCAGAAAAAAATAGTTTTGCTTAAAACCGAGGCGGTTCTAACGAGTACCCACAATCTATGTTATGTATGCTCAAAACATAGATTGTGGGTACACGTTAGAACTGCCTCGCCGAGGCAGTTCTAACGAGTACCCACAATCTATGTTTTGGAGCAAAACTAAGAAAAATAAGTATACCCCTGCATACCCCAGTTTTGCTGTATAAAAGTGGGGTTTAAGGGGGTATACATGTCACGGATATGTTTTCCTGATGGAATCAGATGATTACTTTCGCTCAGTCTACCGAAACAGTCCTAGCATATCTAGACTAGGCGCATCCAGGCACACAGGTTTTATTTTGGAATAACCTTTTCCTAGATGAATTGCTGGCCACAGCTGAAAAGCTCCATCTACCCTTTCTTAGGTTTTGTTTAGAGACATGTAAACTCCTAGGAGAACCGTCTACCAAAACTAACTAGAAAAAGTGCTTTGAGAGGCACGTATACCCCCGGCTGGTAGCCACCCACCCCCCTCCCTACCCCTTACCAAAAAACCTGACACATGCTTACCCCTGACATTGAACCTCAAATCCCCAATAAAAGACAGTACCCTTATCAAGTACATTTTAGAATGACAGATCTATTTTAAAGCAGTATACAGAGCTGACGTGTATACTCAATCTAGGACGTAATCACGGACATTGTGGGTCAGGTCCTCAGTCATAGATTGAAATGAAAATAGAATGTCATTCTTAAAAAAATATGTCCTAGATCTTGACCTCGAGTCCCATCCCCACCCCCATGCATGCACCCTTGGGTCTAACCTTTATGTGGTACCTATGGTGTACGAGTAAGCATGAATGCTTTCTGATACATTATTGTCAAGATATAGACCTACAGAATATTAATTTTGATAACCACTGTAATTTACAAATGTCCCAGATTTTGACCTCCAGCCCTACCTCAAGAGTTTGGTGCCATACTCTGAGGTGCCATAGAGTATTATTCAACTCCAAAGGGTATCTTTGATCCAAATAGGAATACATTCCTATAAGTATTTGTTAAGATATGAACTTAGAGAAGAAGAAGAAGAAGAAGAAGAAGAAGAAGAAGAAACCTATGTAAATAGCACATTTTTAATGTGACCTAGATTTCGAACTCTAGCCCCACCTCCGATATCAAGCTTCTAGCCTGCTTTTATTTGTGACTTTACCGATTGGTTTGTGCCAGGCTGGTCGGAAACCCAAAGTTCTTGGTTGTCTCATCCGATGTCTAATTTTTTACAGCTGATAAACACGTGGTATGGAATGGGTGACGCACAATGCAATTCCGCCCGAAGTTGAGATGAAAAATTCGAGTTTTCACCTATACCATTTTTCTATTGACTGACAGATAATCGTAGTCAATGCAGAAATTGAACATTTATTGAATGAAAGTAACGTAAGAAATCCAGATTATTTCGTTTTTACAAACACTTCCGCCCCATGAACATATAGTGCTTCCAACACAATAACATTGAAGTGTTTGCGAAAACAAAATAACCGGGATTTCTTATGTTACTTTCTATCAATAAATGTTCAATTTCTGCATGTACTGCACCCATCTATTTTTCAGTAGAGTACACGCTATAAGAGAAAACTCGAATATTTAACCTCAACTTCTGTCTCAATTGCATGTATGTCACCGATCATTTATCGGTTTGTATGTAAACAATTCCACGTGATTGTCAGTATTGTTTTTGTTTCTTATCATTTTACTAAGCGCCAGGAGGCTCTAGTTACAACTATCGAGATCAAGTCGCACAGTCATACTGTGCCTCACTATCACATAATATGACTCGCTGCAGCGCCGTGCGGCGGGAGTGTGACCCTGGAGTTGGAGCGGCGCCTTCTTGCGCCACCATTTGTGGACCGGGAAGCCAGTTTGCAACAAGTGTAGCCGCCAGCTTTCCAGATAAGATGCTTGATGGGTTCGGGTGCTATGCGACGTTTTGGTTCATGTTGGATCACCCAGTTCTTGC
Organism: Rugalucina vietnamica; assembly: GCA_964017185.1. Taxonomy (NCBI): domain Eukaryota; kingdom Metazoa; phylum Mollusca; class Bivalvia; order Lucinida; family Lucinidae; genus Rugalucina; species Rugalucina vietnamica. Next base: position 44,445,899 of record OZ024870.1, read on the forward strand.
CCCCAACCCAGGTCCCGGTCAGACAGATGCGGGCCTACTGGGAATGGTCACCGTCAGCTTCGGCGCGAGTTTCGCTGCTTGCGCTGTGACTGACTGTGGAGTAAATTACTGTTGTTGCAATACATTTAAGGACGAGTGAAGTGACGTCACATTTATCGTTATAAAAATGAATGGAATAAATACATTTTGACAAATAGGTAAAGACATACTGGAGGGGGGTGGGGGCGCTCCCAGGTCAGCGGTTTACCTATGCGTGAAAAAAATGAGGAAGGGTACTTTTTCAAGCAGGGCAGTGCCCAGCACTGTCATCATTTAGGGTAGGAAATGCTGTTTTTGTGTGAAAAGGGTATTTTTTTTTATTATTCTGCTGAAACACTGTGAAAAGGGTGTGGACCGAGGTGTCCATTGCCAAATGTTTGTTTAAGATCATTCCAGTTCCACTTAGCTTTGCTCCATATATTTTGAAACATTTTAGCTCACTTTTAGCCGAAGGCTTAATGGTGAACTAATAGGAAAGACAGACACCGGGCAACCATCTTCCGTCCGTCCGTATTTTCAAAGCTTAAGATGTCTTGCTTATGGAGTTGTGGGGTTTGAACCCTGAGCCTCTGGCTACAGACTGAGAGTCTGATTCTATACATCTGAGCCACCGTGCTTCGCAGTGATTTTATTGACTACAGTGGAAAATGGTACTTTTTGACTTGACACAGTGTTACAAAATATATGGAGCAAAGCTAAGTGGAACTGGAATAATCTTAAACAAACAAATGATTTTACATAACTACATAATGTGCTTAAATTGACGAGCTAGTGTATATGGATCTGTCAAGGGCTAATCTCCATGCTGGAAAGACAGAGGACCATTTTATGCCCGGCTGTTTTGGGGGAAAACAGCTGTGTGAAGTTTGTTCCTACTGCTAGGTTTCTCATTCAACTCACACTAACCCTAACCTTCTACTAACAATGGAACCAGGAAGCAAGAGCTAGTTTCACACAAATGTATGCGACTATTCGTTTAATATAACGTTTGGGGGAATTGTAAATACATGTAAATGAAACCAGAATTTTCTTTTATTTTCTTTTACCGCAAAGGATTTTAAACACTCTGTAGCAAGAAACTGCATTTAACGTTAGAAAGATTCTTAACCACGATTTGCTAAAAAAGCTTCCAATCAGCCCTGACTAAAATATGTCTTTGAACACGGCGAAAACATTATTTTTGCGGTGCATTTCAAATTTGACCCATTACAGGTCAGCCGCGGTATCCTGTCGTGTTGATACTTTTGGTTTACAGTAACAATAATCTATTTTGAGGACGAGCTTTTAATAGAACACCAACAGGTTAATTAGTAATGGAAAAGTATAAGACTTTTGGAAAACGACCTGCATTCATCCATATGCTTATAGAGCATGTGCTTGGAATCCGTCAGTTCCAGGTTCGAATCCGGGTAGAGTAAACTTTTTCTTTCTTCCAAAAACTAGATCAGCGCCAATTTAAACGAATAATTTTTTTTCTTGTTCTGAGAAAACGAATTATTCATGCACCCACTATCTTGGGCAGTCCGCTCCTTTTGTGCATCATGGCAAGACGGTTTCACTACAGCGAAGAAAAAAGCAAAATGCTTTAAATGTTCTGGAAAGCACTATTCATTTAAGGCTTCTTCTGTAACGTTTAGCTCAACATAAAAAGTAACTTTACATATTTTGTATTAATGCTTGCAGTACATGCATGTCACATAGTACTTTATTAACACATTGCAATTTGTCCTGGCATTTTGTTGCATGTTTCATCAGCTCATGTTTTCAGTTTCATCAGCTCATGTTTTCACTTTAAATGTGTGTCCTTGTTGTCGTTCATTGAAGGATCTCGGAAGAAAGTCTATGTTTCCCGCCTAAATTTTGAGCGTTTCTGGCGGCTTCTGTGTTATTTGTATAGAATATCAGTTGCATTCTCAGTTAAATATAACATTTGATAAATGCAACAACACGGTGGAAACCTCTTGATGTTACATACCTGCAACATAAATCTGTGTCAAAGATGGAGGGGGTAAGATTTTTTCAAAAAAAAAAAAATTGTCAGAAAACATATTTTTTTTTGCCATAGATTATCAAGAAAATACAGCAATATGCTTATTGCAACCTAAAGTTTTGGGTAGAAATGATTAATGCAGGAAAAACATGTACATACTCTTTACTAGATTGATAATTGTAAATAACACTGTCCATTACTTATGCAAATACCTGTACCTTAAATAAACTGTGCAAAATTAATTATACAACTTTTACTTTTGAACATTGACTCCATATGTTTTTAGACATATGGCAGGTTCTTCTGACAATATCTTGCATGCATCTTATTAGGGTAAAATCATTCATTGTGTGGTGCTGAAGTGAAATTAGATTTTAAGTCCACTGAGGCATATCTCAAATAAAACATAAAGCATCAGAAATTGATAAACATATTCTGCGCAGTATACTTATATGCATCATAGTGTGTACACTTTGTGTATACCTGTTAAAATAAGACAGGTAGTCTGTTCATTCAGGTAGAACATACATATACAGTATATTTCCATAGCCTTGGTACCTTACAAATAATTGTGCTAAGCCCATTTATGGGTTTTGTGGTTTTTTTGCAGCCTTCCCCCCCCCCTTGCCCAAACATGGCATTTTGATATAATATGTCAATTACAAAAATACAGTTGTATTCAAAATATTTTGATTGGGCAAGGGGGGGGGGGGGAACATGGTCTTATAAAAACGTTTCCTAATTCCTATATGAATCTATGTTAAATTGAAAGATTTTGTCCATTTTTCATAGAAATCACTGCTTGACTCACACACAACATTACATGTCTAAATACAAAAGAAACTTATTTTTCGACTGCAATAAACTTCATTTCAGTGCCTGGAACTTGAGATTTTAAAAATTTCTTGGGCAATTACACTATAGAATTCTTCCGAGATCCTTTATTAAAAGAAAGAAGAACAACAAAAAACAAACAAAAATAATAAAATAAATCGAAACTTATAAACAAGCAAAAAGGAACAAAAACACACGCATACAAAACAAACAAACAAAAACATTGAAAAAAGTCAGTACTGGGTTTCGATCCAACAACCTACGGAACGAGACTCAGCATGCTAGTCCACTGAGCTATCCAGCCAATACACCTATTTGTTCAATATTATAAAATTTCATTTTTATTTGTCCTAAAAATAACCAGTGTTTATGTTTACCATTCTCTGTTTACAAACTTTAAAAATGATAATAGTGTCACGAGAAGTCACCAGGCCTATACATAATGTACTTACCTTTTATTGAGTCTAATATAAAAATCACAACATATATCTACAGGAGGCTTATACTTCATACTCCCGGTCCCGAATATCTACACAATGGAAAGGTACAGTGTCACATCTCAACTCAGCTCAACTTACTCAGCTCATCATGCTCAGCACATATGGAACAAAAAGTATGCACATATTTTGGCTGATAGTTTGGGTCTTTCTTGAGGCGAAAACGCAACGAATTCTCAGCTTAGCTTAACTCATCTAGCTCAGCTTACAGCTTACCGTATTTATTCTGTGGACCGTTATATTCCTTATATATTAAAGATACTTATACCATGTACGGGATGATCAAAACAGTATGTGCACATGCCTGGATACATTTCACACGGGGACCCAACTGTTAATCGTGATTATTGATGCGACGTGGAATGTTAATGCATGCCATTATGAAGTTTCGTATGCGTCGGCGAGTTCGTTACGAATGCGACGTTCCACATCCTCTGTCCTTGGACGGTAAGTACCACATGTTTTGCTCGCGTGAAGATAAACAAAGCCCAGTTTACAAAATCGGCGTCCACTATGATCTTCAAAATTCTTCTATATTCCCACTTGAAGTCAACTGGAACACTTACGGCACTTGTGTTTTTGAGCTAATGGTTTATAAAGTTGACAGGTAGATACAAGATTGCCACGAATACACATTACATTCTTACAGTCCTTTTGTTTTTCTAATTCTTGGTCGTAAACTAAGAAGTATAACACAGTCCTATCGGTGTCTTTATTGAAATATGCATCAAAATGGCGTTGTAAATGCACATTTATCTACTGAGCGTGAAAAACAGTAAGATAAGTATCTTTTGTATGCATCGAAGATGAAGATACGTACTACTAGAATGAGTCATGGAAGAATTAGCATTTTGTTGTGCTCTTACAAAAGTTATTTACGTCAATGCAGAAGCATAACTTGCGCCTTTATCAAGCGCAATATTGCATGGCGTATTTTTTTCCTTGTACAACATGTACTTCGTTGAGCGAGCTTCAAAGCATGTGCCACTTTTATTTTAAATGAGGTCACAGAGTGGTTTTCTGATATAGCTTTGTCAACATTCGAGTGACTTCTTGCCTCGAAACAGCAAATCATTTTCGGGCATATCAGTGACATAGGTAATATGTTTTCTAACATTAAATGACCACTAAGGCTAAACCAAGTATTATTTGATCATTTAATATCGGTGGCTCCATGCATTTTGATAAGAGTGGGTGGGGGGGGGGAGAAAAAAAGAATTAAAGGGATTTGTGCGAGTTTTAGGTGCGGTTGTCAATCAGTTTTCCATGGGAATGGTGTGTTGTACAAGAACAGTGATCAACTATGGTTATTTTATTGCAACTAGAAGAGTCTTTCGGGAGCCCTTTGAGCCCTCGGCCTCAGGCTAAAACAACTTTCTCCAGCCTCTGCAAATGTTAATTCAGTATAAAAACATGATTGACCCCTTTAACATGTATCTAGAAAATATTAATTGAAGAAAATGCATCACTGTCTCCATATCGTAACATTTTCTATCTTATTTTACTGCTTCATCGGTCTCAATCTTCCACGATGCATTTCTGTGTCGCATATTAAATTTTAACAAAATCTACGATGCATACGAAAGATGCTTATCTTACTATTTTTCACGCTCAGTAAATAAGTGTGCATTTACAAAGCCATTTTGATACATGTTTCAATAAAGACACCACAAGACTGTGTTATACTTCTTAGTTTACGGCCAAGAATTAGAAAAACAAAAGGACTTTAAGAATGTAATGAGTTTTCGTGGCAATCTTGTATCTACCTGTCAACTTTATAAACCATTAGCTGAAAAACACAAGTGCCGTAAGTATTCAAATTGACTTCAAGTGGGAACATAGAAGATTTTTGCAGATCATAGTGGACGCCGATTTTGTAAATTCGGCTTTGTTTATTTTCACGAGAGCAAAACATGTGGTACTTACCGTCCAAGGACAGAGGATGTGGAGCGTCGCATTCGTAACGAACTCGCCGACGCATACGAAACATCATAATAGCATGCATTAACATTCCACGTCGCATCAATAATCACGATTAACAGTTGGGTCCCCGTGTTTCAGGACCGGGAGTATGAAGTACCTGCCCTACAGGAGGCCTGATAAGTTTTCCGCCAGAGACCGGTGTATAAGTTTCCCGCCGGATATTATACACCGCTGTATAATAAACGGCGGGAAACTTATACACCTCTCGTCAAAACTTCCTTTGTTGAGTAGGTGTATATGTTTGTTCGTGTCGAAACAAAGGCACTGCTGGGAATCACGTGATTCGCAATGTTTATGATATGTGCGAATTCTAAACAAAACCCCGCCATTTTCCTACGGATCTAGGTAAGTCTATCGTGTTTTCTTTCAAAGGGTGAGGTGTAATGATGAATAATTATGCTCAGACGTTGCAGGGTCATCAGATTTAGTGAACCATGTGCAGGCTAATCTTACAAAGTGTTTCGTTTTTGTAAACACTTCATCCCCAATCATCAAAAGTGTTTGTTGCCATGTACACCAAATATTTATTTTGGGCTTTATTCATTCTTCCAGCAACAATGCGTCCTTTTCTTAGAAGTAGCATAATATTTTTTTTCAAAAGACAATTACCTCCATTTTACAGAAATGTGCTAAATGCCATATGAAAAAAGATAATCAACAATAATTGCATCCCTGTACACAGGCAATGTCGATTGATACCCTGCACACTAAAACAAAAGTCACCATTCTTCTTTTCTTTTTATTGACTCACTTCGTCGATAATTGCAACTAAAATATGATCAATAATAGAAAAAGTAAGTAACCAGCATCCCACATTCTCTGATTTGTTCAATATTGAGAACGAATCCTTGAATGCTTTCTTGGCGTTATTATACATTTGTTAGATATGTGGATCATTTATGGATGGAGAAATTGATTGATACCTCGAGAGCGCCAGCGATCATTGTGTAGCTTAAAGCTCATACTTGTACATGTTGCGTATAGTCGCGCTTCCGCTCGACTGGTTCTGGTTCAGTTTCAGGCTCTCAATGGAGAGAAAGTCATCTTGCTAGCAAGTACATCTTGGATCCCGTCTACGCTTTCGCCATGAACAATCGACGATCACGGAAAGGAAACCCGTTATCACTCAAAATAACCTTTTTACAGGTATGGGGACCGTGAACCAGTCAAATGACGTGCAAGCGGATATCCATGAAATTCTGAAAGATAGAAGAAAATCGACCATTCTTCGACTGGCTTTATTTTACTTATTTTTTCTACTCGGTACTTTAACTATAAGATTGCGAGTCTTACTTCTTTCTATTAAAAATGGTTTATTTGTTCACCAGTGACACAGGCCAAGCACAGAATAGTATATATTTGCTACACATAATCGTCGACAATTTTACTTTGATAACCACCTGATTATGTGTTCAAAGGCACTCTTAAACCCCTAAATTGCTTAAAGGCACTGGATATAAAACACCCCTAAATTTTCATCGTAACAGCACGGTGAGCATCAAGGTTTTAATCACAGTATTGCCAGTTTTGCCCATCATTTTCACTGAGGGTGACCATTGATATTTTTTATCATTCTTGTGTAGGAACTTCTATCGAACTTTTGGCTAAAATAATAATTGCGCATTTTGTCATGAAGACGATGGCCATGTGGTTGTACGTCAGACCGTAAATCGGGTCAAAAAAGGGGGAGGGGACATCTCCAAGCACCCCATCCTGGTTGTGAGACGACATGAACAAAGACAGAGGGTAAACAGAGCCTAATTAATAAATTTAACCCTTAAAGAACCCTGCACAGCACACGGTACTGTGAGAAACATCTGATTCATGACTTCGGAAAAACGAAAACGTTTATATAAAAAGCATTAAGATTCTCTCGGAACGCCACAAAATATCCCCAATACTCCTAATACGTCACACATACACCACAGCAGCAAAACGTAGGCCTATGTAGCACAAACGTAGCACTTACGCTATAGATACGCGAGATACGCCACACCTACCTCGCTGATAAGCCACACATACTCCACACATACGTAGCGGATACGAAGTGTTTGCAATACATACGTCACGGTTACGTGGCATGTTAACCTGATGTACGTGTGGCGTATCAGGAGTATGAGATACGTATCTACGGCGTACCTGCCACGTTGCTTTCGTTTGTACGACGTATGTGTGACGTATGTTAGCGTATCCGACCTGCCACATACGAGCAACGAATTTTAAGTGCATGCATAAAAAACATTTTTATGGATTGTCGTGTGAAGAATTTGTAAGTATCCGTCACATCTGTGAAGAACTGTTATGAGATTTTCTCATTTGTGAAAAAATGGTATCAAGATACACTTGTGAATTTTTGACGTGTGAGGAATTGACACGGTATTCTGCAAATCTGTCAAGAATTCAGCACAAGCTGAGCTAAACAGTGCGTATGTAACAGCATTTTCTGACGCTGCTTCTAGCGGTCGAACAAACTAACTTTTTTCAGGTTAAATGTGAGTATTCGGCGGCGCTTGTGGCCGAGTGGTTAATAGCGCTGATATTTCATTACCGCACTTAACAATTCGATCATCTCACCGCTTTGTCTGGCCACATGTGAGACAAGTCAAGTTCTGCTTGCGGGTGTGTCAGGTGGTTTTTCTCGGGGTACTCCCGTTTTCGCCCACCTACTGATTGGCCCGTCTCATGTAAGCTGAAATGATCTTGAAAGGGACGTTAAACTGAATAAAAAATGTGAGTATTTAAAGGTATCACAAACAGAAATTTCGGCTATGTGTTGTAAGGTGCAAAAGCGATACTTTTTTGCATCAATTTAGAAGCTTGCGAAGTTGAATAGTGCTTTTTGTCTATAAGATACTCTAAGCTAAGCTTCACAAAAGACCATACAAAGCTAGATTTATTGCAAATTCTAGCTAGCTCTTGTACAACCACTGAACTTTCTAAATTATTAACTTCCTGTCTTACTGTTATCAAATCTCATGTTATAAGATACTGTTAGACAGTGTATGAAATGGTTTTGGTCAATTAAAAATTCTGGTGAGGTGCTCAGTAAATTGAAGTGTAGAGGGTTCCGTGCGAAAAGCTTGTCCACATATGATTTTTCTACTCTGTATACAAGATTACCACATAATCAAATTAAAGAAAAACTTCTGGATTTGATAGAGTTGACCTTCAAAAGGGCATTAAAAACTATGGTTCACTTTATTTGGCATGTAATGACAGAAAGGCTTTTTTCACTTCCTCTGACCAAAGTCGGTATACACTTTGGTCATGTCAGAATGTGTGCGACGCCTTATCCTATCTCCTTGATAATATTTATATTAGATTTGGGACCAAGTTATACAGACAAATTGTTGAAATTCCAATGGGTACAAATTGCGCACCTCTCGTAGCTGATTTATTTTTATACTGCTACGAAAGAGATTTCATGGATTCTCTTAACCATGATAATCAAGCTGATGTTATCGAGGCTTTTATTTCCACATCTAGGTACCTCGATGACCTTTTGAACATTGACAACCCTTATTTTGAAGGTTTGGTCAATCAAATTTATCCACCTGAACTTCAGTTGAACAAAGCCAATATCTCAGATACCGAAGCCCCCTTTTTAGATCTACATCTTTCTGTTGCAAATGGATTTGTTTCTTCTAAAATTTATGATAAGCGCGATGACTGTGATTTTGATATAGTAAATTTTCCTTTTCTGGATGGTGACGTTCCTCGTCGTGCTTCTTATGGTGTATACATTTTGCAGCTTATTAGGTTTGCTAGAGTCTGCAATCATGTTACAGACTTCAACGCTCGAAATAAATGTTTAACGGCAAAACTTCTACAACAGGCTATCGGTATCATAAACTTCGAAAAACCTTTTTTAAATTTTATCGTAGACACTATGAATTGATTTCCAAATATAATGTTGGGTTAAAGACGCTTTTAAGTGAGGGCCTTTCGGAACCTGAATTTTATGGTGACTTGGTTTACAAATTTAAGAAACTTAAAGGAATTAATGATTTTTCTTTTCAGTTCAGAAAAATCATAACACGTTACAGACGTATAGGTTATAACTTGAATGTTATGCGACAGTCTGCATGCTTAGTTTTTAACCCAATCATGGTTGATAACTATGCTGCCTTCTTTAATTGCACGCCGGTGGGTCGGGCGTCAGACTCTATGATGGCCCCGACATAAAGCTATTCATTTTAGTTGGTTGGGGCCGGAGATTCTTGTCTGTTGCTTGGCCCACCGGGGTCCAACTGGTGTTTTTCTTTTGCTCCGGAGTAAGTAGGTTATTCGGCGCCCAGGGATCTCCATCGTCGGGCAGCTTACTCAATCTGTGAGTCCTGGTTTTTGATTCATCAGGATGTTTATCATGATTTATATGTTTGAATCTAGTTAGAGATTCACCACGAGGACCGAATAACTAACTAAATGTTATGAACCACTGCAGAAGCTGAGGGTGAGGTTAGGTACCTGTAAAACCGGTTTAAGCCCGCCAGTAACTTTGTGTTACTGATCGTTCCAAGTCGAAACTTCTGTGGTGGTTCTTTTTGTTTTATGTCTTGGTGTTTAAATTTTTTTTTGTGCTGTTGGCGCCTTATGTATGTTTTCATATTTTTAGTTAAGTTAAGGTAACTGAGTGGCCACCTATTGGGAAAATAGCTGCTCATTCGGCTTACGATGTGTTTCATGGTAAAAGTACCTGATTGTTAGTTTGGTTTTTTCTACCTCGGTTTTTGGAGTGGGAATCTTTTTCTGATTGCGCCTTTTCCTGATCTTTGCCTACTTGTACCTTTTTCTAATTTGTTCGGTCTTGACCGCTACAGCTCATAAAACTAAGCCTAAAACTTTTCATTGTTTAAACGGTTAACTCCAGTATGATTTTTTGTTTATAATGCTTTTAAAACAAAAAACTGCCACGCCCTTAAGAGCCCGTATTTGAACAAAACTGAATGAGGATAAAAAATGCAAAGAGTACGTGTCTTGGGTCGTTGCGGTGTACTCAAAGGGTGCCGAACATCTAAAGTACATGCTAATACCCAAGGCAGGATAAAAAACGGTGCAATGCAACGTGACTTAACATTTGACCCCACCTGGTTGATGGCTAGTAGTGATCGTGTAAAGATATGCGTAGTAGTGATCGTGTACAAAGATTAAGAGTTTGCATGAGCTAGTACTTTAACATAACTTGGTCCTTCAATGTAGTGGACTTTACCAATTTTAGAGAGCCGAAATTCGTCAACTTAAATATTAAACTGGTAGAAATTAAGACGACAATTTGTCTGTGTGGGAGGAATCAATTTGGTGTGCTGTGTACATGGTATCTAGCAAAGTTATTTGCTCGTCAAATCGCAAGATTTGGTTTAATCCGCTATGAAACAATTGCACCACTTTTTATAACACCACAGCAGCAAATGATGAATTTTAATGTCATGATTAGCATTGATTATTTAAAATATTGAAGAAAATAAAGCTTTTGTGTGCAGGGTAACATCATATTTTAAGTGAAATTTTGAATTGTTTGAAACAATTGCCAGGTGAAATGTAACAAACTATGGATTAAATTCTTCCAAATAGGCTTATCCATGGACTGCACTAGGTGTCATAACAATCAACAGGCTTTTCTTGAAGTTATTTGAAAAGAAAGCAAAACTGATGACGTCATTTGTTTATATTTTGGTGTATATGGAAACATTTGCGGTCACATGATTCCCAGCAGTGAAAGGAGCCAGTATATAACGTCGGACATACCTTTAAAAACGTCAGATTTATGGCGTCAGCGGAGCCGTTAACTGACATAATCTTCATTTGGCCCCGAATTCAAAACGAGCATGAAAATGGCAATGTAAAAACAATTTAAACAAGTGAAAGTGGTAAAATGATTGCAATTCTTGATCCGTGCGATCCGTCATCGGGGGACAATTCATTTTCGGCCTGTTTGTGGGATCGGCCCAGTTGGGGGAATCGGCCCATTTGGGGGACTCGGCCTAGTTGTGAGTCTTACAGATATATCAAATATGGTAGTCATTTTGAATGCTTATGTAACCACAGGCGCTTGAAGTTATGGCCATAAATCATAAAAAATAATGCTTCAAATAAGTGCCAACATAGCAATACGGTATTGCTATGAAGACACTATTGTTTTAGGGCATATTTTAATGATTTATGGCCATAACTTCAAGCGCCTGTGATGTAACTTACCATAGGTCATTGGTCCTCTCTTATGTAAAGCAGTGTTAATTCCGTTGTCCACAGAAATGTTAAACTGTAAAACTGAGAAAGCTTGAAATTGGTAAATCTAATATGAACCTGTACATGAGAAAACAAACAATTTGGGTTCTGACCAGGCCCAACACAGACCAGCCTGTACAGTCGCAGAAGATAAGTAGAGGAATTGTTCTATCCGTGTAGCGAAAACAAATGAGCTGATCAGCTTCGCGGTTACTGCGAAGCTGGTCTGCGCCATTGTTTTCGCCTGTGCAGATTGTTGGTTTTCCAAAGCAGCGGCTCATATGACACATATACAAGTTTGGTTCATTGAAGGTGTTTGTAATTAAAAATTCAATTTTGATAAGTCGAACAAACATTGAACCTGACCGAGAATAATTTACTTAGACAATTAGTTTAAACTTTATTTTCTTGTATGAACACACACACACACACACACACACACACACACACACACACAAAATACTTTTGCAGCGTCATTATTAAATATTCAATATACACTTTTTTTATACAGTAAGGATTCGGAAGAAAGACGTAGGACTTATCGTTTATTTATGTGTATCCCGCCATACGCGTAAATTGGAAATCACCCTTTATTCAGCAATATTTACATTTTTATTACAATCGCCCTAGATGAAAGTATCTTTCTTGATGTTCTTCATTTCCCAATGAAAAACATTAAGTCACGTGGTCTAGAGGCCACACCTTTGGGCGGGATGACGTCAAAACTCATCCAGTGACGTTGTTTGTTTACTTTTGTTGACGTGACGTTGGCCGCGTATCGCCATGACGTTAGGCGCGAAAATTTGACGTTTTGACTGTTCCAAAATTACGTTAAGTCGGATTTAATGTCAAATAACATGAAAATGAACGGTGATATGCGCAATTAAAAATCTGATACTTGACTGATAATATAAAATGTAAATATAAGTATTGAAATTCAGATTTTAGCTTTCACTGGATGATGAAAAACATTAGCTGTTTTAATGTCTCCGAGAAGCCCTTCGGGCTTCACAGACATTAAAACAGCCTAATGTTTTTCATCATCCAGTGAAAGCTAAAAATCTGATTTTCAATCCTTAATAGCTAGATAACAAAGTTAATGAAATGAACACGTGATCAAAAATTAAAAAGTAAGCAATGGTCAGGAACACTGGTCAGGAACACTGAACATTTGCAATTAGAATCGAAGTCCCACCGAAACCTAGTTGGAAGACTAGCGATTTGTACTCGACGGTTCTATAGAGATTTGAGCAGAAGACAGAAGAGGGGACGTGACAGCGATCTTATGTAAGTAAGTAAGGAGAAGTAAAGTAAAGTAAAGTAAAGTAAAGTAAAGTGAAGTGAAGTGAAGTGAAGTGAAGTGGAGTGGAGTGGAGTGGAGTGGAGTGGAGTGGAGTGGAGTGGAGTGAAGTGAAGTGAAGTGAAGTGAAGTAAAGAAAAGTAAAGTATTTACATTTCTGATGCAAAGTCTTAATAAATCTATAGAACTGAAATGGGACTCATAGTTCCATGAAAAACGTCGTATCATGTGACGTCACATGATCAAACTTGACGTCATAAAAAACCATGGCTCTCACTTAAGCCTTCTGCATCTTATTTGTTCTGCCCAAGGTAGCACTGTGACCACCTGCACTTCAATAGCTACTCACCCTGCTTACAGTTACACATGTTATACCTTGGTACCTATGTTTGTTTCTTTCTTAACATGATTTTCTTATTGCTTGTTTATAGTTTGTATATTACAGCCACTGCAGAAGATGAGGGCTGTAAAATCGATTTAAGCCCTCCTAGTAATTTTATATTACTGATGTTTCCAAGGCGATACTTCTGTTGTGGTTTCATTTGTTTTATTATACCCCCGGCATTTATGCCGACGGGTATATAGTTTTCGCTTTTCCGTTCGTCCGTTCGTATGTTCGTTTGTTCGTTCGTTAGTTCGTTAGTTCAGTAGAATTTACGTCAAAGTTTTGTTAAAGTTTCTCTAGTGGTGTATATCTCATGCAGTTATAGTCAAAAACCATTCATATTTGGACCATAGGTACCCTATAGGGTTTGCCTTGTTTCCATGAGTTCGGACCCCCAGGGTCCATGCCCGGGGGTGGGGCTAGAGATCAAAATCTAGGTCACCTTTAATTTGCGACAAAGTTTTGGTTAAAGTTTCTCTAGTGGTGTATATCAAGAACCATTTATCAGAAATCATTCATATTTGGACTTTAGGTACCCTATAGGGTTAGCTTTGATTCCAAGAGTTCGGACCCCAGGGTCCATGCCTGGGGGTGGGGCTAGAGTTCAAAATCTAGGTCACCTTTAATTTGCGTCAAAGTTTTGGTTAAAGTTTCTCTAATGGTGTATATCTCATGAGCCAATTTTCAGAAATCATTCATATTTGGACTTTAGGTACCCTAGATCAACAATATTTCTGTATAAAATCATGGATGAAAACAAATTCAAATTTTGTATACATGCACATATCCTTAACTGCGTTTAAGATGTATTTGTCCTTATGTCACCACAAGATCTCTTTCAAATAGAATCTGCTCTGAATATATTTTCTTGGGATTTTTGGAATCGCACCATTTATACCTAGAAACACCATGATCTGAGAAAAACTTGACCGTGTCCTCCACGGGTAAGCCTTGATGACCAAATAGTAGAAGATGTGTATCACCAGTAGTATGTTTTTGAAGAATTATGATATGCCTCATCAAATGTTCCCTAAGACTTTGAAAATCAGTTCCATAAGTTTCTATATTACAAAGAAATTGTGGGTTTAAGGTAGGATAGAACGTTGATGAAGAGAATAATCCTTTAAACGAGTTAGAGTCAGTTTTAATATCTGAAAACATGTTTGTTGTTTCATGTGGTCCTCTCATGTAAGGTATATTTGATTTCAGCAATTTGTAAGGAACCCAGTTTATGATAATTCGATCGTAGGGAAATAGATATCTTCAAGTCTGTTTGGAATCCATATATTCGGCTAGTCGATTGTCATCTACGTCTTCCAATGCCAATGCCTTTGCCTTTTCGACGTCAGTGAAGTTGACTGTCTTTGCATCAAACAGGAAAGATAACATGGGCTGAAAAAATGTATATAGACCCTATAGTGTGAGTATATGGTACACATGTAACAAATCAAGGCGTTTTTTCCTGTGATCTAATTAAGACGCCTCTAAAAGAACCGAACAAATTCATCAGGATAACATTTCCGTGTGATATATACTCCCTTATACCCATCTTTTATATAGAAAAAATGTGGGTACTCGTTAGAACCGCCTCGCATATCAAGATTATCTGGTGAAATTTTGATTTTTCAACTGAAAAAATCTGTATATTGCATTGACAAGTTTTCGTAATGTCTTGTTTTTAAATAACTGAGGACGAGAGTTGGAGCCATGTATAGTAAACAAAGCCCTCCAGTAATTTGTTTACTGGCCGTTCCAAGACGGTTCTGCTTTGACTTTTCTTCATAATTACTGATAACTCTGGGTGCTTCTTATAAATGTTCTTGTCACCCTTGTTTTGGTTGATGTTTTTCGGATGGCTGCTTTGTCGGGGAAGAGCTAGTCATCTTGCTCTTAATGCGCCTTGCATTTTTGCGATGTCTAGTGTTGTATTTCATTTTTCCGCCTGGTTTTAAATTCAATTGTATCAATTCCTGGACTTTTTATTCTTATACCATAAGGTTTAATTCATCGCCAACATTTCTTATTTTTACTTCTGATCTGATCTCAGTACAATTCACTACATTGTAGTTTTGAACATGAGCAGGTTGTAAATATACCTTTCGGAAAAGCAGGCGATTTTCATTAGAAAACGAAGTCTTGAAAATGTTTTCATTGGCATCTACAGCAGTCAGTGCCTTAACCCGAGCACCCAAGGACTTAGCAAAGGTTGTCACGTGGTCATCAAGATAACGGTATAGCCCCTGTCCCCCGTACCGTGGGTTGATTCGCCCGGCCCTCGACACGTAGGTTTTGCCGTAATCAACAAGGAATATGGATTTGAAACCGATCTGAAAAAAAAAAAAAAAAAAAAAAAAAAAACTTTGTTAGATGACATTACCTGTAACGCGCTTATAAGATATTGTGATTTTTTTTTCATATGTTGACAATTTTAAATATTGCTCCACATGACATATGAATATGAACTGCGCCTAGGAGGTTGTTCTAACAAGTATAATATATATCTATGGTCTTTTTCAAAGTGTGAAAACAATATAGCAAAATATTATAAAATTGAAATTTGATAACAAATGAAGGTGACCCCTCACCGCCCTCCCAGCATGTCACCATTTGAGGTAACATCTGCTGACTCGGTCTATCGGATGTTCACGGATATTCTGACTATTTACATTTTTGCTTCCCATCACAGGTAATGATTCCGTCTATTCCTGGTCACTGACCGCATTGCAAACATGGTTATATATATATATATATATATATATATATATATATATATATATATATATATATATATATATATATATATATATATATATATATATATATATATATATATATACTCCTCAAAATAATCTCAGGGCCAGAACTTTAATTCCTTTTATTTTGTATATGCCAAATAATTTCTTTTATTTTATGATGTATAATAAATGTTCAATGGATACCCTAACCAATAAACCCCCAAACGCTTAAAATCAGTCGACAATAAACTTGTCAGTGATGATGGCACAAGACTTCCCCAAAAATTTACTATTTTACACATGGTGGGTGGGGTAGTAAAATTAAGAAATTGTCTTCTTTTCGCAACATCATGGCCGTAGATGTCAGCTTAATATTGGATAAATTCATCCTGGGCCTGTATAACTTCCATGCAATGTAACCGGAAGCTCTAAATCAACTTCCGGAGAGGAATCATGCCCCGATCGACTACCAGCTTTCTCGCGTCCCACATTGAATATTAGAGACCGCGATTCTTCTCTGTATACAATCCCACACGTGCTGAATCGGTTTCATGTTAGGAGACGTGCAAGCCAGTCCATACGCTGAACTTACTCGCGTCCAATGAACCCTCTAACCCCTCTAGCCCTTCGTAATTGGTCGTAATCAACCATTAAAATGAACTCAGGACCCCATGCGCCAGCAAATGGATGAACAATGATGCCCAAAGCCCCACATCAGCCCGCGACCCGTTCTGAGTACTGTACAGCTCCAAAGAACCAACATTACATACCCACCCAACACAAGCAAACAAATCGTGTTCCAGTAACACAAAAACCACTGAAACTCTCAGATGTCTGACACCACTTCCGTCAGTGACGTCTAAGCTGATTTTCGACCAAAGAGGCAGTCTCAAATGAGTCAGAAGAATGTTCTGATGTCAATATGCAAAGTCCTGTCGAAGTCATCTGGATTGTTGGGTCGCTGTGAGGGTACAAGTGGCATTCTTGCATTAATTTTGAGATTGTGGAGACAGAGTTTTGTTGTCTGCTCACAAACATGATTCCAAAAAGCATCATGGACTGGAGTTTTAGCGTTTTTATGGTGTCAAACACGGGTCGGATGGCTACATTGACAATGAGATGGTCATTTAGAGCCGTATTATGGACTGTCGAGCAGGCTCTGTTGGCCTCAGATCGGTTGAGCTGTTGTGGGACCGTCTTCAGAGAATCATACCTGCCCGTAATTCGATCTGGAAAGCGAGAGTCTGGATATTGAAATGGTAAGAGGGTGTTGCTGGATTCGTCTTGCGGACAACCGGAAGTTAATTTGAAACTTCCTGTCACACTGAATGGAGGTAAAACAGCACCATGCTTTATATGCCCGTTACTGGGTTCATGTCTTGTAAGAACAAGTTTGTTGTAGAATTTACTACCCCGCCCACTATGTGTGAATAGCGAATTTTTCAGGGTATTGTTGTGTCATGATCACTGACAAGTTTATTGTCGATTGATTTTAACCGTTTAGGAGTGTATTGGTTGGGATAGCTATCGAACATTTATTATACATCATAAAGTAAAAGAACATATTTGACATTCACAAAATCTGCAAAATTAAATTCCTGGCCCTTAGATTATTTTGAGGAGTAAACAATAACGTAATTGAAAGCCTCATTATTACTGCTTTAGGATATTTTACTTACAACTCTTTCTTGATGCAGTAAAACAAACGACGTAGCGTTGGAACTGGATACTAGGAAATCAAACAAGTATGGTAGATAATCTCTGCCATCATACACACTGTCGTGAATCTGAAGTACTACATCTTTGTCTGCCAGTAGCGCTTGTCTGACTGTGAACTCACTGAAATCCTGAAATAGTTCGACATTATTTCCATGGCCTATTGCACTATATATAAGATACTGAAAAAAAAAAAAAAAAAAAAAAAATCTTTACAATTTTTACTTATGTACAATATTTCTCACCTAAACACACTTTTATTTTTTTCTAGGCGTTAATTATTACTGTTATAATTATTCAAAATATAAATAATTCTCTAGATTAATTAATAGAATAATTATTTAAAGAATTAGTCTTATAGTGCCTAATCTTATAATCAAAATTCGATTGGTATCTTCTTGGTGGGTGTTTAGGATTGAAAAACTGTTTATTTTAATAAAATTCGGAGAAGATAGAGAACTAAAATGTCGGAGCAGCTTTATATTGTTATTTTGTAGAATGTTATTATGGTTAGTCACTATGAATTCGTTATTTGATGTATTGAAATACAGTTAAAATAACCTGCTGTCCCCTTTTAAATGGATCAGTCCAAAATTACGCCATAGAGAGCCCTCTGGTACTCGTTTCAATAATTTTACAATGGGTTTCAATACCTGCTGCGGGGAACCAATCAGTTGGGTTTTTGATTCATGACAAGCTTGACTTACGTCGCCATTTTGTTTTCTCGAGTCGGTGATTCCATAGCTTATCCTCGACGGAAATTTCGTGCTTTTAATTGGCGAATTTGTGTGTTTATTGGACTGACGTGCGGTGAGTAAATTTTTCTTTGCATGTTTAGTGAGTTTTTCGCAAACGAGGGTATAAAACGTTAGATTTGGGTCTCGATTTGTGTTTGACCTGGTTTCGTTAAATCACCTACGGCTCTGTAGACCAATCAAATGCCGTCGATTTGGAGGTGTGGCTCTGTCGACCAATCAAATGCACAACTGACGTGAAGAATGTGTGTCAAGCTGCTGTGACCTGCACTATAATGTAACAACATGATTTCCGATTTTATTCAGACTGGCTTGTAATGACATTATGATTAATTAAGTTTTCTTCGATGTCAATTCAATCTAACAAATTTACCACATTATACAGTTTATGCTGAATCTGAATGGTTTACTGTTGATACGCTAAATTGACAATACGTCAATAGAGTGGTCGAAAGAAGTGAAATCAGTATCTGGCTAATTTTCTTAATTGGCCCATTTATTTTTCATTCACTTCTTTAGGTCACTACCTCAGCCTTGGTTAAAGGTGTGTTTTAACAGGCAGAAAACCTGTTTGTAATTTTGTTAAAAATCGCTCCGATGTGGTTCGTTTTCTACTTTCATTTTAACCGGAAATAACACATGGCCCAGTAGCTCTTTTTATTGAATATCATACATTTTATGTCAGCTTGAAGCATAATGATGCTTGAAGTAGCTGATATTTGTAAGTTTCTATCTCATAATCTGCTCGATGATCAGTTTATTTAACAGTGTCAGTGAAGTCGAACAAAACGAATGACAAGTTAAAACTTTTCGAAAAGCTTACTTCTCTGCTGACTGTTTTGCATTGTCATTGTATGAACATTTTTTTATTTGGCATCCTGGGACAATAGAACTTGGGCTAAGATGCATTGTTTGGCTTACAGATTTTTCTCGAGATGCATGCCTGTGTTTTTTCAAAGTGTTTATATGTTTATTTAATAGCCTAACGCATCAGTTTAACTGAGTTAGGCGTAAAAAAAATAATAGCTGTGTTTCCGCTAACCCGACCGACCCTGTCTCAACCCGCCGACTCTGCTATTTTTATGATTAAAATAAAAAAATAAAAATTACGACATCCGACCCAGCATTTTCTGTAGCCCGACCCAAGCATTTCGTGTCGTGGGCTTTGTTGGTTTTTCTGATATGTCTCTGATAGTTTCAGCGTCTATTCTGTTGTATCGAAGAGTTCCCCCGATTATTTAGCGAGACTCCGTCGAAATGACGTAGAATTTGAAGTCATTTAGAAGCCACCGTGGCGCTTTGGTTAAGCCATTTGCCTTGTAAACCAGAGATTGTAGATACGATCCCGGGTTTCTCAAGTCCTTCGTATTGAGACTATAAATTGAGGCCCCATTACAATTTTCCAGAACAAACTGCTCACAAGGACATACTGTGACGAGGCTTTAGACTGTGCTGTGAATAGTCTTCAGACATGACTTACGGACAAAATCTGTACCCACACACACTCACACTGACTTCATGCGTCTTCAACTGGCATAGGAGTTAACTGAGCCATTCAGGAGTTTATTCCACTGTGAATTAGAAATGTCTTGTTCTAAAAGTGAATATACCGAAGGCATGTCACAACACTTCAAAGTGTTCTTAATTAAATTTAAACAAACTTTTCTCATCTGGGTCTAACCTGTCTTTCTGCAATATGATATACCGGTCTCGATAACGTAATGGTTACAGGGTCCGCTGCAGAAGCGGGAGGCTGTGGGTTCGATCCAAGGCCGCGTCATTCCAAAGACGTTAAAAATGGTACCAGTGGCTATCTTGCTAAAATGCGCTCAGCATTTATAAGGCGAACACTGGCTTCTCTCCACCTACTCCTACCTCCCCCGCAAAATAAAATGACTTCAATGATAGAGTATGGCATACTGTAAATATGTTAAGATGATAGTAAGTGGCGGGTAATGTAGTTCTATCATCGGAGACTTGTGATGGTAATCATACCGTAACTCGGGGATAGCAGAGACCTCCTAGCGGTTGGAGGATAATACAATCAGAATAAACAGGTGTTGCTTTAATTCAGAGAATTCTTCAGTTGTGCGTTCTAGGGACTAAATACTCCCCCATCCAAATCCCTGGTGAAATGATGTCATTTGGCGTGTCACCAGTAAACTACATGTATTCAGATTCAGTAATCCCTTATAAAGGGAGTCCCTGCATTTGGCATTTTCGTTGGTGCAGTTGCAGTTGTACAATGGGCTGAGGTGACCCGGAACAGATATGCAGTTACAGTTATAGTTTTGAATTCGGGCGTAGTCTTTTTATCGTACATGTTGATGGTTTGTGTTCTTCAGATTTCGTTTTGAAAATAAAGCTGTTTATTTCTTATTATTTTGTCAATACTGGCCTTTCCTGCTAAGCTGCATGCAATAAGAGTATTGTTGTGTGAAATATGTCAGATTATACCATCCCCTAAATTGTTTGTATTGGGGTTTTGCATCGCAGTCAACTTTATTTAGGTCATGTTGCCATTGTTGTGATGCATATCTGAGAGAAGGTTTCTTTCTGGAGGACAAGACCCGGTGCTGGTGGGATTCCAACACAGTACTTTACAGTTCAGCAAGCTCTACCACAAGGCCACCCTGCTCTCAGATAGTGGTCTATGAACAAGATGAGACTGAAAGTTTATCAACCGCATTTGAGGCAAGGAGACTGAATCTTATTATAAAATATGTTGCCAGTCTTTGACATTGATGGGTTCACATGGCTGAAGAACGTAGACCTCATACCTTTGCGAGCCATTGACCATTTTGACCTTTTTCAATAAAAACTGCGTAGAAAAAAATTACATTTACCTACCTACCCTGGATTTTTTTTGCGTAAAAATTAAAATGAAAATAAAAAGATTTTCCTACCTACCTACCCTAATTTTTTTCAGACTGTTAGCGGAAACACAGCTATTTTTTTTTAGGCCTTATGATGTTGGTTCACCCTATAAAAACGGTGATACTAGATGTTTTTGGCACTGGTAAGACACAGATAGCTGTAAAAATGAGCGGGGCTTAGACCAAAATTTTGCCATGGCAGTGCGGGGAAGATATTTGCAGGTGTAACGGGATAGTCTCCCTTGTAGAATACGTTGGTGCAACGTATTAGCGGCATATTAGCGGGTAGTAATATGCAAATTAGAAACTCGAAACTTTGTGATTAGAGTAAATGTTAGGTATATAGCGCAGTAAACCACCCTTGGTGGATGAGCATGCTTTTCCACCGACGGGGTTTGCTGTGGCTTGGCTCGGCAGCACGTTACATTTGGTGGCATCGGTGGGATGATGACAACTGCCAGAATGGAGTTGCCTTACCCATGTAGTCCCCAGGCCAAGACTCGGGGCGAGTCTTCTCGGAGGGGGAAGTAATGTAACGGGATAGTCTCCCTTGTAGAATACGTTGGTGCAACGTATTAGCGGCATATTAGCGGGTAGTAATATGCAAATTAGAAACTCGAAACTTTGTGATTAGAGTAAATGTTAGGTATATAGCGCAGTAAACCACCCTTGGTGGATGAGCATGCTTTTCCACCGACGGGGTTTGCTGTGGCTCGTATCGGCTGTACGTTACACAGGGTTTGCTTTATATAGTCCAGGGATTTTCCTGGGCTGATTTTGGGGCCCATTACAGGCCCCTTTCCCAATTGAAAAAATGTGTAAAATTTCCCAATTTTCAGGTAAAAAATACCAAAATAATAAATAAATCCTTGTACATTTGTTGTGGATAGGTAGATCATACCCTCAAAATATTTTTTTCAGAGAAATATCCTCAAATTAACACCAAATATGCATATTATCCCCTGTTCTGTTTTGTATCCATTTTCCCAATTTGACTGATATACGTATTATTTTTCCCAAAATCATTGGTCCCGGGTCCCTGTTTTGAAAAGGTAGGAAAATCCCTGTAGTCAAAAAGGGCTGAGAAAAAGGAAAGATAGCAGGCTACGGGGGGAAAACAGTGGTGGTTTTGCCAATGAGAAGTCCTGGCATGGGGTGGGGATTTTAGCGAGCATTTGCTGGACCCCTGAGGCTGAAACCACTTAGCCAATCAAAGCTTAACTTTTTGTGGAGCATCCTTAGGAAGAGGGAATGAAAGTTTGTATGAATGGTCAAGGTCACATGACCAAGATGGCCGCCATGGCTATAAATAGCAAAAACGTTAAAAATCTTCTTCTTCAGAACCAGAAGGCCTATGATTTTGAAACTTGGCATGAAGCATTAAGGAACGGAGTTCTACAAAGCCATCAAATTTGGTACACTGGTTGGGGCCAAGGAGTAGATGACCTGATTAGCTTTTGAGAACTTTCTTTAAAATTTTGACAAAATTATGCAATTTTGAAAATGTCATTGATTTATTCCACTTTTCAGTGAAATTTGGAACTTTTGAATGGTGAATATTAAGATTTTGAAATTACAAATGAACCCCAACGCGACAAAATGTACCTTCGGACATTCTGACATTACCAGTAGAAAGCAGCAAAAAGCGGGAAAATGGTGTAACATATGTTTTAGAAATAACACTGTATTTGTAATCTTTGAACACTTAACTGGGCTACCAAATGAATGAATTTTAAAACATATTTCGTTTCAATATTTGGAGTTATCTGCCCTTGTTTTAGCCCATAATACACATAATTTTCCCAGATCTATCATTAAACGGTAACCATAGCAACCACATCAACATAAAGATAGACAAAATAATTACGACAGATTGCCTGTTAGGATGATATGCTTCTATCTTAACAATAGGTTCTGACCAGTGGTTAAACATTTTTAAGCAAATGCATCGAGTTTTGTAAGCTCTACTAATATGCAGAAATGCATTACGCAATTTTGACGTCATTTTTCAGGACAATGACGTCTGAAGGGTTCATATAGTAAATTGGTCATAACTCACAAAATAACTGAAATAATCTGGTCAAATAAAGACTAACAGACTCTAGAAACATCATACATTCAATGTAACATTGTTTTTCTAATATTCAAAAAATTGTCCGAAGGTACTTTTTCTCACGTTCTGGCCCAAATGTATATTCCTCATGAAAAATATTCAACCCATATTTTTTCATGTCTAAGTCATGCCCCTTTTAGGAGTTATGTCCCTTTGAAAACAAAATTTGAAAATCATGTGTGCAAGAAATGTCAAAAGGTATTAAAGCTAGAGCCATCATATTTAGTACACTGATTGGGGCTGAGGAGTAGATGACGTGAATAATTTTTTAGCACTTTCTGTCAAATTTTGACAAAATTATGCAATTTTGAAAATTTCATTGATTTTTTTTTCCACTTTTCGGTCAACTTGAAACTTTTGAATGGTGAATGATGGGTTATGAAATTTCATATACAAATTCCTCATGAAAAAATATTTGACCCATATTTTTTCATGTCTAAGTTATGCCCCTTTTTGGAGTTATGTCCCTTTGAAAACAAAATTTGAAAATCTTGTGTGCAAGATATCTCAAAAAAGTACTTGAGCTAGAGTCTTCATATTTGGTATACTGGTTGATGCTGAGAAGCTCACCTGGTAAACTTTTGAGGACTTCAGCCAAATTTCGACAAAATTACTCCTTTTTTGATTTTTTACTCCATTTCTAAATTGTCTGCAAAAAGCTTACATTCTGTTTCTGGTCCGAACAACTTCTTCAGGAAATCAAATTTCGCTTCATTCATATGAAATAAATGAATCATACAAAGTGCCAATTTAGGGACAAGCATACAGCTGGGGGCATGGTGTTTTACAAACACGCATTTCTAGTTCTCTTTTTTTTCAGGTCAATCAGTCATACAGAGTCTGTAGACAGTTTACTATCTGACATGAACACATGAAGGAATTTGTTTGATGGGTGGCACAGATGTAGTAAATGGGTAAGAGCATGTTGGAAAGTGAAGATGGTCATGAAGTTTGTTTATTGGTGAAATATAGAGCAACAAGTTTATAGTTCTATATCAGATTCTTTTTATAAAGAGGCAAAAGTGGGCAATGGTCATGAAATGGCACAACTGGAAAGAAATTCCCACCCAAATGGGAAAAAACTAAATTGACAATCAGGTACTTGTACCAAGAAAGCATATGGTAAGCGAATGAGCAGCTGCTTCCAAGGTGGTCACTCAGCAAATTGAACTTAACTAAAAATATGAAAACTGTTGCATAAAGAGCGAACAGCACATAATGTGAACCGATAACCATAAACAATTAGAACCACAACAGAAGTATGGCCTTTGAACAATCAGTATAGTAATATAAAATGTTTGGAAACCACCTTTTGTATTTCACCTTCTTCAGAAATAGTTACTGACAAATATAATTCACCAAACTGCCAATGTATCTGAAAATGGTTATCAAATAATCAGTAAAGGCTAAAAGTGAGCTTAACCATCCATCTAATATATATAAGGGAGGTAATCTAAATACATGCATATTGACAATGTTATAGGAAATTCCAGGACTTCATTCAAATGTTAGCATCTCATTAAATGGGACCTAATGATGAAAGGCATATAGCAAACATATCGTACAGGACCTAAGGGGACTGGAAGTTTGATATTTTGTGGCATCATATTAAATGAAGCATTTGATAAAAATCATTTTGAAAAAAATAATGGCATGCTGCTTTAGTCTTGAATTATAAACAAATACATGTAGTTACAAAGAACTTCTGCAAAGGTAGGTATATTGATATAATGTACATGTTCATGACATTTGTAAACTTTTTAGCTGTAGTTTTAGTAACTTTTACTGTTTTATATGAGCTGCCTTGTATAAAAAGCAACAATGTGGTTTCCGAACAGGCCTGACACAAACCGACTTGTACAAGCACAGACAAGAGCTAGAACGTTGAAATTTCAGATTTCAGTAGAAGAAGAATTGTACTATCCGAGTAGCGAAAACAAAGGCGCCGATCAGCAGTTACTGCGAAGCTGATATGTGCTTTTGTTTTTAGCTCGCCTGCACGAAGTGCATACAGCTATTGTACTCACCTCGGTCGTCTCCGTTTACGTGTACGTGTACGTCCGCGTCACACTTTCGGTTAAAGTCTATATCTCTTGACCATGTAGATGGATCAAGTTGATACTTTGCATGTTGCTAGATATTGGTCTGAAGTTTTACGCAGTACCATCATGACCCACCATGGGTGACCTTGAGGTCAAGGTCACGGTCTTAGAAATTTTGTGTTTTTAAAAGTTTTTGGTTATTAAAGTTTTTGTAAGTCTATATCTCTTGACCATATTGATGGATTGAGTTGATACTTTGCATGTTGCTAGATATTGGTCTGAAGTTTTACGCAGTACCATCATGACCCACCCTGGGTGACTATGAGGTCAAGGTCACGGACTTAGAAATTTTGCGTTTAAGTTCTTGGTAAAAGTTTTTGTAAGTCTATATCTCTTGACCATATTGATGGATTGAGTTGATACTTTGCATGTTGCTAGATATTGGTCTGAAGTTTTATGCAGTACCATCATGACCCACCCTCGGTGACCTTGAGAGGTCAAGGTCACAGACTTAGAAATTTTGTGTTTAAGTTTTTGATTGAAGTTTTTGTAAGTCTATATCTCTTGACCATGTTGATTGATCGAGTTGATACTTTGCATGTTAGTAGATATTGGTCTGAAGTTTAATGCAGTACCATCATGACCTACCCTGGGTGACCTTGAGGTCAAGGGCACAGACTTAGAAATTTTGTGTTAAATTTTTTGGTTAAAGTCTAAATCTCTTGAACATGTTGATGGATAAAGTTGATACTTGCATGTTGATAGATATTGGTCTCAGTTTTTATGCTGTACAACACAACTCACCTGGATGACCTTGAGGTCAGGCTCACGGACTTTGAAGTTTTGTGTTTAAGTTTTGGTTAATGTTTTTATAAGTCTATATCTCTTGAACATGTAGATTGATCAAGTTGATACTTTGCATTGGTCTGAAGCTTTATGTTGTACCATCATGACCCACCTGAGTGACCTTGAGGTAATGGTCATGGGTCAAAGATTTTAACAGATGTAGTGGCAAAGCACAAGTCAGGCAAGCTACGCTGTCCTGCGACAGCTCTTATTTACTATAAAGATTGTTGTTTTTCCCATGTGGCGGCTCATATATCATTCATTGATTTTTCCAGAGGCTTTCAATTTGTATGACATTGACAAGAATGGTTTTATCACCATGAAGAAGATGACTGACATCATTGATGCTATTTCAAGCATGGTTGAGAACACAAAGATGAAGATATGCAAGAGAAGAGAGTCAGGAAGAGGTTTCTCTCAGATGGAAATGGTTAGCTTTTGTCAAAGCTTATCAGCTCACCTGAGCTGAAGGCTAATGGGGAGCTTATTATATAGTATGGTACTCAAGCCGGCATCCCTGCATGTGTGCGTTCACATTTTCAAAGATTTTCTTCTCTGAAACAGCTTGACCAATCAAAGCCAAATTTCGTATGAGCATCTATAGGATGTTGGGACCAAAGTCCAACATCTATATAAATAATTCAGGTCACATGACCAAGATGCTCAACTTTGCGTGAAGCATGAATCACTAAAGTACTACAAAGTAAATATAAATCATGACCCTGTTTAGACCTTGGCATATTTTACTGCAAGATCATCATAGGTCGCTTATGCATTTGAATGGGAAAAACTGGTTAAATGTCATTTAAAAAGAATATCTTGCATGGAATGGGCAGCAGGACTGAATATAAATGATTCTGAAAACTTTCCACCCCACAGGCTCATCTGCCTCTCCCCCCATTTTATGAAGAAGTAGGACTGAATATCAATGATTTTAAAAAAGATTAGACCTCAGGGGTTCATCTGCTTCCACCTGGGGGCAATATTATGTATACAACCATAATTTTTAAACCTCTTCTCTGAAATTGCTTGGCTTATCAATGCCAACTTAAAGGAAGTGGGAACCAATGTGTATACAAAAAATCCTGGTCAAGATGGCTGCCATGCCCATGCATGGTAAAATCCACGACTTCTTTTCTTTTGTCCAGTGAATGTACATTTGTATATTTTGACTCTCAGGAGAGCGTTCATTGCATTTGGGCTACTTGTTGAGATTCCTAATTCCTATGAATGAGTTACTTGATTCTAAAGCACCTTTAAATATTTTTCACAAGGGGTGTTGCTGGTATATCAGACAGGATGTAGCTGCGATGTCAGGCCAAAACTAATATCATATAATAACTCAGCTTTTAATCTCAACTGAAAATTTGTAAAAACCTGTTTAAAATCATATTGATTCCTAATTTGATTAGAAGAGTGTCAATACAAATGCTGTAAATGCCATGTACAGATAATTTTGAGCCTGGGTCAAAAGTTAGAAAGTCCAATGGATAGATATCAAAATTAGTAACTTTTTAATTTCAGGCTGGAGAACATTTTTTCTGCTTCCTGCAATTATAATGTTGCAACTTCATGGTAATATGTTTGATTAGCACTGAGGTGAACCCAAGAACAGCCCTAAATCAGCAAATCTTTTATTGGTATGTAGATTTGCTCATGAAAATATTCTTCCTCTTCTGCTCATACAAATGTAACATTTGTCTGTTGTGAAAGAAATTTGCATTAAACACTAGTAACCTGCCTATGGGAAGCTAACCTGTGAACTGGAGGGTTTATAGGATAAAATGGACCTTAGCTGTTTACCATGGGGGACCGGTAAAGTATTGTAAGCCAAATGAGCAGCTATTTTCCCAATAGGTGACCACTCAGTTACCTTAATTAAAAATATGAAAACATACATAAGGCGCCAACAGCACCAAAAATTTTACATAAAACAAAAAGAACCACCACAGAAGTATCTAAAATCTTCTACTCCAGAGCTAGTGCACCAGTTTCAACAGACCTTGGGATGTTGCAGGCGGAAACAATCTATGCTTATAAATTACGACTTTCACTGTCATTGACCTAGTACTTGAGGCAATAGTGAACTCTAGGTTCCCTGGGCATTTGGTTTGGGAAAACTGAAGAAAATGTCATTGAGAGGGAAAATCTTGCATAAAATTAGCAAATTGACAGAATATGCTGCATGAGTCTGACCAACAACAACAACAACAAAAAAGGATCCCAAGAATTTATCTGTCAGCACCTTGGATTTATATACATGCATTTGACCATTTATAGTATTCATACATGTTTTAATATTGTTATACATGTATATACCAGACCTCAGGTTATCATTTACTAGACGATTGACCCTTTCGTTTCAGAGAACCTGCCAGTCTCAAATTAGGCCAGTTCCTTCAACCACCAGCTCATCAACACAGGCAGTGCTAAATGCAGAGATATTCCTTGGAAAAGATGACTGAAAGAAATTACTTTGTCATTCATGGAATTTGATGATAATTTTCAAAATTTGTTGAGCTCATTGGCTTGAAAATGACAAGTATACCAAAAACCATGACAGTTTTAGTAAATGGTGAAAAAATATGAATTGAGATGGACTGCAAACATAACTGAAACAGTAAGAGTGTATGATGAGAAATTGAGAATGCTTCAGACAACGCGGCTATTCTTGGTCTACACATTAATGTCCAGTACAAAAGAAAATAGTGAAATGCTGAAATGCTCAGTTTAAGTAAATGATAAATGGATACTGTGTCATTTTCTTATTAAAACCGGCAATGTCTGTGATATTGAACTCTGAAAATCTGATTACATATCATAACGTTCTTCACAGAACACATACAGTATTTTAAAAAAGGTACAAGTAGGCAAAGATCAGGAAAAGGCACAATCAGAAAAAGAATCCCACTCCAAAAACCCGAAATGGGAAAAAACCAAGCTAACAATCAGGTACTTATACCATGAAAACATTTCGTAAGCCGAATGAGCAGCTTTTTCCCAATAGGCGGCCAATCAGTTAACTAAAAATATGAAAAACATACATAAAGCGCCAACAGCACAAAAGTATTAAACACCAAGACATAAAACAAAAAGAAGCACCACAGAAGTTTGCATCTGAATCTGAATGGTTTACCAGTGACTCGCCAAATTGACAATACTTCACTAGGGGGTGCACCAGGAGGGAAATCAGTCCAACACATATGCCAACTCAAAAGCTAAAAGGATTGGCATGTCATGGCGTCAGTCGGCTTTGTCAATTTTATTTGTACATGATAAATGAAAGTCTCCTCTAAACCTCATGGTGTATATTAACCAACTTTCAATCGAAGTCTTATTCCAATTTGTTACAACGTTTCCCACAGTAATATCTTAGAAATGCCTAAGAAACAAAATTTGACATCGCCACAAAATGGGTTAAAGTCATCGTTGGATCAAATAGTGACTGCTTTTCCAGTTTTGTTTGGTTTACTTCAGTTAAATGATGGCTTATTTAACTTTCCAGTCAAATTATTTTGTCATAGTGAGAAGCCACTACTTTCTGGGTTATAAACTATGTCAAATCTGCCTTCGTTTCTAAAAACTTTTTAGTAATATGATGGAGATAATTCATTTTGCATGTAGCAACGCCATATATAATATGAACTTCATATTATATTTTTCTTGTTATTCTTGTTTATACTTTATGCCAGTCTTTTTATCATTTCGTTAAACATCGGCCAGAAAACAAGGTATTGACTGAATTCAAGTTTAGAAAATGAAATCAACGTTCTGGCATATTTTGGCTTATGTGTTGAATTCAGTTTATCCGTATTTAGTAGATCAGAATGCCGTATGTTTTCGAAAAATGTTCAATCAATGTTAAAAAATTATTTTTCATTTAAAAAAGTCGACCAAGGGATACAGGTGCGCCGGGTCACGTGAAGTGGCGTCATTACGTTGTCTCGTGCATGAACGTCTGGCGTCATTGTTTTAAAATGACAAAAAGATCAAAGTTTATTCATACTTAATTTCATATCAATCGGTTGACGCAAATTTATTTTACAGCATTTTTATACGTATTTTCCGATCACCCCCTCGTAGTATGTTCTCGTTGTATCAGTATCTATTTGTCATTTGGTAGTCTTCTAACTAGGTGTCGGCGGGACTTCGGTTCTAATTGCAAATGTTCAGAGTTCCTGACCATTGCTTACTTTTTAATTTTTGACCACGTGTTCAATTTATTAACTTTGTTATCTAGCCATGCTGAATAAAGGTTAATTTCCCGTTTACGCGTATGGCGGGATACACATAAATAAACGGCCAAATGACTTAAAATTCCAACGACTTTCTTCCGAATCTCTATTGTATGTTGAATATTTAATAATGACGTTGCAAAAGTATTTGGTCATGTGTGTGTGTGTGTGTGTGTGTGTTTTCATAAAGAATATAAAGTTTAAACTAATTGTCTAAGTTAATTATTCTCGGTCAGGTTCAGTGTTTGTTCGACCTTATTTAATTCAAAATTGAATTTTTAATTACAAATATACCTTCAATGAACCAAACTTGTATATGTGTCATATGAGCCGCTGCTTGGGAAAACCAACAATCTACATAGGCGAAAACAATGGAGCAGATCAGCTTCGCAGTTTTCACTACACGGATAGTACAATTCCTCTACTTTCTAAATCCAAAATTTCCAGCCTCTAACCATCTTCAGTGTCTGTACAGCCTTGTCTGTGTCGGACCTGGTCAGAACCCAAATTGTCTGTTTTCTCGTGCACGGGCTCATAATAGAGTTCCCAATTTCAAGCTGTCTCAGTCAGTGGGCAACGGAATTAACACTGCTTTACATAAGAGAGGACCAAGGACTTATGGTAAGTTAGTGTACATAATCATTCAAAATGACTACCATATTTAATATGTCTACCGGATTCATCTCTCTCTCTCTCTCTCTCTCTCTCTCTCTCTCTCTCTCTCTCTCTCTGCTTATACATGTACATACTACACTGAACAAACAAACTTACACTTTTTATTTCAGTCTTAATATGAAATTAATCCGCCTTCAAATGGCAATCGAATGATTTAAACAAAAACAGATTGGTTGACCTTTCAGAAGTAGTGTGCAGAGGGGTCAAACCCAAAATCACACGTCACCTGTCAACGTAAAATGGCGTTTCGTAATGTCAAAGATTATAATGTTAGGGGGTCTGTAAGAAATGGTTGTCGCCAATGACCGCTGGCACAAATGTGTCATAGTAGGGTCCCGTCTTGGCACTGGTACGTTACATCGCTCTAAATTGGTTACCACGAAGCAGATCTGCGCCTTTGTTTTCGCCCAACCATTTTGTTGGTTTTCTTATGCAGTGGCTCATTTAATAAGTAGATCTACACTGATAACGTCTCCACTGTGCATGTACAAGGTAATAAGCAGTTACCCAACACCAATCAACCAAACCAAGATCCTTTGGTACGTTCCGACGGTCAACAATCAAAATGGTCTTTCGCAATAATTTTGACGTTGATGTGGCTCTGTCACTACTGTATAATTCAGAAACTCTATTGGTTGATTTACTGTATACTGAATGACGCGATATTCACATAGACGACACGTAAACAATACAGACAATAGAATACAGTTTAACGTCCTTTAAGCGTAATAAAAAAGCCCGATAAGTTTTCAGAGTGTGTGATGTGGTCGTTTTAAGGGACGGATGACCATCATTCATGCATGTATGTTGAACAAGAAAAATATAATATGAAGTTCATATTATATATGGCGTTGCTACATGCAAAATGAATTATCTCCATCATATTACTAAAAAGTTTTTAGAAACGAAGGCAGATTTGACATAGTTTATAACCCAGAAAGTAGTGGCTTCTCACTATGACAAAATAATTTGACTGGAAAGTTAAATAAGCCATCATTTAACTGAAGTAAACCAAACAAAACTGGAAAAGCAGTCACTATTTGATCCAACGATGACTTTAACCCATTTTGTGGCGATGTCAAATTTTGTTTCTTAGGCATTTCTAAGATATTACTGTGGGAAACGTTGTAACAAATTGGAATAAGACTTCGATTGAAAGTTGGTTAATATACACCATGAGGTTTAGAGGAGACTTTCATTTATCATGTACAAATAAAATTGACAAAGCCGACTGACGCCATGACATGCCAATCCTTTTAGCTTTTGAGTTGGCATATGTGTTGGACTGATTTCCCTCCTGGTGCACCCCCTAGTGAAGTATTGTCAATTTGGCGAGTCACTGGTAAACCATTCAGATTCAGATGCAAACTTCTGTGGTGCTTCTTTTTGTTTTATGTCTTGGTGTTTAATACTTTTGTGCTGTTGGCGCTTTATGTATGTTTTTCATATTTTTAGTTAACTGATTGGCCGCCTATTGGGAAAAAGCTGCTCATTCGGCTTACGAAATGTTTTCATGGTATAAGTACCTGATTGTTAGCTTGGTTTTTTCCCATTTCGGGTTTTTGGAGTGGGATTCTTTTTCTGATTGTGCCTTTTCCTGATCTTTGCCTACTTGTACCTTTTTTAAAATACTGTATGTGTTCTGTGAAGAACGTTATGATATGTAATCAGATTTTCAGAGTTCAATATCACAGACATTGCCGGTTTTAATAAGAAAATGACACAGTATCCATTTATCATTTACTTAAACTGAGCATTTCAGCATTTCACTATTTTCTTTTGTACTGGACATTAATGTGTAGACCAAGAATAGCCGCGTTGTCTGAAGCATTCTCAATTTCTCATCATACACTCTTACTGTTTCAGTTATGTTTGCAGTCCATCTCAATTCATATTTTTTCACCATTTACTAAAACTGTCATGGTTTTTGGTATACTTGTCATTTTCAAGCCAATGAGCTCAACAAATTTTGAAAATTATCATCAAATTCCATGAATGACAAAGTAATTTCTTTCAGTCATCTTTTCCAAGGAATATCTCTGCATTTAGCACTGCCTGTGTTGATGAGCTGGTGGTTGAAGGAACTGGCCTAATTTGAGACTGGCAGGTTCTCTGAAACGAAAGGGTCAATCGTCTAGTAAATGATAACCTGAGGTCTGGTATATACATGTATAACAATATTAAAACATGTTTGAATACTATAAATGGTCAAATGCATGTATATAAATCCAAGGTGCTGACAGATAAATTCTTGGGATCCTTTTTTGTTGTTGTTGTTGTTGGTCAGACTCATGCAGCATATTCTGTCAATTTGCTAATTTTATGCAAGATTTTCCCTCTCAATGACATTTTCTTCAGTTTTCCCAAACCAAATGCCCAGGGAACCTAGAGTTCACTATTGCCTCAAGTACTAGGTCAATGACAGTGAAAGTCGTAATTTATAAGCATAGATTGTTTCCGCCTGCAACATCCCAAGGTCTGTTGAAACTGGTGCACTAGCTCTGGAGTAGAAGATTTTAGATACTTCTGTGGTGGTTCTTTTTGTTTTATGTAAAATTTTTGGTGCTGTTGGCGCCTTATGTATGTTTTCATATTTTTAATTAAGGTAACTGAGTGGCCACCTATTGGGAAAATAGCTGCTCATTTGGCTTACAATACTTTACCGGTCCCCCATGGTAAACAGCTAAGGTCCATTTTATCCTATAAACCCTCCAGTTCACAGGTTAGCTTCCCATAGGCAGGTTACTAGTGTTTAATGCAAATTTCTTTCACAACAGACAAATGTTACATTTGTATGAGCAGAAGAGGAAGAATATTTTCATGAGCAAATCTACATACCAATAAAAGATTTGCTGATTTAGGGCTGTTCTTGGGTTCACCTCAGTGCTAATCAAACATATTACCATGAAGTTGCAACATTATAATTGCAGGAAGCAGAAAAAATGTTCTCCAGCCTGAAATCATTGGACTTTCTAACTTTTGACCCAGGCTCAAAATTATCTGTACATGGCATTTACAGCATTTGTATTGACACTCTTCTAATCAAATTAGGAATCAATATGATTTTAAACAGGTTTTTACAAATTTTCAGTTGAGATTAAAAGCTGAGTTATTATATGATATTAGTTTTGGCTTGACATCGCAGCTACATCCTGTCTGATATACCAGCAACACCCCTTGTGAAAAATATTTAAAGGTGCTTTAGAATCAAGTAACTCATTCATAGGAATTAGGAATCTCAACAAGTAGCCCAAATGCAATGAACGCTCTCCTGAGAGTCAAAAAATACAAATGTACATTCACTGGACAAAAGAAAAGAAGTCGTGGATTTTACCATGCATGGGCATGGCAGCCATCTTGACCAGGATTTTTTGTATACACATTGGTTCCCACTTCCTTTAAGTTGGCATTGATAAGCCAAGCAATTTCAGAGAAGAGGTTTAAAAATTATGGTTGTATACATAATATTGCCCCCAGGTGGAAGCAGATGAACCCCTGAGGTCTAATCTTTTTTAAAATCATTGATATTCAGTCCTACTTCTTCACAAAATGGGGGGAGAGGCAGATGAGCCTGTGGGGTGGAAAGTTTTCAGAATCATTTATATTCAGTCCTGCTGCCCATTCCATGCAAGATATTCTTTTTAAATGACATTTAACCAGTTTTTCCCATTCAAATGCATAAGCGACCTATGATGATCTTGCAGTAAAATATGCCAAGGTCTAAACAGGGTCATGATTTATATTTACTTTGTAGTACTTTAGTGATTCATGCTTCACGCAAAGTTGAGCATCTTGGTCATGTGACCTGAATTATTTATATAGATGTTGGACTTTGGTCCCAACATCCTATAGATGCTCATACGAAATTTGGCTTTGATTGGTCAAGCTGTTTCAGAGAAGAAAATCTTTGAAAATGTGAACGCACACATGCAGGGATGCCGGCTTGAGTACCATACTATATAATAAGCTCCCCATTAGCCTTCAGCTCAGGTGAGCTGATAAGCTTTGACAAAAGCTAACCATTTCCATCTGAGAGAAACCTCTTCCTGACTCTCTTCTCTTGCATATCTTCATCTTTGTGTTCTCAACCATGCTTGAAATAGCATCAATGATGTCAGTCATCTTCTTCATGGTGATAAAACCATTCTTGTCAATGTCATACAAATTGAAAGCCTCTGGAAAAATCAATGAATGATATATGAGCCGCCACATGGGAAAAACAACAATCTTTATAGTAAATAAGAGCTGTCGCAGGACAGCGTAGCTTGCCTGACTTGTGCTTTGCCACTACATCTGTTAAAATCTTTGACCCATGACCATTACCTCAAGGTCACTCAGGTGGGTCATGATGGTACAACATAAAGCTTCAGACCAATGCAAAGTATCAACTTGATCAATCTACATGTTCAAGAGATATAGACTTATAAAAACATTAACCAAAACTTAAACACAAAACTTCAAAGTCCGTGAGCCTGACCTCAAGGTCATCCAGGTGAGTTGTGTTGTACAGCATAAAAACTGAGACCAATATCTATCAACATGCAAGTATCAACTTTATCCATCAACATGTTCAAGAGATTTAGACTTTAACCAAAAAATTTAACACAAAATTTCTAAGTCTGTGCCCTTGACCTCAAGGTCACCCAGAGTAGGTCATGATGGTACTGCATAAAACTTCAGACCAATATCTACTAACATGCAAAGTATCAACTCGATCAATCAACATGGTCAAGAGATATAGACTTACAAAAACTTCAATCAAAAACTTAAACACAAAATTTCTAAGTCTGTGACCTTGACCTCTCAAGGTCACCGAGGGTGGGTCATGATGGTACTGCATAAAACTTCAGACCAATATCTAGCAACATGCAAAGTATCGACTCAATCCATCAATATGGTCAAGAGATATAGACTTACAAAAACTTTTACCAAGAACTTAAACGCAAAATTTCTAAGTCCGTGACCTTGACCTCATAGTCACCCAGGGTGGGTCATGATGGTACTGCGTAAAACTTCAGACCAATATCTAGCAACATGCAAAGTATCAACTCAATCCATCAATATGGTCAAGAGATATAGACTTACAAAAACTTTAATAACCAAAAACTTTTAAAAACACAAAATTTCTAAGACCGTGACCTTGACCTCAAGGTCACCCATGGTGGGTCATGATGGTACTGCGTAAAACTTCAGACCAATATCTAGCAACATGCAAAGTATCAACTTGATCCATCTACATGGTCAAGAGATATAGACTTTAACCGAAAGTGTGACGCGGACGGACACGTACACGTAAACGGAGACGACCGAGGTGAGTACAATAGCTGTATGCACTTCGTGCAGGCGAGCTAAAAACAAAAGCACATATCAGCTTCGCAGTAACTGCTGATCGGCGCCTTTGTTTTCGCTACTCGGATAGTACAATTCTTCTTCTACTGAAATCTGAAATTTCAACGTTCTAGCTCTTGTCTGTGCTTGTACAAGTCGGTTTGTGTCAGGCCTGTTCGGAAACCACATTGTTGCTTTTTATACAAGGCAGCTCATATAAAACAGTAAAAGTTACTAAAACTACAGCTAAAAAGTTTACAAATGTCATGAACATGTACATTATATCAATATACCTACCTTTGCAGAAGTTCTTTGTAACTACATGTATTTGTTTATAATTCAAGACTAAAGCAGCATGCCATTATTTTTTTCAAAATGATTTTTATCAAATGCTTCATTTAATATGATGCCACAAAATATCAAACTTCCAGTCCCCTTAGGTCCTGTACGATATGTTTGCTATATGCCTTTCATCATTAGGTCCCATTTAATGAGATGCTAACATTTGAATGAAGTCCTGGAATTTCCTATAACATTGTCAATATGCATGTATTTAGATTACCTCCCTTATATATATTAGATGGATGGTTAAGCTCACTTTTAGCCTTTACTGATTATTTGATAACCATTTTCAGATACATTGGCAGTTTGGTGAATTATATTTGTCAGTAACTATTTCTGAAGAAGGTGAAATACAAAAGGTGGTTTCCAAACATTTTATATTACTATACTGATTGTTCAAAGGCCATACTTCTGTTGTGGTTCTAATTGTTTATGGTTATCGGTTCACATTATGTGCTGTTCGCTCTTTATGCAACAGTTTTCATATTTTTAGTTAAGTTCAATTTGCTGAGTGACCACCTTGGAAGCAGCTGCTCATTCGCTTACCATATGCTTTCTTGGTACAAGTACCTGATTGTCAATTTAGTTTTTTCCCATTTGGGTGGGAATTTCTTTCCAGTTGTGCCATTTCATGACCATTGCCCACTTTTGCCTCTTTATAAAAAGAATCTGATATAGAACTATAAACTTGTTGCTCTATATTTCACCAATAAACAAACTTCATGACCATCTTCACTTTCCAACATGCTCTTACCCATTTACTACATCTGTGCCACCCATCAAACAAATTCCTTCATGTGTTCATGTCAGATAGTAAACTGTCTACAGACTCTGTATGACTGATTGACCTGAAAAAAAAGAGAACTAGAAATGCGTGTTTGTAAAACACCATGCCCCCAGCTGTATGCTTGTCCCTAAACTGGCACTTTGTATGATTCATTTATTTCATATGAATGAAGCGAAATTTGATTTCCTGAAGAAGTTGTTCGGACCAGAAACAGAATGTAAGCTTTTTGCAGACAATTTAGAAATGGAGTAAAAAATCAAAAAAGGAGTAATTTTGTCGAAATTTGGCTGAAGTCCTCAAAAGTTTACCAGGTGAGCTTCTCAGCATCAACCAGTATACCAAATATGAAGACTCTAGCTCAAGTACTTTTTTGAGATATCTTGCACACAAGATTTTCAAATTTTGTTTTCAAAGGGACATAACTCCAAAAAGGGGCATAACTTAGACATGAAAAAATATGGGTCAAATATTTTTTCATGAGGAATTTGTATATGAAATTTCATAACCCATCATTCACCATTCAAAAGTTTCAAGTTGACCGAAAAGTGGAAAAAAAAAAAATCAATGAAATTTTCAAAATTGCATAATTTTGTCAAAATTTGACAGAAAGTGCTAAAAAATTATTCACGTCATCTACTCCTCAGCCCCAATCAGTGTACTAAATATGATGGCTCTAGCTTTAATACCTTTTGACATTTCTTGCACACATGATTTTCAAATTTTGTTTTCAAAGGGACATAACTCCTAAAAGGGGCATGACTTAGACATGAAAAAATATGGGTTGAATATTTTTCATGAGGAATATACATTTGGGCCAGAACGTGAGAAAAAGTACCTTCGGACAATTTTTTGAATATTAGAAAAACAATGTTACATTGAATGTATGATGTTTCTAGAGTCTGTTAGTCTTTATTTGACCAGATTATTTCAGTTATTTTGTGAGTTATGACCAATTTACTATATGAACCCTTCAGACGTCATTGTCCTGAAAAATGACGTCAAAATTGCGTAATGCATTTCTGCATATTAGTAGAGCTTACAAAACTCGATGCATTTGCTTAAAATTGTTTAACCACTGGTCAGAACCTATTGTTAAGATAGAAGCATATCATCCTAACAGGCAATCTGTCGTAATTATTTTGTCTATCTTTATGTTGATGTGGTTGCTATGGTTACCGTTTAATGATAGATCTGGGAAAATTATGTGTATTATGGGCTAAAACAAGGGCAGATAACTCCAAATATTGAAACGAAATATGTTTTAAAATTCATTCATTTGGTAGCCCAGTTAAGTGTTCAAAGATTACAAATACAGTGTTATTTCTAAAACATATGTTACACCATTTTCCCGCTTTTTGCTGCTTTCTACTG
Organism: Rugalucina vietnamica; assembly: GCA_964017185.1. Taxonomy (NCBI): domain Eukaryota; kingdom Metazoa; phylum Mollusca; class Bivalvia; order Lucinida; family Lucinidae; genus Rugalucina; species Rugalucina vietnamica. The sequence continues at coordinate 44,484,973 of OZ024870.1, forward strand.
GTAATGTCAGAATGTCCGAAGGTACATTTTGTCGCGTTGGGGTTCATTTGTAATTTCAAAATCTTAATATTCACCATTCAAAAGTTCCAAATTTCACTGAAAAGTGGAATAAATCAATGACATTTTCAAAATTGCATAATTTTGTCAAAATTTTAAAGAAAGTTCTCAAAAGCTAATCAGGTCATCTACTCCTTGGCCCCAACCAGTGTACCAAATTTGATGGCTTTGTAGAACTCCGTTCCTTAATGCTTCATGCCAAGTTTCAAAATCATAGGCCTTCTGGTTCTGAAGAAGAAGATTTTTAACGTTTTTGCTATTTATAGCCATGGCGGCCATCTTGGTCATGTGACCTTGACCATTCATACAAACTTTCATTCCCTCTTCCTAAGGATGCTCCACAAAAAGTTAAGCTTTGATTGGCTAAGTGGTTTCAGCCTCAGGGGTCCAGCAAATGCTCGCTAAAATCCCCACCCCATGCCAGGACTTCTCATTGGCAAAACCACCACTGTTTTCCCCCCGTAGCCTGCTATCTTTCCTTTTTCTCAGCCCTTTTTGACTACAGGGATTTTCCTACCTTTTCAAAACAGGGACCCGGGACCAATGATTTTGGGAAAAATAATACGTATATCAGTCAAATTGGGAAAATGGATACAAAACAGAACAGGGGATAATATGCATATTTGGTGTTAATTTGAGGATATTTCTCTGAAAAAAATATTTTGAGGGTATGATCTACCTATCCACAACAAATGTACAAGGATTTATTTATTATTTTGGTATTTTTTACCTGAAAATTGGGAAATTTTACACATTTTTTCAATTGGGAAAGGGGCCTGTAATGGGCCCCAAAATCAGCCCAGGAAAATCCCTGGACTATATAAAGCAAACCCTGTGTAACGTACAGCCGATACGAGCCACAGCAAACCCCGTCGGTGGAAAAGCATGCTCATCCACCAAGGGTGGTTTACTGCGCTATATACCTAACATTTACTCTAATCACAAAGTTTCGAGTTTCTAATTTGCATATTACTACCCGCTAATATGCCGCTAATACGTTGCACCAACGTATTCTACAAGGGAGACTATCCCGTTACATTACTTCCCCCTCCGAGAAGACTCGCCCCGAGTCTTGGCCTGGGGACTACATGGGTAAGGCAACTCCATTCTGGCAGTTGTCATCATCCCACCGATGCCACCAAATGTAACGTGCTGCCGAGCCAAGCCACAGCAAACCCCGTCGGTGGAAAAGCATGCTCATCCACCAAGGGTGGTTTACTGCGCTATATACCTAACATTTACTCTAATCACAAAGTTTCGAGTTTCTAATTTGCATATTACTACCCGCTAATATGCCGCTAATACGTTGCACCAACGTATTCTACAAGGGAGACTATCCCGTTACACCTGCAAATATCTTCCCCGCACTGCCATGGCAAAATTTTGGTCTAAGCCCCGCTCATTTTTACAGCTATCTGTGTCTTACCAGTGCCAAAAACATCTAGTATCACCGTTTTTATAGGGTGAACCAACATCATAAGGCCTAAAAAAAAATAGCTGTGTTTCCGCTAACAGTCTGAAAAAAATTAGGGTAGGTAGGTAGGAAAATCTTTTTATTTTCATTTTAATTTTTACGCAAAAAAAATCCAGGGTAGGTAGGTAAATGTAATTTTTTTATACGCAGTTTTTATTGAAAAAGGTCAAAATGGTCAATGGCTCGCAAAGGTATGAGGTCTACGTTCTTCAGCCATGTGAACCCATCAATGTCAAAGACTGGCAACATATTTTATAATAAGATTCAGTCTCCTTGCCTCAAATGCGGTTGATAAACTTTCAGTCTCATCTTGTTCATAGACCACTATCTGAGAGCAGGGTGGCCTTGTGGTAGAGCTTGCTGAACTGTAAAGTACTGTGTTGGAATCCCACCAGCACCGGGTCTTGTCCTCCAGAAAGAAACCTTCTCTCAGATATGCATCCCAACAATGGCAACATGACCTAAATAAAGTTGACTGCGATGCAAAACCCCAATACAAACAATTTAGGGGATGGTATAATCTGACATATTTCACACAACAATACTCTTATTGCATGCAGCTTAGCAGGAAAGGCCAGTATTGACAAAATAATAAGAAATAAACAGCTTTATTTTCAAAACGAAATCTGAAGAACACAAACCATCAACATGTACGATAAAAAGACTACGCCCGAATTCAAAACTATAACTGTAACTGCATATCTGTTCCGGGTCACCTCAGCCCATTGTACAACTGCAACTGCACCAACGAAAATGCCAAATGCAGGGACTCCCTTTATAAGGGATTACTGAATCTGAATACATGTAGTTTACTGGTGACACGCCAAATGACATCATTTCACCAGGGATTTGGATGGGGGAGTATTTAGTCCCTAGAACGCACAACTGAAGAATTCTCTGAAAGCAACACATGTTTATTCTGATTGTATTATCCTCCAACCGCTAGGAGGTCTCTGCTATCCCCGAGTTACGGTATGATTACCATCACAAGTCTCCGATGATAGAACTACATTACCCGCCACTTACTATCATCTTAACATATTTACAGTATGCCATACTCTATCATTGAAGTCATTTTATTTTGCGGGGGAGGTAGGAGTAGGTGGAGAGAAGCCAGTGTTCGCCTTATAAATGCTGAGCGCATTTTAGCAAGATAGCCACTGGTACCATTTTTAACGTCTTTGGAATGACGCGGCCTTGGATCGAACCCACAGCCTCCCGCTTCTGCAGCGGACCCTGTAACCATTACGTTATCGAGACCGGTATATCATATTGCAGAAAGACAGGTTAGACCCAGATGAGAAAAGTTTGTTTAAATTTAATTAAGAACACTTTGAAGTGTTGTGACATGCCTTCGGTATATTCACTTTTAGAACAAGACATTTCTAATTCACAGTGGAATAAACTCCTGAATGGCTCAGTTAACTCCTATGCCAGTTGAAGACGCATGAAGTCAGTGTGAGTGTGTGTGGGTACAGATTTTGTCCGTAAGTCATGTCTGAAGACTATTCACAGCACAGTCTAAAGCCTCGTCACAGTATGTCCTTGTGAGCAGTTTGTTCTGGAAAATTGTAATGGGGCCTCAATTTATAGTCTCAATACGAAGGACTTGAGAAACCCGGGATCGTATCTACAATCTCTGGTTTACAAGGCAATTGGCTTAACCAAAGCGCCACGGTGGCTTCTAAATGACTTCAAATTCTACGTCATTTCGACGGAGTCTCGCTAAATAATCGGGGGAACTCTTCGATACAACAGAATAGACGCTGAAACTATCAGAGACATATCAGAAAAACCAACAAAGCCCACGACACGAAATGCTTGGGTCGGGCTACAGAAAATGCTGGGTCGGATGTCGTAATTTTTATTTTTTTATTTTAATCATAAAAATAGCAGAGTCGGCGGGTTGAGACAGGGTCGGTCGGGTTAGCGGAAACACAGCTATTATTTTTTTACGCCTAACTCAGTTAAACTGATGCGTTAGGCTATTAAATAAACATATAAACACTTTGAAAAAACACAGGCATGCATCTCGAGAAAAATCTGTAAGCCAAACAATGCATCTTAGCCCAAGTTCTATTGTCCCAGGATGCCAAATAAAAAAATGTTCATACAATGACAATGCAAAACAGTGCAGAGAAGTAAGCTTTTCGAAAAGTTTTAACTTGTCATTCGTTTTGTTCGACTTCACTGACACTGTTAAATAAACTGATCATCGAGCAGATTATGAGATAGAAACTTACAAATATCAGCTACTTCAAGCATCATTATGCTTCAAGCTGACATAAAATGTATGATATTCAATAAAAAGAGCTACTGGGCCATGTGTTATTTCCGGTCAAAATGAAAGTAGAAAACGAACCACATCGGAGCGATTTTTAACAAAATTACAAACAGGTTTTCTGCCTGTTAAAACACACCTTTAACCAAGGCTGAGGTAGTGACCTAAAGAAGTGAATGAAAAATAAATGGGCCAATTAAGAAAATTAGCCAGATACTGATTTCACTTCTTTCGACCACTCTATTGACGTATTGTCAATTTAGCGTATCAACAGTAAACCATTCAGATTCAGCATAAACTGTATAATGTGGTAAATTTGTTAGATTGAATTGACATCGAAGAAAACTTAATTAATCATAATGTCATTACAAGCCAGTCTGAATAAAATCGGAAATCATGTTGTTACATTATAGTGCAGGTCACAGCAGCTTGACACACATTCTTCACGTCAGTTGTGCATTTGATTGGTCGACAGAGCCACACCTCCAAATCGACGGCATTTGATTGGTCTACAGAGCCGTAGGTGATTTAACGAAACCAGGTCAAACACAAATCGAGACCCAAATCTAACGTTTTATACCCTCGTTTGCGAAAAACTCACTAAACATGCAAAGAAAAATTTACTCACCGCACGTCAGTCCAATAAACACACAAATTCGCCAATTAAAAGCACGAAATTTCCGTCGAGGATAAGCTATGGAATCACCGACTCGAGAAAACAAAATGGCGACGTAAGTCAAGCTTGTCATGAATCAAAAACCCAACTGATTGGTTCCCCGCAGCAGGTATTGAAACCCATTGTAAAATTATTGAAACGAGTACCAGAGGGCTCTCTATGGCGTAATTTTGGACTGATCCATTTAAAAGGGGACAGCAGGTTATTTTAACTGTATTTCAATACATCAAACAACGAATTCATAGTGACTAACCATAATAACATTCTACAAAATAACAATATAAAGCTGCTCCGACATTTTAGTTCTCTATCTTCTCCGAATTTTATTAAAATAAACAGTTTTTCAATCCTAAACACCCACCAAGAAGATACCAATCGAATTTTGATTATAAGATTAGGCACTATAAGACTAATTCTTTAAATAATTATTCTATTAATTAATCTAGAGAATTATTTATATTTTGAATAATTATAACAGTAATAATTAACGCCTAGAAAATGTTTCGAGCTTGCAGTAAATATATACATTTAAAAATGACTTCGCTAAAATACATGATTGTCGAAAATCTTAACAGTTTTGTCTATTTGACAGAGTCGGTATTTGCAAGACTCTATAGACAAATCCATTCAATAATATTTACAAACATGAGCCGTGTACGTTGTAGTAAATATGTATGAAATAAAATGTGGGCAAACGCAATCAAAACGGGTGTTACAATACTTTGAACTAAGAAGTTTTGAAATAAGAATAAAGTTTCGACGTTACGTTGCGCCGCAAAAGTTAGACAACAGCTGTAACGCACGTGTACGTATTATACATGCGTTATTGCTATGGAATAACTGCATATATATGTATATTGCTGCACTATGTGATGAAATTTCATCTCGAAATAACAAAGGCTAAAGAAATGACTACATTTTCTACGTACTTTACTATCACCCCACGTAAAAGCGAGTTGCCCTCGACGGTTTTATAGAGCCTTGAGCAAAAGTTAGAAGACAGGAGAGGTGACGTGACAGCGATCTTGTGTAAGTAAAGTAAAACGAAGTGAAGTAAAGTAAAACCGTTCTCACATATACCGAATTTCTCTTGCGAATGCCCTAAGGCTTCCGAATGCAGGTTTGCGCAAATTCGCATTAATCGCTAGAAATTCGGTAGCATTCGGTAGCATTTGCAAGCATTCGGTGAAAATTTCAAGTTGTTGCGAAAATGAGGAAAATTCGGAAGGAAAACAAATTCTTAACATATTCGTAAAATAATCGTAAACAATTCTGATTGATCGCAAGACATTTGTAACGATGGCAAGGCATTCGTAAGGATTCGGTAGCATTAAATTCTATTGAGTTTCGATGTCCGTAAAAAATCGCTAGGGAATCGTAATATTTTCACATTCAATACTCAGTTTTTAGCATACTTTATATATTCCGGCACTATCCTTCAAGTAAAAGCCATCATTTATGGTGTTAAGCTTTAATCGATTTATAAATGTATGTCTGACAAATTAAAGCCCCGTAAAATGTTGGTTTGCCCAGTAAAATTGTCTTTTTTATTATGTAAATCGCAGTTTGAGAGAAACAACAAGGTGGTGTGTGTTTCAAGAGAAGACTTGGATCAATAATGATATATTTTTCCATGCCCCTTGGCATTGCGGGCGATTTCGATTTAAATTGATATTGATTGCCCTATTGCTTGAAAATAAGTGAAAATGAAAACAATTCGGCAAGCATTCGCTACGCAGTCGCTTCATTCGTAAGGTGTTTGCAAGGCGTTCGCATTATTTGTAACGACATTTGTAAGCGTTCGTAACACGCGTAAGCCATTTTCAAGAATTCGGCAGTGTGGATGACAATCAATCGCAACGTTCTTAAAAGTCCCACCGAAACCTAGTTGGAAGGCGGCGATTTGTACTCGACGGTTCTATAGAGCTTTGAGCAGAAGTTAGAAGACAGAAGAGGGGGCGTGACAGCGATCTTGTGTGAAGTGAAGTGAAGTGAAGTGAAGTGAAGTGAAGTGAAGTGAAGTGAAGTGAAGTGAAGTGAAGTGAAGTGAAGTGAAGTGAAGTGAAGTGAAGTGAAGTGAAGTGAAGTGAAGTGAAGTGAAGTGAAGTGAAGTGAAGTGAAGTGAAGTGAAGTGAAGTGAAGTGAAGTAAAGTGAAGTAAAGTAAAGTAAAGTAAAGTAAAGTAAAGTAAAGTAAAGTAAAGTAAAGTAAAGTAAAGTAAAGTATTTATATTTCTGATGCAAAGTCTTAATGAATCTATAGAAGTGAAATGCGACTCATAGATCCATGAAAAACGTCGTATCACGTGACGTCACATGATCAAACTTGACATCATAAAAACCATGGCTCTCATCAATGTGATTGGGCGTTATAAACGTCATGATGCCATCGATGCCGTTCCGCTGTTTGAACAAATTCTATTTGCTTGTAAATGTGATCGCCTTTGCAAATTTTCCACAAGCGATAGAGAGAAATGAAGGTAAATACAAACAATGAGTAAAGTAAAAATTGAAAAAGGTGTAGAACAAATAGGCGCCCCTTTTAACGTGTTTACAAAACTTCAAAATACTTTTACTGTGCCGTTTGAACTCACGCGATGAAGTTTTGTAAACACGTTAAAAGGGGCGCCTATTTGTTCTACACCTTTTTCAATTTTCATTTGAAGCATTCATGTTCATATTTTGTTTACCGTCATAGAATCGCATTATTGAGAACATAGTTATTTAAGCAGTCCTATCAACAAATGCATATTTATGTCAGAGGCTAAGCTGCACGGTCAAAGTATTTTACCTTTAAGAGGCTGTATATATGTATAAGTATAAAACACATTTCATGAGACAATAAAGCAAAATCAAGTTCACAGAATTAAATACATATTACATTTGGTGGCAGCGGTGGGATAATCCGGAGTTGCATTACAAATGTAGTCCCAGGGCAAGACCCGGAACGAATCTTCTTGGAAGGTAGATATTGTGTAACGCCGTGCAATGTACTGATATGCAATTTCAACTGACTCGGTATATTATGATATTAGTAGGTGTTGTATTATAGCGCAGTAAACATCCGTTGATAGGTGAGAATGCTGTTCCACCGACGTCAGAATCAGAATAGTTTACTGATGAGACGTCAAATTGACAATACCATACCAAGAATATGGAGATTGACCGGAGGGGATTAGCCCCGAGCTCTCACAAGAAAAGTAAATTTAGACACAATCATCTGACATTTCAGCAGAGGAGATCAGAGAATCAGGGAGTTCATTCCAATCTCTAATAGTCTTGGGGAAGAAACTATGTAAGCATTTGAACTTGAGGTATCTGAGATGCCAAGTAGTATTGATTCCTACAACGCATATTCTTTGGGATAAGGTCATCCGTGGGTATTTTGCTCTCCCTTTTAGACTTTTGTAAAGAAATATGACGTGGTTTAGCTTTTGCCATTATATTTATTGCTAACCTATTTGCGTAAGTTTTTAATGGCATCCAAAAAGTTTGCGCATTTATACATTGACTTATTGCTTCAATTTCGATATCCCACGTCAGGAGTTGCCAATCTATTTTGGATACTGTAACTGTATATTTCTTTCTTTTGTGTGTCTTTTCCTCCAACCGCTGGGAGCACCCACGTAACGTGGTAAAATGTCAATTATATCAATGGAAGTTTTACACTAAGAAACTAAAAGTTTGTGAACTTTACAGTTTTATGTGAACTCCTTCACCAGTGTCCGAATATCATATATACAGTATCACAGCACACACCAATAAGAGAAAAAAGTAGAATAACCCTCTACCAAACCACTAAAACTGAGATCCACATAGCTAAGTCTTTGTTGGAGCCCTTTTGGTAACAACAGAGCAGGCAAATTTGTGAAATCCTCAGTTCTTGCTGATTGTCAACATGGGTTCCGAAGTCAAAGGTCTTGCGAAACCCAGTTAGTTCAGTTTAATCATGACTTAGTTAGTAATCTGGATCGAGCTGTGAACAGCGGGCATAAGCAAACAGACGTGATTGTCATGGATTTCGCTAAGGCCTTTGACAAGGTCCCACATAAAAGGTTATTATACAAACTTGACTTTTACGGGATTAGAGGATCTACACATAAGTGGATCGACTCGTGGCTCTCTGAGCGCTCTCAAAAAGTGGTATTAGATGGCCGAGCCTCAGATTCAGTCTCGGTTCTATCTGGTGTCCCGCAAGGATCGGTCTTGGGACCGGTCCTATTTCTTATTTTCATCAATGATCTTCCGGATAATATCAGGTCATCTTTTCGGCTATTTGCTGATGATTGTGTTTTGTACAGGAATATCAAGTCTCCATTGGATTGTCACATTTTGCAAGATGACCTGAATAGCTTGGCCAAATGGGAAACGGATTGGCAAATGAAATTTAATGTAAGCAAATGTCATTCAATGAGGGTGACTCGGCTACACCCAAGCAATCATATACAGTTCAGCTACACACTGCACCAGCAAACATTAGAACAGGTTCAGTCCGCTAAATACCTAGGTTTAACTATCACAGACAACCTTGATTGGGGTCAACATATTTCGGAAATTACATGCAAGGCAACTAAGACTTTGGGCTTTCTTCGGCGCAATTTGGCATTGGCACCTAGGCATACAAAAGAAGTTGCATACAAAACATTGGTTCGTCCTCAACTTGAGTATGCAGCTCCTATTTGGCATCCCTATAATGAAACTCAGACTGCTAAGGTGGAGAAGGTGCAGCGGACTGCAGCCAGGTCGACCTGTAGGAGATGGAGGAACTCCAGTAGCGTCGGTGATATGCTTGACGAGCTTGAGTGGCCATCCCTGCAGTCCCGCAGAGAGCGGTCCTCCTTAACTTTCTTCTTAAATATACACTCCGGTACAGTGTCTCTTGATAAAGACAAATACCTGACCCCGGCACCCAACCTAAGGCATCGCATGAATTACAGTATATAAGACAATTTGCCTATAGTGATGCCCTGAAAAACTCATTTTTCCCCAGAACTATTTCGGTTTGGAATAGTCTACCTTCTTCAGTGGTCTCATCTAAGACCATTGGGGAATTTAAGGCTTCTATTTAATCATAGGCCCAGAAGCATGCGTTTTAGTATGCCTCTATCTATATCTTGTAAATAGTTTTAATGGCCCACCCCAAATGTTTTTCTCCCTTGACTAAATTCTAAATTTAGCCACCCACCCCACACCTGAGGTGATGATCAGAAATTGATCGACTCAGTATCAGAAGATAGATAGTCCTTCCGTTGACAGTCAGTGCTACAATATCTGGTGATGTGACAACGGGCACACCGCTTGAGTTCGGTACCTTCTTTTGGTTCACGGTTACACCTGTGTCACCAAAATCGTCGTCGCTGTCAATATTAGCTGCAAGGAAGTCCTTGAGAATTTCCTGCTCTTCTTGTATAGAAGCCGGAAGGGAAAACCCCGATGCCTGGTTATCCAGATGGGCGGAGTTGCTTGTCTCGCTACTTGTTTCAGATTCCACCAGCACCGATTGATCGGCTCTTTCCTGATCTCTGATCTCCGGTGAAAGGTCCAGTTCTTTGGGGACGGATTCCGGTTCCTTTGGAATCGTTGCTTGAGAAACAGAACGCTTCGGCGAGGTTGCTTTTTCAGCAGCCTTCTTCTCCAGGAAACGTTGCTGTCTTCTTCTAGCTCGTCTTCTTGCAGATGGTGATTTCTTCATTTTCTTCCGAGGATTCACATGAAGTGAAAAGTCGACCTTGGCATCATTATCAGCTTTGGCGGGAAATTTACATTTCACAAAAAGTGACACATTTTCCAGATTTCTGGACAATTTCCATTCAAATCGGTAGACTGCGTCTCTTTCCAAAGCATTAATGACTTGGACGATTGTATCCGGGATATCAGCTGGGTGCTCCCGCGTCGCCATCTTGCTTTTCTTGCTTCCGCCTTCGAAGACGCACCTCCTCTTGGAGTAAGGGCACCAAAATTCTCGTCAACAAACATAAGACGACCCGTACGATACTACCGATTCTTCGTTTGTCTTTTCCTCTTACATTTAGGAACGAGTCCCAATAAATTGAATCGCTGGCAATGTAGAGCATAACACAGACGTGCACTGTGAAACTGTATTTGTTCAATGTCTGGGTATACGTTGAGCACAGAACTGGTATCATAATCAGCTTGGCCAAATTGACGCATAATGTACTGGTACCGAGTGTCATACACAGTGAATTACAAGCGAGTTCTATTTCTGTGATAATTGGTTGCCTACATGTTTGTGAAGTCTCGCATTCCAGTAGGAAATGGGTTAAAGTTTCGTCTGCTTTGCCACATAGGTTACATGTAGTATCACTCTCAAACTGTTTATACAGATTGCTCTGTTACACTGTAGAATGTACGTTACTGTAGCAATCCTTAACCGCACAGGTATCCTGCTTGCTTCGTGGGCGTTACCAGATAGGTTGATCATTAACGGATGACATCTTCCAGGAATCATAATTGAACAGTTCATATTCTTCAGAGTGGTATATAGACTGGCTCCATAGGTTAACCTTTCAATCCAGTATGAATTTACAGCTCTTGCTACTCTGCTCCTCCATTAATTTTGTTTCCAGCATGGAAAACGGTGAGTCCAGACAATTCTTTGACGATTATAAACCAGCTGTGACTACTATAGGACTTAACTGACATCTGACGTCGACATAGTCTTTTCTCCACTGAATCATCGTTCAATCGACCTATACAGTCCAACCTGTCTTAAGCAAGCCCTGTATTAAGCAAGCACCTGTCTTAAGCAAGCACTTTCATTCCCCCCAATTGATTTTACATGTAAATGAACCTCTATTCAGCAAGCACCTGTCTTATGTGGCCAGAGGCCACTAGTTTCTGTCCCGATTTTGGCTTTAAGCAGCCACTCATTCCATCAATTACATAAAAAAGAAAGATTTTGACATGGGTATCTAAACTCTGTCAGGCGTCAAAATTGTCTTCACACCTTCCAGATGCCATAATTCATTGTTTATTGTCTCAATTGATAATCCTAGACAACTTGTCTGGGAGAACTTAGTGACAGTGACCACTGACAGAACAACAATGACAGTAGTAATAGACTATATGCATTGATTTGCAATACCTTTTTATAAAGAGTTTATCTTTACTGTGTCAGCTCCATCACTTTATTTTTTTTTACGTTTCAATCAAAGCAAACAAGACTAACATTTAAACTGTTGATTTTTACAGGATATAAATTAGATCTAATTCAATAATACTTACTGAGAAAAAAACTGCTTTCTCAAAAAGGTCAAAATATTCACAGTTTATTCCTTGGAGCATTTTGTACATTGTGCTACCACTTTAAATAGAGGGAAATCATACCAAGAGCTAATCAAGAAGATGATTCTGCTTCTTGGCTGTATCTGTTTGCAGTTCCTTATGCATTTTTAATTTTGTAGACAGGGCAGTGCTATTAATGGTTTGGATAGGACGCCCTCCTTAGTGTCAGAACATAACATCTATTAAGCAAGCACCTGTCTTAAGCAAGCGATTTTAGTGTTTCCCTTGGCCGCTTGCTTAAGACAGGTTGGACTGTACTACCAAACAGCGCAAGTATCTTTTTATGAACCATAGCTTCAACGGATAGTATACCGGTAAGTACATTGTATATATACTAGTGGAGAGGCTGTACTTGTTGGTAGAGATAAATCTGCATCAGGGAAGTTCTGAGAAACTTTTTTTCAATGTATCTAGATTGGACTTGGATGGTACAGCAACCTCTAGACCATACAGAAAAACAAAGGGACTGAGGATCCAGCCCATTCTCGCCGTGAAGTCCCGCAGGCATCGGCCTGTACATGGCTCTTCTAGCTTTTTAGCTCACCTGAGCCGAAGGCTCACAGGTGAGCTTATAGTATACCCATGCTCCGGCGTCCGTCCGTCGTCGTCCATCGTCCGGCGTCCGTCGTCCGTCGTCCACAATTTCAAAGATCTTCTCCTCTGAAACCGCTTGGCCAATCAAAGCCAAACTTCATGTGGAGCATCCTTAGGAAGGGGGAACGAAAGTTTATATAAATGGTCCAGGTCACATGACCAAGATTGCCGCCATGGCTATAAATAGCAAAAACCTTTAAAAATCTTCTTCTCCAGAACCAGTAGGCCGATTTCCACATAACTTGGTATGTAGCATTGGGGACGTGGGACCATCATAGTTTATATAAATCACGACCCTAGGATGACCTTGACCTATTTTACGGCAAGGTCAACTTAGGTCGCCAATGCATTTGAATGGGAAAAAATGGTAAAATGCTATTGAATGGGTAAAACTTACTGGGAATAGGCAAATGGACAGAAAATCAATGTTAATGGAAAATTTTAGCCCCTGGGGGGTTGTCTGCCCCTGCCCCGGGGCTATATACATGTATATGACCATAATATTCAAACATCTTCTCCCCTGAAACCGCTAGGCCAATCAAAGCCAAACTTCATGTGGAGCATCCTTGGGAAGGGGGAATGAAAGTTTATATAAATGGTCAAGGTCACGTGACCAAGATGGCCGCCATGGCTATAAATAGCAAAAACATTTAAAAATCTTCTTGTTCAGAACCAGAAGGAGTATGATTTTGAAACTTGGTGTGAAGCATCTGGGAATGGAGCTCTACAAAGTTTATATAAATCATGACCCTGGGATGACCTTGACCTATTTTACGGCAAGGTCAACATAGGCCGCTCATGCATTTGAATGGGGAAAAGAGTTAAAATGTCATTTGTAGGGAAAAACTTGCAGGAAATGGGCAAATGGACTTAAGATTGATGATTCTGAAAAAATTTGGACCCCAGGGGTCTGTCTGCCCCCACCCTGGGGCAATATATATGTATATTACAGTGATATTCAAAGATCTTCTTCTCTGAAACCACTTGGCCAATCAAAGCCAAACTTTATGTGGAGCATTCTTAGGAAGAATGAATGAAAGTTTGTATAACTGGTCAAGGTCACATGACCAAGATGGCCGCCATGGCTATAAATAGCAAAAACCTTTAAAAGTCTTTTTCCCCAGAACCAGAAGGCCTATGATTTTGAAACTTGGCATGAAGCATCAGGCAATGGAGCTCTACAAAGTTTGTATAAATCATGACCCTAGGATGACCTTGACTTTTTTTACGGCACGGTCAACTTAGGTTGTCCACACATTTGAATGGGGAAAATTGTTACATTGTCATTTGAAGGGCAAAACTTGCAGTAAATTGGAAAATTGACTGAATCTTTATGATTTAAAAAAGAAATTGACTCCAGAGTTTGCCCTGACCCTGCCCTTGGGTTATATACATGCATATTACCATTCCAGTCAAACAAGTTTATTGGTATATATATATCTCAGGTCTCAGGTGAGCGTTTACAGGACCATTGGTCCTCTGGTTTGTATATTAACTCTGACTTCCCCAGGACTAATGCCGTGTGCGATTTGTAGCTTCCGGAAGTGGAAGTGAGTTAATTCTATTCGATTTACGTCTTCTGAAACCAGAAGAGGCCTCTTCCGTCAAATCGAACAGGGGTCTTCTGGTTCTAGAAGCTCTTCTGCCTCTTCCGAATTTTGAGTGGAAGACGGAAGAGGTCACGTGACCGCGTTCTTGTCAACAACAATGGCTGCCTCTGCAGCTGGGCCGACTTTCAACGACTTTCACTAGCTCTTGCGAAATGTATGCTTCATATACATTTTACGAAAAGGATTTAGTGAAAGAAAAAGACATGTTTTCATCCTTAATTTCTTTCATAGCTTGTTTACAGAATCGATTGTTTTGATTTAAGAATTATGGAGGCCGCCATTGCGATTTCCTCCTTTTTGAAGAGCTACTCTATCGTTTACTGTTCGATTTGTTTTTGGTCTTCTCTGTCTTCTTTGGTATCTTCCGTCACGTGATATTCTGCTTCCAGAAGTGTCTAAATCGCACCCGGCATAAATTTCACTGATGATCGTGGTATCCCATATGAGAAGTGGATGTATCTGAATCTGAATCTGAATCTGAATAGTTTACTGGTGACACGCCAAATGACATTATTTCACCAGGGGGTTCGGATGGGGGAGAAATTAGTCCCTTGAACGCACGAGTGTAGCGAACTTGGACACACAGTCATCAGACATTTCAGCAGAGGAGATAAGTGAATCAGGGAGGTCATTCCAGTCCCTGATAGTCTGTGGAAAGAAACTACTTTTGTACGCTTCTTTGCTAGCTGAAGGTATCTGAAAAGCCAAAGAGTGTTGATTTCTACAACGCCTATTCTTTGGGATAAGGTCATCTGTGGGTATTCTGGCTTTACCCTTTAGACCTTTGTATAGCAATATAAGTCTACTATCCTTCCTCCTTTTCTTAAGAGATTCCCATTTCAGTTGACCTAAAATGCCAGTCATGCTCCCAGTTTCAAAAACATAATTTCCCGTCACAAACCTTGCCGCACGATTTTGTACCTTTTCCAGTTCTTCCTGGAGGCCATGAGTGTGAGGGTCCCAAACTGAGCTTCCATATTCCAAGACCGGCCGCACCAGTCCTTTATAAGCTGCTTCTTTCACATCTGGGGGACAAGAAAACAAATTTCTCCTTAAGAATCCGAGAGTTCTGTTAGCCTTTGTACAGACATTGGAAATATGAGTATTCCATTTCAAATCATTTGTGATAGTTACACCCAGGTATTTTATGCTTTCAACGTTTTCCAGTAAAGTGCCCTCAAGGGTGTAGTTAGCCTGTATCTTACTAGACCGTTTATTTGTCAGCTGCATCATGTTGCATTTGACGGGTTGAAATCTCATTCCCCATTTCCTAGCCCAACTGCCTAAACGATCAATGTCTCTCTGAAGTTTCAATGTATCCTCTTCATTCTTGATTTCACGATAGCAAACACAATCATCAGCAAAGAGTCTTATTTCAGACTCAATGTCTGCTGAGATGTCATTTATATACAAGGAAAACAGCAAGGGGCCGAGAACGGTGCCCTGAGGGACACCCGACACAACTGGAGCCCAATCCGATTTAATACCATTAACCACTACCCTTTGTTGTCGGAAACAAAGGAAAGCATTTATCCAATTCAGTGTTGTTCCACCTATTCCATAGCTAAACAATTTGCTTTTAAGGAGTTCATGGGGAGGAGTATCAAAAGCCTTTTCAAAATCGAGTATAAAAGTGTCGACCTGGCCTTTTTTGTCTAAGATTTTGGCCCAGTCATTTATCACTGTAGTCAACTGAGTTTCACAGCTATGCCATTTCCTAAATGCGTGTTGCCTGTCCGACAAGAGTTCATGTTCATCAAGATGGGCCATAATATTTGAGCATACAATATGTTCAAGAAGCTTACAAGGAATGCATGTCAAAGAAACAGGGCGGTAATTGCGGGCAAGTGACCTGTCGCCCTTCTTAAACAGGGGGCAAATATTAGCAAGAGACCATTCTTTAGGAATTTCGCCTGTATCAATTGACTGCTGGAAGAGATGGGCGAATACCGGCCCTAATTCCACAGCCAGTTCCTTTAGGACTCTGGGATGAAGCTCATCAGGCCCTAAGGCTTTAGACGGGTTTAGACCTTTGAGAAGTTTGGTCACCCCTTCCTTTGTGACCACAATATCATGCATGAATGGGGCAGATCTATCCATAAGAGGGACCTGTTTGTATTCACTTTTAGTGAAAACATCCGAGAACTGACCATTAAATTCTTCCGCCTTCTCAAATTCGGATTGTGCAATTCCACTTCCATTTCTCTTTTTCAACGGGGGAATACCTTGGGTATCTTTTTTCTGACTGTTTATGTACCTGTAAAAATCTCTAGGATTAGCCTTAACATCTCCTACCAAGTTGTTCACGTAAAGATCATGCTGCTTCCTGATATCAGCTTTGATCTCTTTCCGTAAAGATTCAAATTTAGATCTAAATTTTGCACTACCAGTCTTTTTAGCCTTTGCATGAGTTGCATTTTTTCTGCGAATCTTCCTCCTTATTTCAGGTGTTATCCAAGGGACAGAGGAAACTGAGCGACTAGTTTTTGAGGGGATATGTTTATCTGCCGATTCCTGAATAAACGATGTAATGAGATTGAAATTTTCCTGGACCGACCGAGTATCTGAGTATCCGTTGAAGTATCTTTCCTTTGCAAATTTAAGTGTTTCTGCTCTCATAGATTCATAATCACCTTTCTGATAACGATACACTTTTCTCCTAGGTTTCTTTATTGGGGGGATAGCAATTTTCAAAGTGCCAGAAACAATGTCATGATCACTGAGCTTATCCGGGGAATGAATGTCTGCAAACTGACCAGGAAGAGAGGTCAAAATTAAGTCCAAAGTATTTCTTTCTCTGGTGGGGAAATTGACTAATTGTTCCAAACCGTGGTCATTCATGATATCTATCAAAATCTGACCCTCCGTCTGACTCAATGATGACCCAGATTTGCTGAGTCTGTCTGGCCATACAATATCTCTAAAGTTGAAATCACCTAAAACGTGAATTAAGGGGGGTTTGTTGCCTTTATTAATATTTTTGATTTTGTCAAGCTGTTCTCTAAATAAATTGTCAAACTTTTCCAGGGAATTCAATAAGTCATTTCCATTGTCCGATACTGGTAAATGACCATCGACAGGTGGTCGATACCAGCTAGCCACAAAGTGTGTTTTCTTATTAACAAAAAGTTTGACCCAAACCGACTCTGAGTCATTGTCCAATTCTGTGAGGGGCATGTGTGGGATGTCCTTGTGCACAAGAAGCATAACACCACCACCATTTAAGGTTCTATCCTTTCTGTACACGCTGTATGGAAAAGATTCCGGAAATAATTCAGACGTTAATATGGAATTGTCAATTTTTGTCTCCTGAATCGCCAAAATCTTAGATTGATGAAAATCAATGAAGGCCAACAACTCAAGTTTTTTGCCTCTTATACTGTTTATGTTGATACTGGAAAATTTCAGACCACTAATAAAACTGTTTTTGCTAGTCAAGGTTTCAGTGGACTTGGTTTCATGACCTTTTGCAAGTAGGTCAAACCTATTTTCACTTTCCAAGTTAAACTGTTCATTGAAAAAAGAGTCTGAGAAATTGAAAAAGTCACATTTTGGGCAAATCCATGTACAGTTTGAGTTTTGCATTGTTTCATACTCTGAGTCTGACATAAAAGAACAGTTATTATGCACCCACATTTCACATTTGTCACACTGGACAGCCTTATGGGAATTCAAAACAGCACCACTGCATAGGCTGCACTCAGCTTTGCAGTTTGAACAATACCAAGAATCATTATCCGACTCAATCTTTTGTAACTCAACGGGACCAAGATTTACGCAAGACGCATGGAAGCGTTTCTCGCAATCTTCACATTTAACTGCTTTCTCGGCCGCCTTGCAATACTTCTTGCACGTGCGGCACTGGAACCTGGGGCCTGGGTTCATTTCGATATCTCCAGCCAAAATAATAAGAATCATCAAGTTTGTTCCCTGTGAAGGATTGAAACTGCGTAATCCTTCGGAGCCTCTTCGGTTACCAATTTTCCTTGTAAAGGCCAAACTCTGAGCAATTCTCCCAACTGAATTTCCAAATCCTATATTACAGTCCTGGTTTCCATCCAAAATATCTCCTGATGTTGTCCACTTCCAAACACAGAGCCCGAAAACCAACAACAAAGCCAACCTGAGGAGCAGCGGACAAGACTTCGGTGTATGGAAACAACATACCAGCTCTTTTCCAACCCGACAAGTCAACCGCCCCACAGTTGGACCGACAAAACCTGAAGCCATGAGTTCCAATTCAAATGATTAAACAAAAAGACCTTCAATCACTATATGAAAAAAAGTGGGTGGGGGAAGGTCAAACCAGCAAAACTATTCAGATTCTTTAACTTTTATGACAGATCGTTGCAGCCCTGCAAGAGCCGTTCAATGTCACTGTCAATGAAGCTTGAACAAATTCTGGTCCAAAAGCTTGTCAGCTCTCAGGCCAAAAAGTTTCAAGAAAAGAAATTTTCAAGTAAAGTACGAATCGTTTTGGCGCGAATCGCACAACTAAGAAAATCGATGCTTAGACTCTTAATTTGGGGGAAAACAGCGACCAACAATGAGAAATTGCAGGTCCCAAACTTCTTGACCTAAAGTCGGGAAGTTTTACGAACAAAAACAAAATCCCGAGGCATAGGTACTCCTAAATTCTATTCTATGCCAGAAATGCATTGTTTTCTTTTATTTGGTTCTGCCACTACGATGACACTTTTTACTGGTTGGAGCAGGTATTTAGTTTTCCATATTGCTGCAGCCAAACCTCATATATATCTAGCATAAGCTGCAACTCATCTGGATCATCCGATATAAACAGCATATCATCTGCGCAAGTCGAAGCACCACAGAATACAATACCAACGGAAGCACCATAACCAGGTCTTTTAATTCGAAGCAAGGCGTTGTTGGCACTTAAAATCCCTCCTTGCCTAATCCCCTGACCGACTTTGAACTGGTCAGAGAGTAATCCATTCCACGACGTCCTGATATTAACTTTGAATCAGAGACCAATTTTCCCTTCAATACCGATATTGAACAGTTTACGTAACATGTTGTCATGGGAGACAACATCAAATGCAGCCTTAGCATCCAAGAAGGCTAAATATGCTGCTTTATTCAGATCGTTACATTCCCTCAGATATTCGTCTAAAATCAATGCACAGTTCATACAGGATGGTTCTTCTATGAAGTCCCTCTGTAGATCACTATGAACTTTATCAATAGCCGGCCGAACACACTTCCGAAGTAATAATTCGAGAATCTTTGGCAACACTGGAGTTTAAGTGAAACCGCGATAGTTTTTGCTATTTTTATTTGAGCCTTTATTCTTGAACACAGGTAAAATTAAACCACTTTTAAGACAGTCTGGTACTTTTCCCAACTGAATTATAGACTGCAGGATACTATGCAGAACAGACAGTAGATAATCACCACCATACAGGAAATATTCAGCTGCTAATCCATATACATGTACATCAGGAGATTTTCCTATATTCAGTTCACATATTATTTCATATATCAAATGATAAAATCTGATTTAGTGAGTTGAGAGTTTACTTTAGATGACTCTTAACAAAGTTCAATTATATCACGGAGATCTTTTTGAACATGTTTTATATATTCCGTATCAGAATGTTCGTACGCTTGAGCTGCTGCTAGATTACTAAAATGTTTATGCTAGCCTTTCAGAATTGAATCGTCAGATTTAAAAGTCTCTCCATCAACATTCAATTCAGAGATACAATTCACAAATTTACCTTTCTGTTTGTTAAGAAGTTTATGAAACATGCTGCTATCTCGGCTTTTTGTGTCGAGAATCTGTCTATACTCTTGTTTCTGCTTTGCTATTTCTATCGTACATACTTTCCTTAGATTCGTTTTTGACAATTATTTCATTAAACAGAGGGTTATTAACATCTTTTGGTTTACCCGTGTCTAATGACTTCTTATTGATAGAACATGCTATCTTCATTTTGTCAGAAGTAACTTTCAGTTTAGGGGCAACTCTTTTCTTAGAATTTTGTGGAGCAAACTGATCGGCTGTTTTCACTACTGCTTCACTAAGTCTATTCCCATTTTAGTTTTTTAAGGATGTCAGTCATACTACCTTTTTCATAGGTATAATTCCTAGTTACAAACCTAGCTGCACGCTTTTGCACTTTCTCCAATTCATCTGTCAGACCTTCATAATGAGGGTCTCAAACTGAGCTACCATATTCAAGAATAGGTCTCAACCGAATCACCAAAAAGAAACCCTATCAAAGTCACATACCAAATCCATGACCATGACCTTTTAACCAACAAAACAAATATCAAATCCATGGCCATAACCTTTCAATCACCAAGACAGGGAAATACCTGGGAATCATAATATCAGAGGACCTCTCTTGGAAAGCTCATGTGGAAGCTGCTACAAAAAGGCAAACACCAGTCTGGCCTTCCTCCGCAAGAACCTATCAAGTTGTCCCAAGGATGTCAAAACCCAGTGCTACACTACCCTGGTGAGACCCATTGTTGAGTATGCAGCATCAGCATGGGATCCGCACACCACAGAACGCGTCAACCAAAATTGGAAGCGGTACCGCGTCGAACAGCCAGATTCATCAAAGGTGACTACAGAATCACAAGCACCTCCCATTTGATACAGGATCTTGGCTGGCAATCTCTCCAACAAGGGTGAAATGATTTAAAGCTCGCATTACACATGGGCTAGTGGACATCCTTGCTTCCTGTGACGTCCAGCACCAGAGGGCACTCCCTTCGTTACTTCAAACAGTACTGCAGGACAAAAGTCTATCTGCACTCCTTCTTCCCATCAGGTATCAGACTATGGAACCAACTACCAGAGTCCATCATTACGTCAGAGACCCTTGGAGACTTCAAGAGGGGTCTGGCAAGTCTACACTTAGCTATGTACAGAGCTGTTTTTAAAGATTTTAACCAGCACTGTTTTAAACCTGCTCTTGTTAGCGCCTCACCACGACCTTGTACATAGCACAAGTACGACAATGCTCCAGAGTGGGCCCTGTACTTTACTGGAAGAAGGAGAAGAAGAAGAGGAGACCTTTATAAGCAGCTTCTCTCACACCTTGGGACAAGAAAACAAATTTCGTCTAAAAAAAAAAAACAAGAGTCCTATTTGCTTTAGTGCACACATTGCTGGTGTGAGTATTCCATTTCAAATCCTTTGTTATTGTTACACCGAGATATTTGATATTTTTAACATTTTCCCTCAAGTTTGTAAGGAGTCTGAATTTTACTTGTTCGTTTGTTCATTAGCTGCATCATGTTCAGGGCCGGATCCAGAAGGTCTGTCAAAGGAGGGGGTGGGGCGCACCGAGCACCCAAGATTTCTTTCTTAGAAGAACGAGCGATGTGAGCGAGAAAATTTTGCAAATATGTAAAATAGTTTGCATGCTTTCAGATGCATTTCTAGAGAGAATTTTACAAAATAACACCTGCTAATTTTCACTTAAAATATGTAAAGAACACAAATATTTCTGTCTGAATTTCGTTAAACGAGCCAGCGTTGCGAGCTAGAAAAAAAAGTGCAATATGGCGTATTTTTCATGCATCTAGAGACAATCTTATAAAGTGCAGCTGGCAAATTTCATCATTCATTTTTATACAACTGTAGCTGTTTTTAAGGACAAGGTATAACTGGTGGGGTTTCACTGTATCCTCCACATTCTTAATTTCACGATAACAAACGCAATCTTCAGCAAAGAGTCTAATTTCCGATTCAATATCCGAGGTGATATCAATTATATGCAAAGAGAATAACAAGGGAGCAAGAACGGACACCACATATAATCATGTAGTGCGGTGACACATGCAACCCATTTTATATTTGAGTACTCCCCCACCCCCTGGGATGTGATACACTCAGCGATGTACATGTTCGAAAGCGATGTAGCAACGAAAAGGCACGATACTGTATTCGGTAACCCGTATGACTAATATAAAGAACGACTTCTAAACGCATTGGCCAATAGTTTACGCCAGAAGTGGAAAGTTCAATTTTCAAGTCAAAATTAATCTGAAGACGCATTGCGGCATTTGGACCTAGTATCTGGTATTTAGGTGTTATGCCAAGCCATGTCTAGTGTACGTACAGACAGCTTACAACCTGTTCTATACCTATGATAAATAAGCCGTGACACTAGAAATTTTAGAAGAAAATGGTCCGACACAATTTTACACAAACCGGTCTGTAGACGTGTATACCCCTAGTGTACAGAAGAAAGAATCTTGAAAATTTGGGTTTAAGTCTGAATCTGAATAGTTTACTGGTGACACGCCAAATGACATTATTTCACCAGGGGGTTCAGATGGGGGAGAAATTAGTCCCTTGAATGCACGAGTGAAGCGAACTTGGACACACAATCATCTGACATTTCAGCGGTAGAAAACAGAGAGTCAGGGAGGTCATTCCAGTCCCTGATAGTCTGGGGAAAGAAACTACATTTATAGACAGGTACAATATTATTGTTTACATTATTTGACCTTGACCTCGATGACGTAGTGCGCGTTGCATTGTGATTAAAACTTTCACTTCCGGGTGGCAAAAACATTTCCGGTTCAATGTTGTTTACATACATTACTGAGTTTAAATTAAAGTAAAATGTGTGCCGCCATCCCAATCCGGGAACAACGATGACATTTAAATACAAAATTACAAATAATTTTTTGCCTTTGGCTCTTTTATAAAGAATTTAATTTCTCACACCTTGGGCAAACGATGTTGGATCCGCGCGCGAACGAAAATATGTATTACTTAGGCCAAAAAAAAAAAATACAATTGTTTCTCAGGCACTTTTTGGAAAAAACAGATGAGGCAGGCAGGTTTTTTTTTTTTTTTTTTTTTTTTTTTCACCAAAAAACAGATGAGGCCACTTTTTTTTTTGGCAACCGGGAAAACATGCGTTAAAAAAATTGATATTTTTCTAATTTTGCTCAAAAAAATAGACTGTGGGTATGCAATAGAGCTGCATCACCCATAATCTGTCTTAAAGCAAAAATACAAAAATATATGTATACCACTGTACAACTAACTTTACCTGTGGGTTGTATTTTCTATTATGATGTTCCTGTCGAAATACCAGACTCTCATCTGGCATAATGGTTACAGCGTTGGCTTTGGAAGTGGGAGTTTGTGCGTTCAATACCAGCTGGGTCATACCAAAGACTTTAAAAATGGTATCAGTGGCTACCTTACTTGGTGCTCAGCATTTGACTGGCTTCTCTTCTCCAAAAAACACAAACAAAAACATTGATAGGAATACAGTAAATATGTCAAGGTGATGGTTGGTGGCAGACAGTGTAGTTCTATCATTGGGGTCTGGTCACTTTGGTGGTGGTTATACCCTTTCTCGGGGTTAAAACGAGGTGCATCGATAAATCGATGGGGGAACATTACGATACAAGGCAAGACAATACTAATTTGCGATCGGGCGAACGCTCAATTTCAAATCAATCTCAACTTCTACGCAGATTAAGCCAGAAATATTGCTATTGCTAATTTGAATACAACATACAAAACATCATAATTTACTTACTTTTGACTGACAATTCCATTAAACAAGTAAACAAGTAAAAATTATGAGTTTCGTGAGCTCTCACGTAGGTGGAAAGTGAAAGTAAGTCCGAAAACGAGGTTAAACTTATCAAAACTTGTTTTTGTTTTTTGAGCGAAACGAAATTGTTTCGTAGACGTTTCGAACTTTGCTGGATACATCTTTCAGGCGGTTTCGACCTTATATCATTTATTCCAAATAACAATTCAGGTCCATGAGAACACCACCAACAATGGAGTATTACAGAATTGTTGTCCTGATGACAGATCCTCAATTCACCTTTCAGCGATTGTCACCCACTCTACTAGTGTACCACCATACCCTACTAGGGTTTCCCCTATCGTTATCTCCTAGGGTACTCCTACTACTAGTGAACCATCATGCCCTACTAGGGTTCCTCCATACCCTACCCTCTCAGGGTACACGCATCCCACCCTACTAGTGTACACTTCAGACCCGTTATAAGGCGCTGGTCGGGGTCCACAAGTCGCATGCACGTTATAGGTGAAGCGCGTAATGCAATTCTACTGAGTCGGACCAGGCTGATCAAAGTTCATGTAGTTTTTGTGGGTGGGGAAAAGCGCCTATACGGCGTGTTAATTTGCTTAATCGAGCTAATTGGCGGTTCATCCCGGAGTCCTTGTAAAATGGAATAAACAAAAGTGAAATTTTGCTTGTTTCAATATTTTAATCAATTAAAAACGATCTACAACGATTTAATGTGAAAAAAAGCGTCCATAACACCACGCTAATGTTGCTGTTCCGCCATTGACTTATTGGCGCACCCGGATAATTAACGCGGACAAGTGTCATTGCCGATTCCTTATTTACAAATATTTTAATTCGCCGTTCTTAATCGAGAAAGCACAAATGCATTTTCTGATCGGATAGAATTATACAAGATATAGGTGTCCCAATGCTTAAAAAAATCTATGGTTTGTGTCGCCGTCGAAAGTGAGCAACGTTGCGTAACAGTTGTCACAAATAGCCTACAGCAGCCTGTGTTTACCGTCTCGTTATGGTCTATCGATAATCCCCTAGTGCTTTTGGCTTATTTTCACAACTTTTATGGCTAATCTTAAGAAAACAATGTGTCATCCATGCTTCGGGAGCGGTGGATTGTGTCCGTCTAAAAATTACTGAAATGGCAATTATCACTCGTGAATATACACGCAGCCGACACGGTTCGTAAACACATTATGCTTTCTATTAGAAAATCTGTTCTGTCACTTTTAAATATGCAAAAGATAATTAACATTAATTGTTCTCAATGTACAATAAAGAGAAACTGTAAGAAAATCGCTCCTTGGCAAACGCCTGACAACGGCTTTAATTTTTTTTTTTTTACCATAAAGAGAAACTGTAAGAAAATTGAACCTTGGCGAATTCCCTGCAAACGATCTTTTTAACAGTGAATTCATCCGCACATAAACGCCTTAACTGCAATACAATACAGGAATATATTAGGGTAAAACGGCGCCTTGTACTACCCTAACTTACCATGCTTACCAGGGTTCCACACTACCTTAGCTCCTAGGATACACCCACCCTATTAGTGAACCATCCTCCTGTACAAGGATTCCTCCCTACCCTACCCTCTAAGGGTACACCCATTTCACCATACTAGTGTTTTTTTTTTCTTCAAACAAACTGGACCGAAACAACCTTGGGAAGAAACGGCTTGAATCCGAAAGTAAAAATGTTTCCGTCCAAAAAAAAAAATGTTTTGTATTAACCCAAAATCATGAAGACGCTTTCCATGCCTCTTTGCAAGCGCTTGGCTTTATCTCCTTGATCGCCAAAGACAAAAACGAAGATTTGTAACAGATGCGCTATTTTATTTATTTATTTTTTTTTGAGACGATAAAAAGGGGTAATGCGGGGGGTTTCAGACAGATGCGGCGGTGCCTGAGAAACATTTTTATTTTTTTTTTTTGGCCTTAGATATGACTTATAATTAAATAACAATTTGCGCCATTATGCGGCCACGTCTGCAATCAGGCTAAAAAATTCATTCATAATGGAAAAATAAATAAATAAAATAAATAAATAAAAATAGGTAATAAACAATTAAATAAATAATTAGTTCTTGTTCCTTTTGACGACCTTACATCAATAAAAGTGCGTTTATCTTAGCGCTTTTTATGAAGAATTTTTGCTCCTTTTTTCCATCTTTTTCATTCTTAAGAATATATTAATTAATTAATTATATTTGAATAATAAAATTGAAATATAACTAAGTCCAGTTTAAAAAATAACTATTCAAAGGCTATACACATATTGATGATCATAATCAATTTGAAAGAAACGCGGTTTCAGCTACTGAAGACAGTTTTATGACACCTCAAATTACGATGCCCATAATCATCGGTATGATAGTCGGCTTCTTTGATTATTATTTATTACACCCTCTTCAAAGAAATGACACATTCTTGGGGTACTATATGAATGAAAGGGATTAAAGAGCCCCCGGGGCAGCCGGCGTGTGTGTTCAGTCGGTCGAAATGTCATAACAGGTGTTCAATATCGCATGGATTAGATCTAGAAAAAGATAATTATGATTCCAGTGTCGTAAATAAAAATGGATACACTTCAAAAAGTTATTATAACTTGTGGATAAATTATATTTATTCCACGGACTGAAAGAAGTGTTAGTGTTTTTATTATTTCACCGCGTGCAAGACATAATTAAATCGTGTGCTCTTGAGAGAGAGAGAGAGAGAGAGAGAGAGAGAGCACCCAATTTCTAACGGCTTAAGTTTTTTTTGTTTTTTTTTTTCATAAAACTCGTTTTTCATAAAACTTAAACTTGCTTCAAACACGGCTCAAACACGGAAATTATTTAATGTTGATATCTGATTTTTACCGTATAAAAAAACAAACTTTTGATTCCTTTTTAATCCCGCACGGGAAGTAAACGCTAAATGCTTATAATACTAAACGAGAAACACACATCAATTAATGCGCTAAAATATTTGGAAATGTAATTTGTTATGAACAAGTAACATTTGACATTATTTTACATTTGTAATACATCAAAACATTACAATTCATTACACATTCATTGAACTGGGGTCGCTTTTTTGCCACCCGGAAGTGGAAAGGAGTCACGTGAGAGTCACCTGACTTACCTGGGTAATATAGACCACGTAGGTTGTGACGTATTGTTTGTATCCGTGTATAGGCCTCTATAGTAGCAGATGGGAGCTGAAATGCCTTGGAGTGGCTATTTCTACAACGCCTAGTTGTTACGTGCCAGGCGTAACTAGAAGATTAAGGAAACCAACAAGTTGGTTAGCCAGCAACAAGCTTTGTTTAAAATTTAACAAATCTATTTAGAAGTGATTTAACCAGTAATTACATGTGAAACAATCAAAAGCATATATATAATCAAACAAAAATGAATGTACAATACCTTTCAAGATGTTAATTCCCTTAAAGAATGTCTGAATGTCCCTCAGAATTTTTTAACACAAGTCTGTATCAGTTTCTGATCCCAAGAATTAAAGTTTGTTTCAAAATAGCACTATGTCCCGATCCAGAATCGAATATCACAAAGTAATCCAAGAATAAGTTTAAATTCCAGTAAGATAGATTTTGACTTCTTAATAGTAACAGTACTCAAAGATTGTCCTTATGAAAATTTGTAGCCCTTATATAGCACTGAGGAACATTCAGGATTCTTCCAGCAAATTCTATGATATCATATACTAAAAATAACAAGTTGTTTACCAAAATTTAATGTTTTGGAATATTCTAGAGAGGCCATTATCCTTCCAGAAAATTCCACAATATTCTTTTGACATAAAAAAAGATTTTTCTAGAAGATTCTACATCTTTGGTTCTTCCAGATTTTTCCGGACTTTTCCGTCAAAGAACAATTTGAAATTTCTAGAAAATTCTGAAGTAAACAACCTATTTATGTCCAATATCTGGGACACTAAAAGTAAATAATTGCTAAGGACAACAAGTAAACATCATATGTATAACATCGTACTTTCCTGGGCATACTCCCTTGGGAAGTTTACCAGTACTGAATGCACATCTTTCAACAAGTAACTGTCATACATAACATAGTCTTTGGGATAAGGTCATCTGTAGGTATTCTGGCTTTACCCTTCAGACCTTTGTATAGTAATATAAGTCGATTATCCGTCCTCCTTTTCTTGAGAGATTCCCATTTGAGTTGTTCAAGAATGCCAGTCATACTACCTTCCTCGAAAATATAATTCCTAGTTACAAATCTAGCGGCACGATTCTGTACCTTCTCCAGTTCCTCCTGGAGGCATTTAGTATGAGGATCCCATACAGAGCTTCCATATTCCAGGACCAGGCCACTAGTCCTTTATAAGCTGCTTCTTTAACATCTTGGGGGCAAGAAAATAAGTTTCTCCTCAAGAATCCAAGTGTTCTGTTGGCTTTAGTACAGATATTATTGATATGGGTATTCCACTTGAGGTCATTTGTAATTGTTACACCTAGATATTTAATGCTATCAACATTTTCCAATACCGTTCCCTCGAGGGTGTACGAGGCCTCAATTTTATTTATCCGCTTATTTGTCAGCTGCATCATGTTGCATTTGACAGGTTGAAATCTCATGCCCCATTTTCG
Organism: Rugalucina vietnamica; assembly: GCA_964017185.1. Classification (NCBI taxonomy): domain Eukaryota; kingdom Metazoa; phylum Mollusca; class Bivalvia; order Lucinida; family Lucinidae; genus Rugalucina; species Rugalucina vietnamica. Next base: position 44,513,142 of record OZ024870.1, read on the forward strand.
GGCCCAGCTCTCTAAAAGGTCAATGTCTTTCTGAAGTTTCAATGTATCTTCTACTGTTCTAATTTCACGGTAACAAACACAGTCATCAGCAAAAAGCCTGATTTGAGAGTCAATGCCAAAGGGTATGTCATTTATGTACAAGGAGAACAACAATGGACCGAGAACGGTGCCCTGAGGGACACCAGACACAACAGGGGCCCAGTCAGATTTAACACCATTAACTACTACCCTTTGCTGCCTGAAGCACAAAAAAGCATTTATCCATTCCAATGTCTTTCCACCTATACCATAACTAAACAGTTTGCTTTTAAGAAGTTCATGTGGAGGGGTGTCAAAAGCTTTTTCAAAGTCCAAAATAAAAGTGTCAACCTGACCCTTTTTGTCCAATATTTTTGCCCAATCATTTATTACAGTAATCAACAGAGTTTCACAACTATGCCATTTCCTGAATGCATGCTGTTTGTCCGACAAAAGATTATACTGGTCAAGATGACCCATGATATTTGAGCAGACAATATGTTCTAGAAGTTTGCAAGGAATACAAGTCAAAGAAACTGGGCGGTAATTACAAGCAAGGGACCTGTCACCTTTCTTGAAAAGTGGACAAATATTAGCAAGTGACCATTCCTTGGGGATTTCACCCGTATTGATTGACTGCTGGAAGAGATGTGCAAATACAGGTCCTAATTCTTTTGCCAATTCTTTTAGGACTCTAGGATGGAGTTCATCAGGTCCTAAGGCTTTAGATGGGTTCAGACCTTTAAGGAGTTTTGTTACTCCTTCCTTTGTAACAACAATTTCATCCATGAATGGGGCGGACCTATCCAGAAGTGGGACTTGGGTGTGTACCGTTTTGCTGAATACATCTGTGAACTGTCCATTAAATTCTTCTGCTTTTTCGAAATCTGATTGAGCAATACCACTTCCATTTTTCTTTTTCAAAGGGGGAATGCCTTGGGTATCTTTCCTCTGACTATTGATATACCTATAAAAATCCCTGGGATTAGCCTTAATGTCCCCTGCCAAGTTATTGACATAAAGGTCATGCTGCTTCCTTATATCAGCTTTGATTTCCCTTCTTAAGTTTTCAAATTTAGATCTAATTTTTGCACTTCCAGTTTTCTTAGCTTTTGCATGAGTTATATTTTTCCTGCGAATCTTCCTCCTTATCTCAGGAGTTATCCATGGGACAGAAGAGACAGAGCGACTTGTTTTTGATGGGATATGCTTATCTGCCGAGTCCTGAATGAAAGATGTAATAAGATTGAAATTTTCCTGAACCGAACGGGTATCCGAGTAGCCATTGAAATACTTTTCCTTTGCAAATTTTATTGTTTCTGCCCTCATAGATTCATAATCACCTTTCTGGTACCGATACACCTTCCTCCGAGGTTTCCTAATGGGGGGAATAACAATCTTCAGCGTTCCAGAAACAATATCATGATCACTGAGACAATCTGGGGAGTGAATATCTACAAACTGATTGGGAAGAGAAGTGATAATCAAGTCCAAAGTATTTCTTTCTCTGGTAGGGAAGTGGACTAATTGATCAAATCCATGATCATTAATAATGTCAACCAATATTTGACCTTCAATCCTACTCAATGGTGACCCACATTTATTGTGTCTGTCCGGCCAAACAATATCTCCAAAGTTAAAATCCCCTAGAACATGATCTGAGGGGGGGTTATTTCCTTTATGTTTATCCCTAATTTTGTTAAGCTGCTCTCTGAACAAAGTATCAAATTTCTGTAGGTCTTCCAAAGGTGTCAAGTTTTCATCACTATGGGGTGGCCTATACCAGCTTGCAACAAAATGTGCAGTTTTATTAGCGAATACTTTTACCCAAACTGATTCTGACTTATTTTCTAATTCTGTTATTGGCATGTGTGGGATATCCTTGTGAATAAGTGTCACAGGCCAGGGTATAGGTATATGGCCTTGCAGTACCAGCCGGCTTTTATAGCGACATGGTAGAGTCTTTGCTTAGCACATGGGAGAACCTGGTTCGATCCCCCGTTCCCCGTAAGGGAAGAAAGAACAACAAGAATTTTTCTTTGCCTGTTACATTTGACGCCCCACGGTAGAATTTTTGACAGCTCATATGAGCAGATTAAATAGGACAGGTAGTGCAACTGGCGTTAAATTACCTGGGCCAGTGTGTAATGCACCACTGCCCCACCTCCTATGGGCTAAAGTGTGGGGGCAGCTGGGCAGTTACTTTTCGAGTGTCCCAGCAGTGTAGGGGAAATGACAGGGTTTTGACATTAGGATCCTTACACCAGGGAGATTTTCTGTTGCAAAGGGCAGAGCAAAGGCTAAACATTACCAACTCTGAATTTCCTAGGAACCATCATAATTGAGCGGCATCACCAGAAAACTGTCATTTTGTATATGAACACAGATCAGCTGTGCAGTAACTGCACAATCCCTCTCCTTCATAAAACAGAAATGTCAAGCTTCTAACCTTCTTTTGTGGCTGTACAGACCAGTTTGTGTTGGACAGAAATCCCGAAGACCGGTTTTCATGTGTCACAGCTCTTATTATAGTACATGTATGTGTATTTGCAGTCTAGACGAAGACGTAGAACAAGACAGTCACAGAGGACAATGCCTGTTATTGATCTTGAATCAAGTGGTGCTAGTAAGTTTCTTTTTTAATTGAGCCTGTGCGTGAGAAAACCAATTTGGGTTCTGACCAGGTCTGACGCAAACGGGCCTGTACACTGTGTACAGTCACAGAAGCAGACTAGAGGCTAGAAACTTTGGATTTAGAAATAAAAGGAATTGTACTATCCGAGTAGTGACAACAAAGGCACTGATCAGCTTGCAGTTACTGCGAAGCTGATCTGCACCTTTATTTTTGCATTTGCAGATTGTTGGTTTTCTCACAAGGTGGCTTATTTATATTTTTTGGGGGGTTAAGTTTGCGCTTCGCTTATAAGCATCAATTTTTTTCAGGATTTTTGAGAAAACTTTGAAAACATAGCAAACAATGTGCTAAATAGAACATGTACAGTAGGTATAATTTAATGTCTTAAATATCCCTTTCAAGATTATTGCACATAGAGAAATGAATCGTTAGACTTAGTTCTTTGTACATGTTGTAGGTAGGGGGAAATCAAGAGTACTTTGAGAAAAAAAACTGCAAGTGGAGAAATGACCAAATGTTTTAGGCGATTCACATATTATGCCCAATGTCAGTTGATAATTTTTTTTTAACAATCTGGGGCCAGTTGTTCAAAACTTCATTAGCTTAAACATCATCGTTAAGACAACTTGTTAAGTAAATGCCGACTACATAAGCAAATACTCTGTTATTTTTTGCAATGCAAAGGGTTCTCACATTTTATCAACAAAAAATATTTGTAATATTCATGTTCGAAATTTTAACGATTCATTAACTAGTCTAACAATGTTGTTAATTTTGAACAACTGGCCCCAGACCCCTAGTTTGCATACCGTTGCCCTATACAAATGGGCAAGAATGAAAATCAAATTTTTAGTTGAATAAGTTTGTATGTTTTATTACTTTGTTGATCTTGGAAATAGCAAAATAACATAATAAAATGCACCAGAACTTATTTTAAGGTAAAAATGACACAAAATTTGATGTTATAAAATCTCTGAAAGTATTGCGATACGGTACCAAGCATATCAATACATGTATCGGCCAAGTCCGTATTGCGATACATCGGCATAGCGATATTTTGTCCCAGCCCTAATCATTTCATATGAAATGGCCACAAGTGACAAGAGAAAGTGTAACATGAGAAAACCAGTATTGTGGTTTCCAACTAGGTCGTCACAAACCGGGCTGTTCAGCCACAGAAGACAGTTAGATGCTGGAAACTGTGGATTTAGAAAGTAGAAAAATTGTACCAGCCCTGTAGGGTAAATAAAGGCGCTGATCAGCTTTGCGGTTACCATGAAGTTGATCTACGTTTTTGCATTTGCAAAATGTTGGTTTTCTCATGATGCGGCTCATATATTCTGTTTACAACCACCCAAATAGCAGTTTAGCAATCCAGGTGATTCAAACAGCTCTTAACAATAGCTACAGTACAGTTGTCGCGATGCTTTGAGCGTACGCGCATTTGCTCGTTGCGCGTGGTTGCGCGTAGGGGATTATCTTTACTGCGAGTGACTCGCTAGTCACTCGCAAACTTCGCGCAATCTTGCGCGATCATCTCGCAAACGCGCAAAACCATTTGTCAAACGCACGACGTGAATCAGATATGCGCGATTTATACAATTTAAACAATCTTGCTCGTAAGGTGTGTTGTAAAAAAAAGTTTCATGTTGAATTTTCATGCCCGCCTGATGTCAACATGTATGCCAAATTTGATTGCATCGATTACTGCCTGGTCCCTCCAAGTATTCATACTTAATACATATAGATATGCTTCGTACAAAGGTAGTACAAAGCGACTAGGCTAGTTATACATGTACATGTACATGTAGAATATTCGTCTGACCCGAAGGAAAATTGATACACTGTTTATTTTCTATCTAAATAATGAGAAGAAAATAGTGTAAACAGAAGGTCTGCGGTGAGCCCGGTCACATACCTTAGCTATCCCAAATACACGTATGGAGATGAATTTTCTATTAAACAAAGAAATCTTTTTCTCAGTCTTGGTAATAAAACAGATACAAGTAGGCAATGATCAGGAAAAAGCGCAATCAGAAAGAAATTCTTACTCCAAAAACCGAGGTAGGAAAAACAAAATGACAATTAGGTACTTATACTTAGAGAACATATCGAAAGCCAAGTGAGCAGCTACTTCCCAATAGGTGGCCCCTCAGTAACCCGAACTTAACTAAACATCACAAAAACATTTCAGTGTAATGTATACTCACTTGAACCCCACTTTTCTAATAGCAAAACTGGGGTATACAGGGGTATACCTAATTTTCTTATTTTTCGGCTCCAAAACATAGATCGTGGGTATTGGTTAGAACTGCCTTGCCTCGTGGAGGCGGTTCTAACGTGTACCCACATTCTATGTTTTGAGCAAAAATAAGAAAAGTAAACAAAATCTACAGAAAATTTTCAATTTTTACAACTTTGGAAAAGTCAGTATATTACATGGGCATGTTTTCGTAATGACGATAAAAACGTGCATCAGTTAGTTACATTGTAGTTGTTCGGTCCTCGTGGTGAATCTCTAAACACCATTGAATTTAAACACACAAACATGTACAGTATGTCGTGTTTATACATTTATATGCAGCAGCTGTAAAACCAACTTTACAACATTAACCTGGGTTATTTTGATTTGTGGTTTTACGTCCCGATTAACAATTTCAGTTACACGAAAAACAAAAATTATAGAAAATATAAATACAACTCCAGCAAGTTCATATGCGAATACTAGTCTAAACGTTTTGCACGCATGCAATTTTACGCGGTGGGCTGTGGTTTATTTTACATGATGGTAAAATAAGATAAGCAAGATGAGCCTCAATCATTTTTTTTCATTTGATAAAAATGACTTGTTATGCTTCAAACAATTTTGATGATTGACTAACACCAACTCAATTTCATACAGTAACCTGGCTAATTGGCTAGCATGTACTTCACAGTGAACAAGTTAATTGTTTTATTTGTTGTTTTTTATGTCCGAAAATCGAAATAGCCCCAAACATAAAGGACTGTCCGAAATAGTCCCAAACATAAAGGACAAAACAATTGATTAATAGCCAAACGTACATGTAATGTAGTTAAATTGAGTGTCATTTACAAAAAAGCGTTGAAACTAGGCGAAAAAGTAGTAGTTTACAAATACTTTCTATAAGAACATATACTTGAATGTTATAGTGCGATGAATCACGTCGAGCATCGCGCAAAGATCCATGCACAATGCGCGACGAACCAAAAGAACTTTGCGCGTCACTCGCAAACTGTATTACGTAAAACTTGCGCGTCACTCGTGAGTGACTCGCGAGTGACGCGCAAGTCACTCGCAAAACGTTTTTAGAAGGGATTAAAAAATTTTGCGCGTTGCGCAATCGCTCAAAGCATCGCGACAACTGTACTGTAGTTGTCAAAAAGGTGAAATTTACATTTTGTGTCCAATATTTATCAACCTTGAAATGTACACCATTACCTATGTTTCTCTGATTGGTCATAGTAAGATGGAATTGACAGATGTTGATAATTTCATTGGTTGTTTGAAAACGATGAAACAACCCAAGGTGATTGTTTGACATCAGGAAAACATGTCCGTGACATGTATACCCCCTTGAACCCCACTTTTATATAGCAAACCTGGGGTATGCAGAGGTATACCTAATTTTCTTATTTTTGCTCTAAAACATAAATTGTGGGTACTCGTTAGAACCGCCTCAGTGAGGCAGTTCTTACGTGTACCCACAATCTATGTTTTGAGCAAAAATAAGAAAAATATCAAAAATTTTCAGCTGAAAATGTTCAATTTTTAAAGCTCAAAAAATCTCTGTTTATTGCATGGGCAAGTTTTCGTAATGAAACTGCACCTGGATGACTGTCCTCTTTGACAACTGATTTTGAGATGTTTCAAACTTCTGAATTGCTAAGCTGATATTTACATGGTTGTATCATGTGATGTCTTGAATGGTATTTTACCACCTTTAATGGATGCCATCATGATAATATTATACCATTTTCCCCAGAGGTGTTTTATGGTCACATTCATATTTACAGTCTCCAATTAAATACAGTAAAGATGAAATAGGCAATGATTCGGTTTTCTCGTGACGAGGCTCATATAGTAAAGGTAAAAGTAGGCAATGATCAGGAAATGGCGCAACCAAAAAGAAATTCCCACTCCAAAAACTGAGTTGGGGAAAAAACTATCAAGTAATTATTCCAGGAAAACATATCGTAAGCCGAGTTATCAGCTATTTCCCAATAGGCAGTCACTCAGTTACCCAAACTTAACTATGATATGTAAACAAGGCGCAGGCAAGTACAGTAGCAGTTATCAAATACAGTAGCAGTTATCTCCTATAATGATAAATTCTGGTATGCTTTAGGCCTTTAAACTTTAAACATTATGCTCTTGGAACTTATTTACATGTTCTTTTACGTGCAGGTGTTGGCATTGTGCAGTCATACATGGTGGTGATAATTGGAGAACTTGGGGCGGAACCACTTACCTTCAATGGAGGACCATTTACCTGCCACATGCCTAGGTCCAGATTCAAACCCAGACCACGTGGGTGATAAGCAAGAGAGTTAACTTTAGTTCTTAAGTGGCATTGTCTCTAATAATCATGAATCTGGCACTATTCTTTCTACAGGCTGTATAGACCTAACAGAGGACAATGACTACAGTTTTGTGGACCTAACATCAAGTCAGGTGTCTGTAGAGAGTGACGGGAGTAACTTAGTTGGTGCGAATGATTCTTCAATTGTGGTATGCTACTATTTGAGCTGCGATGTGAAATACCCAGGCTTTTGGGTATCCAACCAGTTCCAACACAAACTGGCCCATGCTGTCACAGAAGCAAGCTAGATGCTTGAAATTTTGGATTTAAGAAGAAGAGTTATTGTTTCTGTGTAGCGAAAACAAAGGCACTGATCAGCTGTGCAGTTACTACACAGCTGACCTGCTACTTTGTTTTTGCAGAGGCAAAAGTCTGGTTTTCTCATGACAGGGCTCATTTTCTTTTTTTTCTTCGTCTCCAAATAGTCTGTTAAAGTCTATATCTAGGTTGCATTTAGGCAGTTAATTTTTCATGACAGTTCTTTCTCACACACTGTATACTTGTTTCTATGAGAATGGGCTAATTTTCAACTATATGTACCAGTATTCAATGAGTCCAAGATTTGCTTTCTTATGTTGTAGAGGTACTTGTTTGTGTATAAAGAACTAAATAAGTCTCAGAAATACAGTGTGCTAAATTTAATTTTGTAGTATTTTTGTGAAAATTCTTTTGACAAAATGCACACCCAGATCAATCCCATTTTTGGTCCATTATGGGAAACTGACTACATACACCTGGACCTCTTTATAACATGGTGCTTTACAGCATGGTTTTGGATATAACAAGGACCATTCATGAACCCCAAATGGTCTAATTTTGTTATATATCTATATATTTTACTCTCGTTATAACAAACATGGAAATTTTTGTCATGGACCCCAACAATAGTGTTATAAAGAGGTTGAGGTGTGTATTAAAAAGATATGCTATAATATGGTCACAGTTTCAAAATTAATAAAGGTTGCAGTAGGTTAAATGTTATTGTTATTTGAAATGTAGTTTAATGACCTAATTTTCTTCATTTTCAGATAGTTGGTTCTAACAGAGGTAGGGTCTTCAAAAATTGAGCCGCCTCGTGGGAAAACCAACAATGTGGTTTCCGAACAGGTCCAACACAAACAAGGCTGTACTTGTAAGCACAGAACATGGCTAGAGACTGGACATTTTGGATTTAAAGAGTAGAGGAATCCTTCTATCTGTTTGGAGAAAACAAAGGCTCTGATTAGCTTCGCAATTACTGCAAAGCTGTTCTGCGCCTTTGTTTTCGTATATGCAGATTGTTGGTTTTCTCATCATGAGGTGGCTTAGTAATTGTTCACATCATCAGTAGAGTGGAAAGAAGTTGTCTAGTGGTTAGTGCGTTGAATTCTTGGTCCAAAGGTCAGTGGTCACCGGGTTGAGGTGCATAAGCAAGACACATTAAATCCCCATAGTACCAGTAAATGCCCATGAAGTGGTGACTTCATCTTGACAAGACTACAAAATAGTTGACTGGGATGTTAAACCACATTTTAATTAATCAATCAAGCCAGTAGAGATCGGAGAGCAGATGGGATGACCTTAATGATATTACATGTATTAGCCTACTGACTGTGAATTTTCCCCTTTTAGCTGGTTTTCTTTTATTTCTTGCCAGAAGTTTGCAAAACAATAAAAAAGGTACAAGTAGGCAAATATCAGGAAAAAGCGCAATCAGAAAAAGATTCCCACTCCAAAAACCGGTGTGGGGAAAAAACTAAATTAACAATCAGGTACTTATACCATGAAAACATATCGTAAGCCGAATGAGCAGCTATTTTCCCAATAGATGGCCACTCAGTTACCTAAACTTAACTAAAAATATGAAAACATACAGAAGGTGCCAACAGCACAAAAATTTTAAACACCAAGACATAAAACAAAAAGAACCACCACAGAAGTATTGCCTTGGTTAAAGTACAAAAACAAAACAAAAAGCATTGTCATGCATGATCCAATATATCCAATCTGATGAATGTTTACGAGAGTATAGGAGGCTTCCTCCATTTTGGAAATAATTTCCTCTTTGTTTTAAAGTTAGTGTAAAAATGGTTTTCAGATTCTCCGCCAGAACACAGACGCAGGCTAATGCCACCTTCTCCAGATAGATTTGATGATGATCTGCCACCTTGTCCATTCCCAGTCAATGTACCGACGTAAGTATCTCATGTACTCTGAAATACGGCATGCCACCTTGTCCATTCCCAGTCAATGTACCGACGTAAGTGTCTCGTGTACTCTGATATATGGCATGCCACCTTGTCCATTCCCAGTCAATGTACCGACGTAAGTATCTCATGTACTCTTAAATATGACATGCCACCTTGTTCATTCCCTGTCAATATACAGACATAAGTATCTCATGTACTCTGAAATATGGCATGCCACCTTGTCCATTCCCAGTCAATGTACCGACGTAAGTATCTCATGTACTCTTAAATATGGCATGCCACCTTGTTCATTCCCTGTCAATATACAGACATAAGTATCTCATGTACTCTTAAATATGGCATGCCACCTTGTCCATTCCCCATCAGTGTACCGACATAGGTATCTCATGTACTCTTAAATATGGCATGCCACCTTGTTCATTCCCTGTCAATATACAGACATAAGTATCTCATATACTCTGAAATATGGCATGTCATTTGTGCTGTATGTGTGCCTGTTAGAATGATTATGCTTTGTAAAAAAATATTTTGCTTATTGGTGCATGCAGACTCAGAAGGAATACTGTATTTGCAGGTGTTTTGCATCTAAAAAGTTTCTTTTTGTAAGACTCTTTAATACAAGCATTAACTCATTTAAGCCTGGCGTCCTTTATGGAACATGGGAAAGGAGGATTATGCCCCAAATGTGACGCTGCAGAATGTGGCGTTCCATCTGGAGCTATTCTGATTATTTAGAGGAGTTTCATAAAAAATGTAATAAAATTTTAAAATCACACCCGAAGCCCCTAAAATTTAAAGTGGACTCACCCAGATGATAAAGATGGGTGAATCCATTCATCATTATTGGGTTAAAAGCATGAGATTTTCTTGAGAAAGGCCACCAGTGTATATGTTTAGTGTTTGAATAAATTGAAATGAGACCAAGTTTATAAAGTTATTTCCATGCTCAACTCAGCTGAGCATAACTTGACTTCAAACTGTTCAAAATACTTTTAAAGTAGTGGAAATTCCATGTTTTAATTACAACCGCCAGTCATTTATCCAGATAATAAATATTAAAATGCCAGCAATTGTTGACATTTTAACATTTATGAGAAGAATAAATTTCAGTCACAGCTGAGTTCAGCATGAAATGTTTTGTAACCTCTAGACTGATGAAACATTTGTTTTTTGCGTTATGAAAAGTCCTTTGCCTCAGAGTTTGATAGGACATATTTCTGTTTTCCAGCCCGACCCAGTCTACATCAGGTGCTAGTCAACTGCAGTCTCCAGAAGCTGTAAAAATATCCTGCCCAATCTGTCTGGATGATGACAAAACAGTAAGTTTTGTGCCATTAAGAAAACATGCCCATGCAATATACAGAGATTTTTAAAGTTAATAAAATAAAAAATTTCAATAGAAATATTTTAACATTTTTCTTATTTTTGATCAAAACATTGATTGTGGGTACACATTAGAACAGCCTCTTCTAACGAGAACCCACACTTATGTTTTGGAGCAAAAATAAGAAAAATAGGTATACTGCTGCATACCCCAGTTTTTCTGTATAAAAGTGGGTATAAGGGGTTATACATTACACAGACATGTTATTGTGATGCTACACTCAACGTCTTTATAACAGGGTTCATTACAGCATGATTTTGGAGTGTGGTAGCCTAGTGGTAGAGTTTGGACTCTAGAGCAAGAGTCATGGGCTCCAAATGTATTGTTTTGAAAAATAAATCACATGTGAGTGACTTCTCATTATGACCCCAAGTATGTGTACATGTATAAAAAATGTGGGTGAATGTTGCTGATTTCAGCACTTTTTAGCTCACCTGAGCCGAAGGCTCACAGGTGAGTTTATGGGATAGGCAGGGGTCCGGCGTCCGGCGTCCATCGGCGTCGTCCACAATTTCAAAGATTAATATTTCTGAAGCTAGTGGGCCAATCTTGATCAAATTTGATATGAACAATCATTGGGTTGGGGGATTGATTGCATTAGGTTTTGGAGCAGATTGTATCAAAATTGTGGTTTCCATAGCAACAGATAGCTCTCAAAGACTTACCATGTTTGTTAGTACTCAGTATAAATTGTAATGAGCGCAGTGGCGTAGTGGTAGAGCGTCAGACTCCGAATCGAGAGGTCCTGGGTTCGATCCCCACAAGCGTCACCGTGTTGTGTCCTTGAGCAAGGCACATTAACTCTCTACAGTACTGGTTAAACCCAGGAAGCGTTGGTTCCGTCCCAACATGACTGAAAAATTGTTGACTGGGACGTTAAGCCTCAACACAAACAAACAAAGTATAAATTGTGCCAATCATGCCCCTGGGATCAATTGTGGCCACGCCCTGGGGGGTCGTGTCTCCATAGACTTACTATAGAAAACCATTCAAAATTCAATATCTCCAATGCCAGTAGGTGGATCTTGATCAAATTACACACACATCATGACTTGACAGTAGGAAAGGTTGTACAATGTATAATGTTGTTGGGTAGATCGGACTGGAACTCTGGTTGCCATGGCAACATATTTGTTTTAATGGAAAAAGAAAAAAAAAATCTTCTTCTCTGAAACCACAAGATATTTGATATTAAGTATGTTTCATTGGCTAATGGTCCTCTACATAAATTGTGCCAGCCATGCCCCTGGGATCAAATTTGGCTGCGCCCCTGGGGTTGATAGTCTTTATAGACTTACAATGGGAAAAAACTAAAAAAATCTTCTTCTCTGAAACCAGAAGGCCCAGAGCTTCTATATTTTGTATGTAGCAATGTTTGGTAGTCCCCATTATAAATTATGCCAATCATGGCCCTGGGGTCAAATTTGGCCATGCCCCGGGGGTCAATAGTCTCCATAGACTTAACTAGGAAAACATCCAAAATTCAATATCTCCAAAGCCAGTAGGCAGATCTTGATCAAATTACACACATAGCATCACTGGGCAGTAGGAAAGCTTGCATATTGCTTTTGGGCAGATTGGACTGGAACTCTGATTGGTCGATTCTCAATGAAATAATAGAATTAATTTAATTCCCATGCACTTACAATGTGATAATCTCTCAGGTGAGCTACAGGACCAATGGTCCTCTTGTCTTCAAGTCCTGGTCCTGCGGTTATAATACTTTCTTCATGTTCAGCTCAGCTGAGACTGAAATTTATCCTGCTCATAAATGTTAAAATGCCAACATTGTTGGCATTTTAATATTTATTAGCAGAATAAATAAATTTCCAAATTTTTGTGATCTAAATCTGAAATTTCTATTTATTTAGGCTCTTTTGTCATATAAGCAGTTTAAATTTTATGCGCAGCTGAGTTGAGTGTGATTTTTTTTTTATAATTTCGGGTCCAGCACAGAGAGTCATGTGGGACAAGCCAAGTACTGCTTTCAAAGTGTGTTTGCGGTTTGTCCTGGGTTACTTGCATTTGCACCCCACCTACTATTAATATAAATTTAGTTATTGTCATATCAATGAAATAATCTTGAAAGGGTGTAAAAATCAATTTAGGGAGTGGGGTGGCCTAGTGGTGGAGCTTTTGGCTCCAAATAGAGCGGTCCTGTGTTTAAATCCAGCTTTGGTATCATGTTATGTTCTTGAGCACCGTGTTACTCCCTAAAGAACTGGTTAATGCCCAGGAAGTGGTGGCTCCATCCTGGATGACAGAAAATTGTCCGTCCTGAATGACTGAAAAATTGTTGAATGTGATGTAAGACTTCATTAAAAAAAAAATCAAAAAAGACAAAATAATAGCACAGACTATCTTTTCTTTCAGATAAAGAAGTCAAAAAGAAAGTTAGCTTCAACAACATGTGGTCATGTATTTTGTACAGAGTGTATAGACAGTGCTGTTAGATCCCAACACTGCTGTCCTGTGTGTCGGACAAAACTAACGCTTAAACAGTTTCATACACTGCATATATGAGTATGCACCTCATCTGTGCTCAGCTCAAAACAGTGGACACGTGACAAGAAGAAATTGGTGCTCAAAAGCTAAATATAAAGAATGTCTATCTCATCTATGCTATAAAGCATAAAACAGTGGACATACAATACGAATAAATTGGTGCTCAAGCAGTTTACTACACTCTGAATAATTTCCATATTTGAATGTGTATCTCATATTGTAAGGCAGAATTGACGCTCAAACAATTTCATATGCTGAATGTATGAGTGTGTAAAAATACCACATGGATGTGTATCTCAGCTGTCACTTGGGTTGGACAAAATTGAGCCACATCATGAGCAAACCAACATTCTGCATATTACAAAAACAGAGACGCAGATCAGCTTTGCGGTAACCGTGGAGCTGATCAGCACCTTGTTTGCTACAGGGACAGTATGTAACATTTCTTCTACTTTCTAAATCTAAAATTTCCAGCCTCTAGCCTTCTTCTGTGCTTGTGCAGTTTGGTTTGTGTCAGACCTGGTTGGAAACTCAAATTGTTGGTTTTCTTGTTCGAAGGCTCAATGTTAGGAGTGTGTTGGTCTAGTGGTTAGGTATGTAATTACGAGGCCTGTCCCGTGCAATGTACAGAGATTTTTTTTCAGACGTAAAAATTGAAGATTTCACCAGAAAAAAATAATATTTTTGCTCAAAACTTAGTTTGTGTGTACACGTTAGAACCGCCTTGGTGAGGCGGTTCTAAGGAGTACCCACAATTTATGTTTTGGATCAAAAATAAGAAAAATAGGTACACCCCTGCATACCACAGTTTTACTATATGAGCCTCGTCTGGAGAAAACCGGATTTTTGACTATGTGAAAACAAAGGTGCAGATTAGCTTAACAGTTACTGCAAAGCTGATCAGCATCATTGTTTTCACTACATGAATAGTACCATTCCTCTTCTTATATCCAAATTTTCAAGATTGTAGCTTTCTTCTAAGGTGTATAGGTCGGTTTGTGTTGAACCTGGTCAGAAACCCCATAGACCGTTTTTCTCGCGCCACGGCTTATATACAAGTGGGGTTTAACGGGGTAAACATTTCATGGATATGTTCTTTTGATGTTAATGTCTTGTTTCTAGAGGTAGGAGGGGCAGAACCCCACTTGATACCCAGGAAGTGGTGGCTCTGTCCTGACATTACTGAAAAATTGTCAAGTGGGATGTTAAATCACAAAACAAATTTAGGCTTGAATAGTTTCATATGGAAACAGCTACTGTACATTCCTGTGTATGCTTGTGGAACAGGTTTTATTACCATATGAGCAGATATGAGGTACACACATATAAATTGCGTCATGAGAAAACCAAAGTTTGCTTATGGAAAAAACAAAGGTGCAGATCAGCTGTGCAGTAACTGCACAGCTGATCTGACAGCACCTTTGTTTATGCTACACGGATAGTACAGTTCCTCTTCTTCCTAAATACGAAATTTCAAGCTTCTAACCTGCTTCTGTAGCTGCACAGGCCAGTTTTCGTTGCTCCTATTTGAAAACCATGTTTGTTTTCTCATGACGCATCTCATATGTAATACAGTAGAGAATATATAGTGCATACTTGGACATTTAAGATAAAATTGGTGCTCCAGCAATTTTATAGATACCCCACAATGTGGGATCCACATATACCATAGTGTTCATTATACCCCCCGCAAAACGAAGTTTTAGGGGGGTATACTGTTTTCAGCCTGTCCGTCATTCCGTGACTCCGTGATTCCGTTCTTCCGTCAACATTTTGACATCTTTGCTGAATAACTTGAGTTATTTTCACCACACTTGCACCATCAGACAATACATGTGTGGTATGAATTTAGGGGCCAAAGGGTCAGTATTGCAAAAGTTATGGGACTGTTTAAGTCTTCATATAATATGTTTGCCATAGTACTGAAACTACATACTTTGTGAAATCAACTCCTCTTACGGCTTTCAATGTTTCCTTTTAATATTTTGCTGATATGTTTCATATATATTGCAGATGTGCATGAACAATTGTCATGCTGAAAAAAATCATTTTTGACAAATTTACAGCATTTTTAACTTAGCAAATTTTCTATAATTGCTTATATTCAATAATGGTTGGTAGTGCATACTTTGTGAAATCAACTCCTCCTAGGGCTTTCGGTGTTTCTTTTCAGTACTTTGCAGACATGTTACAGACATATTGAAGATGTGCATGAAGAATTATAATGCTGAAAAAATAATTTTTGACAAATTTACAGCATTTTTTAACTTAGCCATTTTTCGAATATTGCTTATATACAATAATGGTTGGTAGTGCATACTTTGTGAAATCAACTTCTCCTAGGGCTTTCATTGTTTCTTTATTATTCTTCGCAGATTTGTTCCAGATATATTGAAGATGTGCATGAAGAATTTTTATGCTGAAAATTTTAGTTTTGGCAAATTTACAGCATTTTTAATTTAACCATTTTTCGAATATTGCTTACATACAATAATGGTTGGTAGTGCATATACTTTGTGAAATCAACTCTTCCTAGGGCTTTAATTGTTTCTTTTTAATTCTTTGCAGATTTGTTCCAGACATATTGAAGATGTGCATGAAGAATTTTTATGCTGAAAATTTTAGTTTTGACAAATTTACAGCTTTTTAAACTTAGCCAATTTTAGCCATTGCTTCTTATATTCAATAATGGTTGTTGTTATATGACTGAAGGAATTCCTGTCTCCTGATTGGCTCATTCAGTATTAATAAATTCTTATATTTCTCTGAAACCAGACCAAACTGATGAATACCAGATCAAACCAGTTCCTGGTGTTAATTATTTTGACAGGTTTTCTATATTAACCTCCAAAATCTATATTACGCTCCTGAGTACCCAAAAATAGCACCAGCATGAAATCAACATGGGCTTCTTGAAATTGACATGATTTGATGTATGTGTTTAAAACCTGCCAGTCAGCTATAAATAACTATGAACTCATTTCTGTTCATGAAATCTACATGCTTTGCAGTAGCACACTATTACAGGTAAACAAAGCACTAGATAATGAGTATTTGGTGATAATTAAGGGATGATTTTGTTTATTTTTCATAAGAACCTATTTTGTTGGTACCCATTGGAATTGCCTCATCATGGTGATTCTTAGGAGTACCCATAACATATGTTTTATTAAGAACTAACAAAATTATCTTTCAAGCATAATCAATTGTTCCTCATTGTCTAGCCTTTAAATACTTAACATCTGATA
Organism: Rugalucina vietnamica; assembly: GCA_964017185.1. Classification (NCBI taxonomy): domain Eukaryota; kingdom Metazoa; phylum Mollusca; class Bivalvia; order Lucinida; family Lucinidae; genus Rugalucina; species Rugalucina vietnamica. The sequence goes on from OZ024870.1 coordinate 44,529,722, forward strand.
TGATTTTGTTTGTTTATTTGTTATAAGATAAACATTAAAACACTTGAAAAGTCATATAACAAAACAGTTATTGACTTCAATTTCGGTAGATATAAGGATTGATCTACCCTCAAAAGTGATATTCACCTCGGCCTCCGGCCTCGGTGAATATCACTTTTTCAGGTAGATAAATCCTTATATCTACCTCATTGAAGTCAATAATTGTATAATATTACCATAATATTCAAACATCTTCTTCTCTGAAACCACTTGGCCAATCAAAACCCAATTTTATAGGAAGCATCTATGGGAAGGGGGAATCAATGTGTTTATAAATAATCCAGGTCACATGACCAAGATGGCCGCCATGCCCATATATGGTAAAAACCCTTTAAAATTCTTCTTCTCCTGAATTAATGGACCGATTTCAACAAAACTTGGCATGAAGCATCGGGGATTGAAGCACTACAATGTGTTTATAAATTATGACCTTTGGATGACCTTGACCTATTTTACAGCAAGGTCAACATAGGTCGCCAATGCCTTTGAATGGGGAAAACTTTTAAAATGTCATTTAAAGTGAAAGTCTTGCAGGAAATGGGCAGTAGGACTGAATATTAATGATTCTGAAAAAAATTGGACCCCAGGGGCTCATTTGCCCCAGCCCTGGGGCATTATACATGTATATTACCATAATATTCAAACATCTTCTCCTCTGAAACTGCTTGGCCAATCAAAGCCAAATTTCATGTGAAGCATCTATAGAATGGGGGAATCAATGTGTATATAAATAATCAAGGTCACATGACCAAGATGGCTGCCATGCCCATATATGGTATAAACCCTTCAAAAATCTTCTTCTCCGGAACCGGTGGACCGATTTAGAAGAAACTTGGCATGAAGCATCGATGACTCAAGTACTACAATGTATGTATAAATCATGACCCTGTGATGACCTTGACCTATTTTAAGGCAAGGTCAACATGGGTTGCCTATATATTTGAATGGGTAAACTGTTAAAATGTCATTTGAAGGGAAAAACTTGTATGGACAGTATATTGATTATTCTGGAAAAAAAAATGGCCCAAGGGCTACATCTGCCCCTATACTGGGACTATTTTCTATAACATTCGTATATACAGCAGATCTCAGGTGAGCATTTACAGGATCATTTGTCCTCTGGTAATTATGCCCCAACTTCGAAAAAGTTGAAGGGGCATGTTGGTTTGGGTCTATTCGTCCAGTGAGTAGAGTGTGTGAGTCACGTTTAGCACTCGGTCAGGAACCATTAGAGCTAGGATCTTGAAATTTGGTATGTAGTTTGTACATGAAAATTAAGAGAACCTGTATTTTTTCTTTCAGGTAAATTCAAGGAGCTAGGGGCCCATTCTGTGAGAGTTATTTCCCTTTTTAATTCTTGATAAAGTGAATAGATAGTGGGTACCTTGTGTGCGCAACTACTCCTGCAGTTTAATACCGATTCTCTTGAAACTTTACAGATGTTGTGACCATGCTTTGAAGAAATTCATGTGGTATGGGTATTAATTAATTTTTGGTACTTTTTTTCGCAATTTGAACTTAGCCATTTTTCGGGCATTTTGACAATGAAAGTGAATGGACAGTGTGTACCTTGGTTTAAACAATTTTGTACCTTGTGTGCACAACTCCTCATACAGTTTCATGCCAATTGCTTTAAAACTTTACATGTGTTATGGGCATGGTCTGAAGATATGCATGTGGTTTGGAGATAATCGTCAGATTATTTTTTTGTCATTTTTTTTTTTACAATTTGAACTTAGTTATGTTTTCGGGCATTTTAGTGAATGGATGGAGGGTACCTTGTGTGCGCAACTCCTACTACAGTTTAATACCGATACTTTTGAAACTTTACAGACATTGTGGCAATGCTTTGAAGATATGCATGTTGTTGGGATATACTCCTCAGATTAATTTTTGTCACTTTCTTGCAATTTGAACTTAGTCATTTTTTGGACATTTTCACATCTTGAAAGTGAGGTACCAGTTGGGGGCATAGTGTTTCATGAACACATTTTCTAGTTAAACTTTCTGTGGACTAGTTTTCACAAAATTCTTGTTTATATAAAAAAATAATGTGATTATCTGGATTTCTCATTAAGTTACATATTATAGTTTGGCTGTAAAAGATCTATTTTATCAGTATATCTTTTTATGTATGAATCAATTGACAAAAGTATTTCTTTATAGTAACAAAAATACAGAAATAGTTGGGACGATGAAACTCGTACGACGCTTAGTTTTGACGAAAAATACACCCATGATTCTAAAGGCTAAATTGGATATCAAACTAAAGGTTATTATGTCTCCTTTCATTTCCCGGTTGTTGTTGGGTCAAAAAAGTGTAGCGTCATATTGGAAAATGGGGAGATAACTCTGTGCTGCATTACAATTCATATATGCTAGTGTGAGTAGTAAAATGGATGTATCTCAGCCAATCTTCAAGATAGATCAGCAAACATGGTACCAAATCAAAGTGAAGACAATTATCCTTCATCTGAAAATAAATATGCAAATATTCTAAAATTCTGAATCTATGAATATTCATGAATACTCATAAATACTGACGGTTTTATCAAATTATTGATCAAAATGTCCAAATTAAGCACAGTTTGAAGCCAAGGCAATAGATATATTCAACAAATACAATAAGAATTTCTTCCAGTATGTCAAACATCTATAATGAGACTGATATGTATACTTTTGCTAACGTAACTACCAGCTAATTTGCATACTAATTATCCTACTTTACCCCGGGAACTAATTTGACCTAGCTTGCACCCCCAGGACAATTTTTCATGGGTACAAAATCGTTCATTGGTACCCAGGAAAAGCAAATAATTTTAGTCCTCAAAGATTAAGTTATTTGCACTATGAAAAAGAAAACCGCATGGTTTCCATGGCAACCGTTAGCGAGATTCTTGAGCATGGGGGTGTACATACAAAATTGCTAATGTCTCCACTATTACCTATCCTAGACGATCGTATCTGGTCTCATTTTAAAGCTTAGACATGGCCCTTTATCCCATTGTAAGTAATCCAAGTAACCTATTTTTCAAATTCAGTTTTACATCCCTTTCAAGATAATTTCAGCTCATATGAGACGGGAAAATCAGTAGGTGGGCGAACGGGAGGACGCCGAGAAAAACCACCTGGCACTCCCGCAAGCAGAACTTGGCTTGTCTCACATGTGTCCAGAGCAGAGCTGGAACCCACACCAGACAAGGCGGTGAGTTGATCGAGTGATTGAGAAACAGCTCTCTTAACCGCTCGGACACGGAGGCCGCGTTACTTAATTTGCATATTCATGAAATATAATGAAAACACTACAATGACAGAAAAATCGTTAAAATCCATAAACTGATTTCAGGCCCAAAGTATCACTGTGACACTTTGTTATTGAACCAGTAATATCATATTACAAATTAATTGATGTCATGGGCCTGAATGAAAATTATGTCATTTGCATATTCATGAATATTAACAAAAATGTCGAAAAAATGAAGGAAAAGCTATTAGGCAAAGGGCCAAGTCAAAAAAGAGCCCTATTTCAGATTCTTTTTCAACCCATCTGGTAGAAAAATCCCGGTGTTACAGTGAGTTAGTATAGTCCATAAGAGGCACTTTAAGCATGGATGCCAGATCTGAAAGTGGTGCAGATTTTTTTTTTTATAAGCTAGCAAACACACCCACACTAAATTCGCTAACGTGACTGATAAATGGGGGTGCACCTACAAAATCAGTCATAACTCAGCTGCCACTAAACCTAGAGCATTGAACTGTATACCAAATTACAGCTAAAACATTGGCCTAACTTCCTATGGTAATACATGCAAATAATTTGATTTGCATATTCATGAATATTAATTTTAATCATCATAAAAAGTTAAACACCATGAAACAGATATCAAAACGCGGAGAAAACAATAAAACACCACAAGTAAACTAATTTCAGCCACTTACCATTATTGTGGCATATTTATATCACATAATTAATGGAACTGACAGCTTCTTTCTAGCAAATGACATATGAACATTGTCTCATTTGCATATCAATGAATATAAATGACAAGTTTGAACAATATGCAAAAGTATTAAGTAGGAGAAACAAATGACATATGCCAGTATATCTCTACAGATATGTAGATTTGGTGTATGCTACACTACTGAACTTGATCGCATATATGAGACTACACATTATTGTAGCTCTATCATTCACTGACATGTTTTGCAAATAATCTAATTTGCATAATCGTGAAGATTAAATGCATTAAGCATTACAGAAAACTCTTTAAAACCAGTAAATAGCTGCAAAAGGTCCAAACCATCATTGTTTGGCATGGTGCTTTTCCACCATTTATAGCATTTGGCATATTTTCTAGTATCATGAACATATATGACAGTTATCTCATTTGAACATTCATGAATATTAATAAAAACCTCAGAAATTCACGAAAAAGCGTGGAAAATGTTGGTATTCCTCTTGTTTATGGGCTGGTAAGTGACATATAGTCCTTAAAATGGTATCAAGGAAACAATAATGTACATTGTACATTTTCTTGTATCATGGACATATATGATAATTATCTTATTTGCATATTCATGAATATTAATAAATACTTAAGAAAATGGCGAAAAATCATGGAAAATGTAAGGCGTTATACCTCTTATATAGCCTGTCAACTGATATATAGTTCTCAAAATGTTATCAAGTAAATTGGAATGCAATTTACTAATGTAATGTAGGCTGATATTTCATGAATATTTTGGGAAACTTTTGAAATTGGAAAAAATAGGGACAATTGTTGGTGGTATTCTTAGAAAGTAATAGTTAAGTCAGTAAATAGTGCTAAAGATGATATCAAATGATAGCTAGAATTATTTGCTACAGCGCTATTATCTGACATAAGACTCGTTTAGTTTTAATTTTCATTACTATTAATGAATAGTCTGTATGTTAGAGTAAATTTGATGAAAAAAGTGTGGGAAATATCTACCTAACCACTTGTTTCGTTGTTGCCAGTAGCTCTAGAGCGATGAAAGTGGTATCAAATGATTGATATACAGATTGTATGGCTGTATGTTTTATGATATTATATTTCACAAACTTCAGAGAATTAGGAAAATGAAAAAAAAATCAAGGTGTTATGCCTAAAAACCACTTGCTTTTTGTTTGCTAGTAGTTACAGGGCACAGAAAATGTTATTAAATGATTGCCAGGACATGGCACTACTATCACATGATGACCGTCTGATATACAAATCATACATGCTTTAGTTTCATGAATATAAAGGAAGTCTTTAAAAATGCAGGGAATAATGAACAGATGAAACATAAACGTAAGGAGATATACCAACAAAGTCTTTGAATCATGTCTGCCAACACGTATCCTAAATGTATATCTGACCTCATGTAACTCATACTATGTCATGGCAGCCATTTGTTGTATTTTTCAGCACTCTTGAACTATATGTAGCGAAGATTGACGTGATTTTGAAAGTGCAGCTACTTGATCTTCCCTGACATTTCCCCAATTTTTCGAAAGTTTTTATAACTACTTGGCAACTTAAAACTCATATGATAATAAATTGGACAGCTTTACAATAACAAGTTGCCCTAGCCATTATTTGACACCATTTGCTGCACTTTGGGGCTATATGAAGCCGAGATATAGTTGTTTTGAATGTTTATCTCCCTCAAATTTCTACCAGTTTTCTAAAATTTCAAAAATTCCTATTTATATTTATGAAACATAACATCAGATTATTTATCCATCAGAAGACTGCATAGCCTTAGAACATTGTCCTAGTAATTTTGTGATACCACTTCTAGCAATCTAGACACATTCGTAGCCAAGGCGCAAGTTGTTTTGTATGTACATTTCCATATTATTGAGTAACTTTTGCACTGATATCGGATGTTTTCAATAAGATTTGAATATTAAAAATCATATCATTTATAAATCAGACCACAAGTCTAAAGTACAATGTCTCAGCAATCATTTGATACCAATTTCAGCGATCTAAGGCAATTCGCTGCAACAACTTATGCCATTTTCTAGGTAGATAACGCAATTTTGTCCATCATTTTCCTGCAGCATCTACAATTTTCATTAATATTTATGAAAACAACTTCGGATAAATTAAATATTACACTGCATGACTATATTAAATTGCACTGGTATTTATGTAAAACCATTGCCAGCACTCTATGACAATTCGAATCTGAGATGCAAGTAATTTTGTAGGTTCGTCCCAATATATTTGGCACAATTTTTCACTGATATTGAAAGTTTTCATTTACATTTATGAGATTAAAAATCGAATCATGTATAAATCAGACCATTCGGGCTATGATGCAGTCTTTGCAATCATTGCATATCAATTTCAGCATTCTACTGCAATTTGTTGCTAAGATAAGGTAATTTTCTATGTATAATGTTCTAATTTATCTGTCAATTTCCTACATAACCTACATTTTTCATTAATATTTATGAAAACTAAAATCATACAAATCATCAGTATATATAAGAGTACATGACTAAATTGAAATCTATTATACTGGTATTTGATTGATACTTTTTAGCACATTTTGGTCAATTTACAATTCAGATACAGTGATAAAATGGGTGCATTACCTCAGATTTTCATGATTTTTCCCTGAATTCTTAAGATAGTTTTATTAATATTCATTACAAATTAGATATTGTCAAAAAGATTCATAATGTTCAGTAGAAAGTTTGTTAAATGGTATTTGTACATAAACCAATTTTGCACAATGGTTCGGGCCTTTATTAATTCATTGCTTTTATTTTATGATTTTTCTGACATTTTTAATGTCTTTATATTAAATAAACATGAGTATGCAAATTTGTTTTATTGCATGATGTGTCAGTGAATCAAAGGGATATGCCAAGGCTCTAAAATAAGACCAAGTTTTGTGGTCTAAGGTAAGAAGCAGCAGAAATATGACGAGCTCTGTAGCCACACTACCAATTCAGGGAAACACGTAATGGGTTGCCATGGAAACCGTTATTTTATGTATCTGGGTTGAGTTTATTTAACATACAAACTTTGATTGCAATTCCGGAGTCTCAAGAAATAAATTGACAACCATGAGAAGTAGTATTGGGTGTTAGAGGTGCAAGATAAGCCTTATTAGCCCAATAATGTGAAATAATTGTATTTTAGTGGGTGGGGTAACAAAATGGCGTCTGAAAAAAATCTGCACCACTTTTGTTTCTGGCATCCACCCTAATTTAACTTCTATATAGTTATACTTTTGCCTGGTACCAAAGAAATTTTTCTACCAGACGGGTTGAAAAGAATTTTACTCCAGCTTGCCAGCCCTTTGACTATATAGCCATTTCAAAGTTTTGGATGAGTTATAAGATGGTTTACTTTGCATCACTGGGTACGTACCGATTTTCATTACTAATATTGTGGTCAGAGGGACCACCTTAATGCCATAAATATTGTCCTCAATGAACACATTTGCATTATGTAAACTAACATAGATCCACACCCACCCTCAGTGTGATTCTAAAGAATAGGGTGTACTCCCAAAAATATTCATATACCAACACTAGCATGCTCTGGAATACTATTATTGGTCTGAAAGTGATGCAACGACATAGCAATTTAACCTTAATACCTATTATTCAAATCGTTGAATTTGCTTATTCATGAAAATTAATAATTAAAACCCACAAGCAATCGGGAAATATCTTTGAAAAAATAGGGGATATACGTACAAAATCACTTGTTCCAGAGTTGTTAACAAACCCAGGATGTTAAAAGAAGTATCAAATGAATGCTATGGCAATGTACTATGACCCTAAAGTCTCATATAAGAATGATCTGAAATTCAATTTCATGAATTTTATGAAAAATGTCATCAATAGGAATGAAAAAGTGGAAAAAATTAAACGTCATAATGACTTGTATCTTGGCAACCTAAAGCCCTAACATACTTATTCTTATATGAGATTTTAAGGTCATAGAACAATGCCATAGCATTCATTTGATACTTCTCTCAGCATCCTGGGTTCATCAACAGGTCTGATACAAGTGGTTTTGTACGTATACCGCTTATTTTTCCAATATTTTTCTCCGGTATCTTGTGTGTTTTGTTAATTTTCATGAATATGTGATTTCAACGATTTGAAAAATAGGTATGAAGGTTAAGGTCGTTGCATCTTTATCAAACAAATTATAGTATTCAAGAGCATGCTATTGTTGGTTTATGAATAATTTTGTGAGTGCGCCATATTCTTTAGAATCACACTAGGGGTGTGTGGAACTATGTAATTTTACATCGTGCAAATGTGTTCATAGTTGAGGACAATATTTTATGTCATTAAGGGGTTCCCTCTGACCACACTGGCAGTCATGAAAATTGGTTTCAGGGATAGAAGATAGATCTTAAAACCCATCAAAAACCTTGCAATGGCTATACTTTTTCCCTCGTTTTTCCTTTATTTTGACATTTTCATAAATATTCATGAATATGCAAATGAGATAATATTCATTTAGGCCCAAAACATCAATAAATTAGTTATACGATATAACCTGGTTCAATAACAAAGTGGCACAATAATAGTTTTGGCCTTAAATCAGTCTACTTATGGATTTGTAACGATTTTCTTGTAATTTTAATTAAAATTCAGGAATATGCAAATTAGGTAACTTGCTTAAATACTTACAATAGGATAAAAGGACAATGTCTAAGCTTTAAAATTAGACAAGGTTTAGTGCTCTAGGATAAGTCATAGCGGAGATATGAGCAATTTCGTATGTACAACCCCATACTCAAGAATCACGTTAACGATTGCCATGGAAAACATGACTTTTTCGTAGTCCGAATAAATTTATCTTTGAGGTCAAATAATCTTTGCATTTCTAGGGTCCCAATGAACGATGGGAGATGTACTATGGATTAAATTAAGATAATTTTGTTCTTTAAATCGATGTATTAGCTGATTCAATGGATAAAAATAGGAGTCATCCATCGTAAAATAAGTGATAGATGAGTAAAATTTGCATATTCATTAATATGCAAAATAGGTTATTTGCATATTTAAACATCATTCTGAAACAAAATCCCTAAAATACTAAATTTATTTATTTAAGAAGAAGTAGGCTGAGATAGGCTTGATTTTGTTGGTGAATTGCATGTATTACAAATACTGTACTACTGGATTATCTCCCCATTTTTCAATATGACGCTATTCTTCTTGGAGCAAGGAAAAATGTAAAAAAGATGGAAGAGATATCAAGATTTTATTTAAGACAAGTTTTGTTTTTTATAACAATATTTTCCCTGATTTCATGCGGTAAGACATCGGAGTCATCTATCAAACAATATGTGCTAAATAAGTAAAATTTGCATATTCGTTAATATACAAATCAGATAATTTGCATATTAAAACATTATTCTAAAGCACAATCGCCTAACCTTTACTTTGATACTAAATTTATCAATTTAAGGCGAAGGTAGGCTGAGATATGATTGGATGAGTTGGTAGACCACCTGTATGTATAAAACTGTACTATTGGGTTATCTCCCCATATGCAGTATGACGCTACACTATTTGGAACCAAGAAAAATACAATTCGATAGCAGATGTACAAAGGTTCAATTCAAGACAATTTTTGTTCTTTAAATCGATATAATATATTAGCTGATTCAATGGGTAAAACAAGTGCGTCATCTACTGTTGAATAAGTGATAGATGAGCAAAATTTGCATATTCATTCATATGCAAATCAGGTACATTTGCATATTTAAACATCAGTCTAAAACACAATGCCTACCCTTTACACTGATACTAAATTTATTATCTAAGACGAACGTACGCTGATATAAGCTTAATTTTGTTGGTCAATTTCAAGTATGCATAAACTGTTCTACTGGGTTATCTCCCCATTATGCAATATGACGCTACACTTCTTGGAAGCAAGGGCAAATGTAAAAAGATGGAAGACGTACCAAGGCTAAATTTAAGGCTCTTTCTGTTCTTTAAAACGATATTTAACCTGATTAAATGGGGTAAGACATCGGAGACATCTATCGAAAAATATGTGATAAATAAGTAAAAATTGCATATTCGTTAATATGCAAATCAGATAATTTGCATATTAAAACATTATTCTGAAGTACAATCGCGTGCCCTTTACTTTGAAACTAAAGCTATAAATTTATGGCGAACGAAGGCTGAGATATGCCAGATTGTGTTGGTAGACCGCGTGTATGTATAAAAAAGGACTATTGGGTTATCTCCCCATTTTGCAATATGACGCTACACTTCCTGGAACCAAAAACGAATGTAAATCAGTAGAAGATGTACTAAGGTTTAATTTGATACAAATTTTGTTCTTTAAATCGACATATTAGCTGATTCATTGGGTAAAAATTGGGAGTCATCTATCGTTAAATAAGTGATAGATGAGTAACATTTGCATATTCATTAATATGCAAATCAGATAATTTGCATATTAAAACAACATTCTGAAGCACAATGTCTACCCTTTACTTTGATACTTAATTTAATATTTTAAGACGAACGTAGGCTGAGATATGCTTGATTTTGTTGGTCTACTGTCTGTATTCAAGATACGCGTTCTGTAGAGTTATCTCCCCATTTTACAATATGACGCTACACTTTTTGAAACCAACAACAACCGGAAATCGATAGAAGAGGTAATAAGCTTTAATTTGAGACCATGTTTGTCCTTTAGAATGATGGGTGTATTTTATCCCTCAGAAATCGGGGTCATCGTCCCAACTAAAAATGTATGGATAGATTTTTTTTGTACTTCTGCACCTAAAATTCATTATAGATGATTTTTCTTGCACTGACACCTAGTATTTATATATTAAAGCAGATTTGAATCTCATTTGAATTCAATCAATTTAACCTTCAAGGACTCCACATTTGTGTTAATTTTGACATTATTTTGTGACCTTTAGTATTAAGTCAACTACAAATTTTGGATGTTCAAAACAATAAATTTATTGAAAAATCAAAATTCTCTCAAAATTGATTGGCAGTCTTCGACATAAGAAATTGGTTGAATAATAATTATTGTCTTGTTGGGGTGAAACTAACTGACAAACCTTGTTTTTTTCAAAACGGAAAAAACAACAACAACAACAACAACAAAAAAAAAACCAGGAACTTGCATTAAACATGTGCAAAAGTGCATCATGAAAGATTGGATGGCTTAAGGGGTCTGTAATGGGAGCTGTTGAGAGGCCATCAAAAGAATCTTGAAAATTGTGAAAAGTCAGGGAAAAATTCTGGAATTTTGAAACAATAAATTAGTGGCAACCCTATTAAATATGAAAACCAAATGATTAATCTGAAATGTCTGATACCTTATACACTTGTACATGTATGCATATATTTTCAAGAGCAGTACATAAATTAAGTGTATGCTTTATTCACGTGTAACTGTTTTTCTGCTGTTTATGATAAAGCTATGTTCATGATTCATTAATACACAATGTCCTTGACATCAAAGTACTTTTAGAGTACTGACATACTCATGATAATATGAACATGACTCCCTTTAAAAAGTGGCATAAATTACACAAATTTTAGATAACTTTACGGCTAATTTCCTGGAGACTCCCTGATGATCAGGGAGGTATCACACATGTTCCTGATGAGCATATTTTGTCAAATTTTCAGCAATTACTCATAAAACTGTTTACAATTTCAACTGTTTCTCTTGAACAGTTTTTTTTTCAGATAATTTTATACACACAGTCTTAAGCACAAGAATAAGACACAGAGTCTTAAGCCCATGAATAAGCAAAGTGTTCTTGCTTTTAACATTACACTTTTATGTTAGAATGAAGTCTTGTATCATTTGTTCATACTTATATTCAGAAAAATGAGGCCTATTATGAACATTTTTTTATTTTGTGGAATAGTGTGCATAGCTTAATTGGTAGCTTGTCTTTGTCTAATTTGGAATTAAGAGGACCAATGATCGATCCTCGTATCGGGCGCATTTATTTCACAAAAATTTGGTCATGAAAATATTTCTACAGCCCTTTTTACTCTTCTGGTGATTCAAGAAGAGCATCGGCAGTGGTGAAAGAAATATGCACTAAATTTGTAACCTGTCTTTGTTAGGTTTGCTCAGGAACAGTGTGGCTAGGATAAATGACCGTCCTGCAATTACCATATCTGTCCTTATCTGTTAAGGATATAAATCATAAACCAGTCAGGGACGAAACCTAAACAGATTATCAAAATAATAACTGAATCAAGTTATTAAAACATTTAAATTTATCTCCCTTTCTTGGATGTTAGAGTTAACTTTTCTTCTAAAGCCCCTATCTCACTGGAATGCGACAACTGGAGACTAGTTCGCGAATAGTTCGTGACTATTTCGCGATAAAGATAAACGATATAGACACAACTTTCACGTTGCAGTCTCTTTGAATAGACATTTATGCGACAAATCGCGAATTTCGGTCTAATTTTGAAAATATATCGCGCGACTGTTGCAGGACAGTCGCGCGACATTCGTGAGAGTGTCTCACAACTTTCCTGCGAATGTAACTTATTTTCATTTAAATTCGTACAACAGTCGCGCGACATTCGTGCGAGTGTCGCACGACGAATGTTGCTTAGTTTTATTTTCTCGCCAGATAGCCGCGAGGTTTTCGCAAGCTTGTCGCGCGACCATCGTGCGACACTTGCGCAGCATTCGTACGAGTGTTGCGAAAAAAGTTCGCATTGTAAATTCTTCAAAATTTCGCAGCAACAAGTTCACGACACTCGCACCAACGGCGCGAGACCATCGCACGACTGTCGCGTGACAGTCTTGCGAAATATTTTGGAGAAAAAATTCGCATAAAATTTTTCAACATGTTGAAAAACTTCGCGACCAGTTCACGACTAGTTCGCGGCACAAGAAAATTCTCACGACACTCGCACGAAAGTCCGCGACAAAATTCGCAAAACAGTCGCGAGAAATTCGCATGCCAGTGAGATACTAGCTTAACTCATTTAAGTTATTTCTAAAAATGTTCCATTTAAAAATATAAGATAATATTAACATGAATGTGTTATTATTTTAGCTACCCCAATCTAAACCTTGTGCATACCAGTTTCTAGACAATGCGTACCAAGAATTTTTATTGCAATCAAAGAATTAAAGTCATATCTTTCAAGGAAAGTTGTCTTGACATGTGGCAAAATTACGATTAGATGGGGATACATGTTTTAAAATGATGAATTTCACATTTCTGAGGCCCAAAATTGCACACAAAAAAGAAGTTTACCAACTTCGCAACGCTGTTCAGTGACTGTTCCCCATATTGGAATAAAGCTCTCGACTCGAGGTATCCGATGAGAACATTTTCATGACACAAAATCGTGTGAATTTCAAATAAATAAAAGAAACAGTCACAGATTTTGACCAGTTCTGGAGAAAAAAAAATAACGTGACTATGTTATTTTTTTTGATGACCTGTTTAGGTTATGTCCCTGACTGTAAAGACAAACAAACATTTTCTGGTTACCACAGCTTTTGTAAATCATTTTCAAATAAGTAAACATACTGTACTGTTTTGCAGTTTACCGAAATTTTGGGTTATTACTATATGAGCCTTTGCATGATAAAACCAACAATGTGGGTTTCCAGCCAGGTCAAACCAGGCTTTACAGCCACAGAAGCAGGCTAGAAGCTTAAAATTTCAGATTTAGAGAGAACTATCGGTGGGGAGAAAACAAAGATGGTGACCAGCTGATCTGCGCCTTTATTTTTGTCTATTCATGTTGTTGGTTTTCTTATGCATTGGCCCATATACATGTATAGTATAATATGATTTCATCCATTCTTCAGTTACTATGTATATGGTTCAAATGGTAAATATGAATCATTACGAAAACATGCCCATGCAATACACAGAAATTTTTAAAGTTGTAAAAAATGAAAATTTTCAGTAGAAAAATGTGGATATTTTTCTTATTTTTGCTCAAAACATAGATTGTGGGTACACGTTAGAACCGCCTTGCCGAGGCAGTTCTAACGAGTACCCACAATCTATGTTTTAGAGCAAAAATAAGAAAAATAGGTATACCCCTGCATACCCCAGTTTTACTATATAAAAGTGGGGTTTAAGGGGGTATTCGTTGCACGGACATGTTTTCCTGATGTGTCTTAGCTAAAATGACATTACGATGACACTTCATAGTAGTGATTTTCATACTGAATTATATTATTTTGCTTATCAAATTATTTACTCGTCTTACCCATGATGATTAAGTGGTTATTTAAAACGACAAAAACTGCTGAAATACGGACAAGAAAGACTTCTAGTTTTAAATCAAACATACATTTTCAGTTAAGCTGATAATGTGCTCACTTTATGCTTTTGTTTTAAGTTTTGCTGGAACATAAGAAATTTGTTCTCAAGCATAGAAAGTATTTATTGTTCTTCAGTCTTCAGAAGTATTCTGTGTTTATATACATGGTCATATCATAAATGAGCCATGTCATGATCATCGTGAGAAAACTGGATTTTTGCATATGCGTAAACAAAGACACAGATCAGCAGTGCAGTAAATCTTTTTGCTTATCATATAGAACAATACCTCTTCTTCTTAAATCATATATTTCAAACTTCTAACCTTCTTCTGTAACTGTCCAGCCCGGTTTGGGTTGGACCTGTTGGGGTACCCCGAAGACACCGGTTTTCTCGCGTCGTAGATCATATGGTACACTACTTGTAATACATACCAGATAAATTGATTCTTGGTTAAAGCACATTTTTATTTCAAAATTCTTTGCACAACACTATATACATTATATAAAATGGCATAGTATGCCACCATGACAGTTTTTAGCTCACCTGAGCGGTCAGGCTCACAATGTGAGCTTATAGTATACCCATGCTCCGTCGTCCGTCCGTCCGTCTTCCATCCGTCCGTCATCCACCATTTTCAAAGGTCTTCTTCTCTGAAACAGCTTGGCCAATCAAAGCCAAATTTTACATGAAGCATCTATGGGAAGGGGGAACCAATGTGTATATAAATAATCCAGGTCACATGACCAAGATGGCCGCCATGCCCATATATGGTAAAAACCCTTCAAAAATCTTCTTCTCCGGAACCACTGGACCGATTTCAACCAAACTTGGCATGAAGCATTGATGACTCAAGTACTACAATGTGTATATAAATCATGACCTTGCGGTGACCTTGACTTATTTTACGGCAAGGTCAACATAGGTCCCCCATGCATTTGAAGGGGGAAAACTGTTAAAATGTCATTTGAAAGGCAAACCTTGCAGGAAATGGGCAAATGGACTGAAGGTAGGTAATTCTGAAAAAAAATTTGGACCCCAGGGGTTGGTCTGCCCCCACCCCGGGGCAATATACATGTTTATTACAAAAATATTCAAAGATCTTCTTCTCTGAAACCACTTGGCCAATCAAAGCCAAATTTTATAGGAAGCATCTATAGAAAGGGGAATCAATGTATTTATAAATAATCCATGTCACATGACCAAGATGGCCCCCATGCCCATTATATGGTAAAAACCCTTCAAAATTCTTCTTCTCCGGAACCACTGGACCGATTTCAACGAAACTTGGCATGAAGCATTGGGGACTAGAGTACTACAATGTGTTTATAAATTATGACCTTTGGATGACCTTGACCTATTTTACGGCAAGGTCAACATAGGTCGCCCATGCATTTGAATGGGGAAAATTGGTAAAATGTAATTTGAAAGGCAAATCTTGCAGGAAATGGGCAAATGGACTGAAGGTAGGTAATTCTGAAAAAAATTTGGACCCCAGGGGTTGGTCTGCCCCCACCCCGGGGCAATATACATGTATATTACAAAAATATTCAAAGATCTTCTCTGAAACCACTTGGCCAATCACAGCCAAATTTTATACGAAGCATCTATGGGAAGGGGGAATCAATGTGTTTATAAATAATCCAGGTCACATGACCAAAATGGCCGCCATGCCCATATATGGTAAAAACCATTTAAAATTCTCCTGAACCAATGGACCACTTTCAACAAAACTTGGCATGAACCATCGGGGACTGAAGTACTAAAATGTACATATAAATTATGACCTTTGGATGACCTTGACCTATTTTACAGCAAGGTCAACATAGGTCCCCAATGCACTTGAATGGGGAAAACTTTTCAATTTAAATGTCATTTAAAGTGAAAGTCTTGCAGGAAATGGGCTGTAGGACTGAATATTAATGATTCTGAAAAATATTGGACCCCAGGGGCTCATTTGCCCCAGCCCCGGGGCATTATACATGTATATTACCATAATATTCAAACGTCTTCTCCTCTGAAACTGCTTGGCCAATCAAAGCCAAATTTCATGTGAAGCATCTATAGAATGGGGGAATCAATGTGTATATAAATAATCAAGGTCACATGACCAAGATGGCCACCATGCCCATATATGGTATAAACCCTTAAAAACTCTTCTCCAGAACCGGTGGACCGATTTCGAAGAAACATTGCATGAAGCATCAATGACTCAAGTACTACAATTTATGTATATATCATGACCCTGTGATGACCTTGACCTATTTTAAGGCAAGGTCAACATGGGTTGCCTATGTATTTGAATGGGTAAACTGTTAAAATGTCATTTGAAGGGAATGTAATTAGACAGTATATTGATTATTCTGAAAAAATAGTGGCCCAAGGGCTTCACCTGCCCCTATACTGGGACTGTTTTCTATAACATTCGTATATACAGCAGATCTCAGGTGAGCGTTTACAGGACCATTGGTCCTCTGGTTCCCCTTCTGGCTTTAATAAAACTAATATACATGTAATTATTAAATTGCAGTGTTTTCTGTTCTGAGACTAATGTTTTACAATTCTTTTCAACCTAATTTTAACACCCCTCACTATAATTTGGTTTTTAATATAACATGACCATGTGATGACTCCCGTGATAAAATTGCTATATTATGTCTAGCATCACATGAGGTTGGAATGATAAATTTCCAAATAATAGCTTGGACTTTAATCACACTCTAAAAATACCTAACCATTGACATTTTATCTCAGACAAGCCTCCATGACTTTCAGCCACTCACCTTGTAAACCAGTAGTCATGTTCATGAGTTTGATCCTAGACTTCTCCAGCCTATTGATTTAGTTTATAATCTGATGTCTTGTCTAGTATGACCTTAGATAATTTTTCAATCCAAGCTATAAAAAAAAATCAACCGTAGTGAAGGGTTTGTTGAAATGCTAAAAAAATGCTTAGACCTGACCAGAATGCTCTTGTGACCCTGCAGCTCTGATCTGACTTTTCCTTAGAAATTTAGTCCACAACTAGTAATTTTTAAAACAAACATAAAATTTTGTTACTACCTTATACCGTAAAAATTCTATTAAATCAGATTGTTCAGAAACACTTAAAATCCTCAAAATTGCATCTGCTTTTCCGATGCTGCTGCCATATTGGTTCCAGAACATTCAGAACTCCTCGGCTGTGATATCACTGTGATTAGTGATACAAAAGCCATGCAAGTAGCTGCATCCTAAATAAATAAATAAGACATAATTTGCCTTATCATGGTCAACAGTGGTAACTATACTCATTCTAAGGACATTTCAGCCGCCTCATGGGAAAACCAACAATCTGCATAGGCGAAAACAAAGTCGCAGATCAGCTTCGCGGTAGCTGCTAAGCTGATCAGCGCCTTTGTTTTCGCTACTCGGATAGAACAATTCCTCTTCTACTTAACTCCAAAATTTCAAGCTTCTAACCTGCTTCTGTAGCTGTACAGGCTGGTTTGTGTCGGACCTGTTCGGAAACCACGTTGGTTTTCCCATGAGGCAGCTCATTTCATGAAGATTTGGTCATGAAGAAAGGCATGTTACTTTCCCAGTAGGTTTCTTTCTTCAGATTTAGTCATGAAAATATAGTTCTACCACCATTTTTCCGTCTGCTGATTCATGAAAAACGCTTGTCAGTTAGCAGTGGAATAAATGTGCACTAAGTACTTGTAACCTGCCTCTACGAAGCTTGTCTAACATTTCTGCAATTCAGATTTAAAGAATTCATTACTTTACCGTCTCATTCACCAATTATCTCAGGTGAGCGCTTACAGGACCATTGGTCCTCTTGTATGTATTTAGTATGCATTGAAATAGCTTTTGTTATCACCTGTACTTAAAGAACTAGTGAATGAGTAGACTGGTCCCAGTCTCTGATGTCAAAATTTTCTCTAAGTCTCAGTTGGTACATGTAATTCAATAACTTTTTCTCTGAATCTGAATCTGAATAGTTTACTGGTGACACGCCAAATGACATTATTTCACCAGGGGGTTCGGATGGGGGAGAAATTAGTCCCTTGAATGCACTAGTGAAGCGAACTTGGACACACAGTCATCAGACATTTCAGCAGAGGAGATAAGTGAATCAGGGAGGTCATTCCAGTCCCTGATAGTCTGTGGAAAGAAACTAGTCTTTGCTAGCTGAAGGTATCTGAAAAGCCAGAGTGTTGATTTCTACAACACCTATTCTTTGGGATAATGTCATCTGTTGGTATTCTGGCTTTACCCTTTAGACCTTTGTATAGCAATATAAGTCTACTATCCTTCCTCCTTTTCTTAAGAGATTCCCATTTCAGTTGACCTAAAATGCCAGTCATGCTCCCAGTTTCAAAAACATAATTTCCCGTCACAAACCTTGCCGCACGATTTTGGACCTTTTTCAGCTCTTCCTGGAGGCCATGAGTGTGAGGGTCCCAAACTGAGCTTCCATATTCCAAGACCGGCCGCACCAGTCCTTTATAAGCTGCTTCTTTCACATCTGGGGGAGCAGTCTTGGGCTTAGCCATTAGACTGATAGCATTTTTGTGATGTTATATTTTTCGTAACTTGATATGACTATAAACATTTATATGCATTTAGTGGACTGATGCCAGTCTAGTGACAGCTTTCCTAAACACCCTTTGTATGACCTGAAGGTATCTCCGGGTTCGGAGACCCGGTTCGGTTCGGACACAGAATTTTGAAAGAGAAGTTTTTTTCTATTATTTTCCGAATTTCCCATTGTTTTTGTCTGTAAAACTGTCCCGACTTTGGGTCAGGAAGTTTTGGACCTGCAATTTCTCATTGTTGGTCGCTGTTTTCCCCCAAGTAAAGAGTCTAAGCATCGATTTTCTTAGATTTTCTTTGTCGTGCGATTCGCGCCAAAACGATTCGTACTTTACTTGAAAATCTCTTTTCTTGAAACTTTTTTGGCCTGAGAGCTGACAAGCTTTTGGACCAGAATTTGTTCAAGCTTCATTGACAGTGACATTGAACGGCTCTAGCAGGGCTGCAACGATCCGTCATAAAAGTTAATGAATCAGAATAGTTTTTCTGGATTGACCTTCCCCCACCCACTTTTTTCATATAGTGATTGAAGGTCTTTTTGTTTAATCATTTGAATTGGAACTCATGGCTTCAGGTTTTGTCGGTCCAACTGTGGGGCGGTTGACTTGTCGGGGTGGAAAAAATCCTGTGCGTAGTTTCCATACACCGAAGTCTTGTCCGCTGCTCCTCAGGTTGGCTTTGTTTTTGGTTTCAGGTTTTGTCGGTCCAACTGTGGGGCGGTTGACTTGTCGGGGTGGAAAAAATCCTGTGCGTAGTTTCCATACACCGAAGTCTTGTCCGCTGCTCCTCAGGTTGGCTTTGTTTTTGGTTTTCGGACTCTGTGTTTGGAAGTGGACAACATCAGGAGATATTTTAAATGCAAACCAGGACTGTAGTATAGGATTTGGAAAATCAGTTAGTGGAATTGCTCAGAGCTTGGCTTTCACAAGAAAAATTGGTAACCGAAGAGGATCAGAGGGTTTACGCAGCTTTAAGAACTCAAATGGAACAAATCTTCTCATTTTGATTGTTTTGGCCGGAGACATCGAAATGAACCCGGGCCCTAGATTTCAGTGTCGTCTATGTAAAAAATACTGTAAGGCAGCTGATCAGGTAGTAGAATGTGCAGATTGTGAAAAGCGTTTCCACGCATCATGTGCCAACCTTGGAAAGGAAGAATTGCTAGAATTAGAATCCGGTAGTGAATCTTGGTATTGTTCAAACTGCAAGGCTGAGTGTAGCCTTTGCAGTGGATTAGTTCTCAATTGCCACAAGGCGGTTCAGTGTGACAAATGTGATATGTGGGTGCACAATGACTGCTCTTTTCTATCCGATTCACAATATGAAACCATGCAAAACACAAACTGTACTTGGATTTGTCCAAAATGTGATTTCTTCAATTTTTCTGACTCTTTTTTTGACGAACAGTTAAATTTGGAAAGTGAAAATAGGTTTAATCCACTTGGAAACAGTGATAAAACTAAGTCCTCAGCACCCTCAACTTTGACAAGCAAAAGCAAGTTTATTGGTGGGTTGAAATTTTTCAGTATAAACATCAACAGCATTAGAGGTAAAAAGCTTGAGTTGTTGGCTTTCATTGATCTTCATGAACCTCAGATTGTAGCGATTCAAGAAACAAAGATTGACAGTTCTATTTCAAGTTCAGAATTGTTTCCGGAAACTTTCCCATATAGTGTGTACAGGAAGGACAGAACTCTTGATGGTGGTGGTGTCATGTTACTTATTCACAAGGATATCCCACACATGCCAATGACAGAATTAGAAAATAAGTCAGAATCAGTTTGGGTAAAAGTATTCGCTAATAAAACCGCACATTTTGTTGCAAGCTGGTATAGGCCGCCCCATAGTGATGAAAACTTGACACCTTTGGAAGACCTACAGAAATTTGATACTTTGTTCAGAGAGCAGCTTAACAAAATTAGGGATAAACATAAAGGAAATAAACCCCCCTCAGTTCACGTTCTAGGGGATTTCAACTTTGGAGATATTGTTTGGCCGGACAGACACAATAAATGTGGGTCACCATTGAGTAGGATTGAAGGTCAAATTTTGGTTGACATTATTAATGATCATGGATTTGATCAATTAGTCCACTTCCCTACCAGAGAAAGAAATACTTTGGACTTGATTATCACTTCTCTTCCCAATCAGTTCGTAGGCATCCACTCCCCAGATTGTCTCAGTGATCATGATATTGTTTCTGGAACGCTGAAGATTGTTACTCCCCCCATTAAGAAACCTCGGAGGAAGGTGTATCGGTACCAGAAAGGTGATTATGAATCTATGAGGGCAGAAACATTAAAATTTGCAAAGGAAAAGTATTTCAATGGCTACTCGGATACCCGTTCGGTTCAGGAAAATTTCAATCTTATTACATCTTTCATTCAGGACTCGGCAGATAAGCATATCCCATCAAAAACAAGTCGCTCTGTCTCTTCTGTCCCATGGATAACTCCTGAGATAAGGAGGAAGATTCGCAGGAAAAATATAACTCATGCAAAAGCTAAGAAAACTGGAAGTGCAAAAATTAGATCTAAATTTGAAAACTTAAGAAGGGAAATCAAAGCTGATATAAGGAAGCAGCATGACCTTTATGTCAATAACTTGGTAGGGGACGTTAAGGCTAATCCCAGGGATTTTTATAGGTATATCAATAGTCAGAGGAAAGATACCCAAGGCATTCCCCCTTTGAAAAAGAAAAATGGAAGTGGTATTGCTCAATCAGATTTCGAAAAAGCAGAAGAATTTAATGGACAGTTCACAGATGTATTCACCAAAACGGTACACAACCAAGTCCCACTTCTGGATAGGTCGGCCCCATTCATGGATGAAATTGTTGTAACAAAGGAAGGAGTAACAAAACTCCTTAAAGGTCTGAACCCATCTAAAGCCTTAGGACCTGATGAACTCCATCCTAGAGTCCTTAAAGAATTGGCAAAAGAATTAAGACCTGTATTTGCACATCTCTTCCAGCAGTCAATCAATACGGGTGAAATCCCCAAGGAATGGTCACTTGCTAATATTTGTCCACTTTTCAAGAAAGGTGACAGGTCCCTTGCTTGTAATTACCGCCCAGTTTCTTTGACTTGTATTCCTTGCAAACTCCTAGAACATATTGTCTGCTCAAATATCATGGGTCATCTGGACCAGTATAATCTTTTGTCGGACAAACAGCATGCATTCAGGAAATGGCATAGTTGTGAAACTCAGTTAATTACAGTGATAAATGATTGGGCAAAAATATTGGACAAAAAGGGTCAGGTTGACACTTTTATTTTGGACTTTGAAAAAGCTTTTGACACCCCTCCACATGAACTTCTTAAAAGCAAATTATTTAGTTATGGTATAGGTGGAAAGACATTGGAATGGATAAATGCTTTTTTTATGCTTCAGGCAGCAAAGGGTAGTAGTTAATGGTGTTAAATTTGACTGGGCCCCTGTTGTGTCTGGTGTCCCTCAGGGCACCGTTCTCGGTCCATTGTTGTTCTCCTTGTACATAAATGACATACCCGTTGGCATTGACTCTCAAATCAGGCTTTTTGCTGATGACTGTGTTTGTTACCGTGAAATTAAAACAGTAGAAGATACATTGAAACTTCAGAAAGACATTGACCTTTTAGGGAGCTGGGCCCGAAAATGGGGCATGAGATTTCAACCTGTCAAATGCAACATGATGCAGCTGACAAATAAGCGGATAAATAAAATTGAGGCCTCGTACACCCTCGAGGGAACGGTTTTGGAAAATGTTGATAGCATTAAATATCTAGGTGTAACAATTACAAATGACCTCAAGTGGAATACCCATATCAATATCTGTACTAAAGCCAACAGAACACTTGGATTCTTGAGGAGAAACTTATTTTCTTGCCCCCAAGATGTTAAAGAAGCAGCTTATAAAGGACTGGTGCGCCCAGTCCTGGAATATGGAAGTTCTGTTTGGGATCCTCATACTAAATGCCTCCAGGAGGAATTGGAGAAGGTTCAGAATCGTGCCGCTAGGAATTATACTTTCGAGGAAGGTAGTATGACTGGCATTCTTGAACAACTCAGATGGGAATCTCTCAAGAAAAGGAGGACGGATAATCGACTTATATTACTATACAAAGGTCTGAAGGGTAAAGCCAGAATACCTACAGATGACCTTATCCCAAAGACTAGGCGTTGTAGAAATAGCCACTCCAAGGCATTTCAGCTTCCATCTGCTAGTATAGAGGCCTATAAATGTAGTTTCTTTCCCCAGACTATCAGGGACTGGAATGACCTCCCTGACTCTCTGTTTTCTACTGCTGAAATGTCAGATGATTGTGTGTCCAAGTTCGCTTCACTCGTGCGTTCAAGGGACTAATTTTCCCCCCATCCGAACCCCCTGGTGAAATAATGTCATTTGGCGTGTCACCAGTAAACTATTCTGATTCTGATTCTGACCTCGAAACGTTGCAGTTGCAGCTATAGTTTAGCGAAAATGCAGTTGTGGTTATAATGCTTGAATTATTTTACAGAGTTCCCTTTCAGTAGCAAGGGGAATAAGCTGCTAGTTGTGATCAGTTGTTTATATTTATTATGCATGTTCGATCAGAGTTGGTATTTTGACATCTTAGAATGATTTACGATACTGAATTTAGGTGATGACAGATCAGATCCGTTGAAACAACTCACTTCTTGCATAACGTTTATTACCACGGGAGCCAATTTGACCTACCTTGCACCCCCATAGAACCGATAGCATGTAGTGAATACGAAATTGGTTGGTTCTTTTTCTAGAACTAGCACCCCCAAGGAGAATTTTTCATGGGTGCCAAATCGGTCATTGGGACCCAAGAAATGCAAAGACTTTTTTCCTCAAAGATTAACTTGCTTGAACTATGAAAAAATGCACAGTTTTCCATGGCAAATGTTTATGTTGAAATGATATCGCTACCTTAGCCTTAATAGTCTGACTGGTCAGCCGTCAAAATGAAGTATCATACCCAGTGGTTCATTTTGCCGTCTGACTCCAGCACATTATCAAAAAGCCAAGCTGTCAGCCACTTTTGGGTGAAAGCCATTATTTACAGAATAACAAGTTTTTATGCAAAATAAATGGTGTAAAACACTGTAAAACAAAATAATAAACAAACCTCCATTTGAAAATTCATAAAACATATCCAAATTTCGTTTATTTTGATGATTTTTTAAAAGAATTCATTCAACAAGGCTGACATTTTTTTCTTCAAAAAGTCATCTCGAGAGGGGAGAAAATTCTAACTGCAAGCTTTTTATTGGCTCTAAGAGAGTGCATGACCTCAGCACCCAGCCATCAACCCATCAGATTAGGAATTCCCATAAAATCAATGTCTAAAAATAGCTTGCAGAGATATTAATAGAACTTGGGAAATTTTGATAGTGTTGGAGCTAGACGTCAAAATGATAAATCAGTTATCAAGAATTCATTTTATCAAGAATTCATTTTGACGGCTGACCCGCCAGACTACCTTAGCCTTACAGGCACGGTAGTGATGGATCCCAATCTTTTTAATGTAACACTGGATACGTGAATCAGGTATCACTCCAGATGCCGCCTTGCAAATATTTTCTCAAGAATGTTTTTGTCGAAAGTGTTTAAGTATCATATTTTCTCATATTTGAAACCAGTTTGATCCAATTTTTTATTTGTACTTTGTGTTTAGACCATATTTTACCGCTATTTATGGCCCAATGCAAAATTACAAATCAAATCAAATCAAATATCTTTATTGGTTTTAAAATCCAGAAACAGGATTGTTACCAACTACATGCAAACATACATAATACTAAACATATAAACAGCAAATGATTTAAACATGCATTACAATACTCAGGGGCGGATCCAGGATTTCTGAAGAGGTGGTTCAAATATAGGAAAGGGGGTTCGTTTGCCTAATTTCACACAAAATCTCTTGAAATTTCCTATGAAATAATTTGCTTCCAGAGGGGGGTTCGAGCGAACCCCTTGAACTCCCGCTAAATCTGCCACTGAGTATCTATGATTGACTTAATAACATTTTTATGGTATCTATGACCAAATTAATGACTGGAATGGTATCTATGACCTTAATACTGGAATGGTTTTTATGATCTTAATAATATACAACTCAGACTAGGACAATAAAAGGTATCTACGACAACATTTTATGGTATCTATGACCAAATTAATTACATGTACTGGAATGGTATCTATGACCTTAATACTGGAATGGTCTCTATGACCTTAATAATATACAACTCAGACAAGGACTATACAAGGTATCTATGACCAACTTAATACAATATTTTATGGTATCTAAGACCAAATTTATGACTGGAATGGTATCTATGACCTTAATAATAATACAACTCAGACTAGGATTTAACAAATTAACCTTATAAGAAGCAAACATTATCAATGCCAATGCAAGTAACTGGTATATCTGAACAATTGGATCAATTATTAAAATTCACATTAATATTACATTTCCATGGTATCTATGAACAGATGTGTGACTAGCAAAAAAAGTATCAATCACAGATGTAATAATACTAAAATTGTGGAATGATATCTATGAGACAAAATATTTCAATAAAACTAGCACATACCAATTTATTCTGACATGTATGAAATCCAAATTTTGCTTATAGTTTCTGATGTCTATGATCAGGCAATACCAGAAATGAACAAATTGTATCAATTAGAGACAGTAACATTATCGAGTAACTCTTCTCTAATTTTGAACATCTTGTGAATATGGGAAATGCATATACTAAGCATGTCATATTCTTTATGAATTACAAAATGGCTACCAGTTGGCTGTAAAAAAATAAGAAAAATAGTCAAATCAAGGGGCAAATTAAGCATATTTGTGGTAAACTTGTTAGATTGAATTTTAATACAGAAGAAAACTTCAGTTTATCATACAACCATCACCAGTCCCAAAAAATCCAAAATAATTTTGTTACATTGTGCATGGACACCTTCTCCTACTAACGTTTACATGGTTTATGTGGAGTGTTCATACAAAATTGGTCATATATCCGCTATTACTGAATCTGGTATCATTGTTAAGCTTAGATATTGCACTTTCATCCTATGGATATGAAGTAATGGTTATTAGCTCGCCTGCACGAAGTGCATAGAGCTATATTGTAGTCACCTCGGTCGTGCGCGTTTACGTTTACGTGTGCGTCCGCGTCTGCTTCACACTTTCGGTTAAAGTTTTTTATAAGTCTATATCTCTTGACCATGTTTATGGATCAAGTTGATACTTTGCATGTTGCTAGATATTGGTCTGAAGTTTTACGCAGTACCATCATGACCCACCCTGGGTGACCTTGAGGTCAAGGTCACAGACTTAGAAATTTTGTGTTTAAGTTTTTGGTTAAAGTTTTTGTAAGTCTATATCTCTTGACCATATTGATGGATTGAGTGGATACTTTGCATGTTGCTAGATATTGGTCTGAAGTTTTACGCAGTACCATCATGACCCACCCTGGGTGCCTTGAGGTCAAGGTCACAGACTTAGAAATTTTGTGTTTAAGTTTTTGGTTAAAGTTTTTGTAAGTCTATATCTCTTGACCATATTGATGGTTTGAGTTGATACTTTGCATGTTGCTAGATATTGGTCTGAAGTTTTATGCAGTACCATCATGACCCACTCTTGGTGACCTTGAGGTCAAGGTCACAGACTTAGAAATTTTGTGTTTAAGTTTTTGATTTAAGTTTTTGTAAGTCTATATCTCTTGACCATGTTGATTGATCGAGTTGATACTTTGCATGTTGGTAGATATTGGTCTGAAATTTTATGCAGTACCATCATGACCTACCCTGGGTGACCTTGAGGTCAAGGTCACAGA
This sequence comes from Rugalucina vietnamica, assembly GCA_964017185.1. Lineage (NCBI taxonomy): Eukaryota > Metazoa > Mollusca > Bivalvia > Lucinida > Lucinidae > Rugalucina > Rugalucina vietnamica. The sequence continues at coordinate 44,556,488 of OZ024870.1, forward strand.
CTTAGAAATTTTGTGTTAAATTTTTTGGTTAAAGTCTAAATCTCTTGAACATGTTAATGGATAAAGTTGATACTTGCATGTTGATAGATATTGGTCTCGGGTTTTATGCTGTACATCACAACTCACCTGGATGACCTTGAGGTCAGGGTCACGGACTTGAAAGTTTTGTGTTTAAGTTTTGGTTAATGTTTTTATAAGTCTATATCTCTTGAACATGTAGATTGATCAAGTTGATACTTTGCATTGGTCTGAAGTTTTATGTTGTACCATCATGACCCACCTGAGTGACCTTGAGGTCAAGGTCATGGGTCATAGATTTTAACAGATGTAGTGACAAAGCACAAGTCAGGCGAGCTACGCTGTCCTGCGACAGCTCTTATTATCTAATTTGCATAGTGATGATTTTTTATGAAAACATCATAGCAATTTAACCTTAATACTAACATGAATTATTGTCCAAATCGTTGAATTGGCTTTTTAATGAAAATTAATAAAACACACAAGAAATCGGAGAAAAATCTTGGAAAAATAGGTGGTATACGTACAAAATCATCTGAATGTACCATAGTAGCTGCTGTTACAAATCCAGGATGCTGAAAGAAGTATCAAATGAATGCTATGTCAATATATTTATGACCCTAAAGTCTCATGTAAGAATGATCTTTGGCAAAGCAACTTTGTTTGTGTGTGTGTGTGTGGGGGGGGGGGGGTGCTTTTAAGGCTGCCTAGCATACTTTCTCATCTAAATATCAGTAACAAAAATCTCAAAAACACATTTTTACCTTCCAGGCAATCTTATCAAGATGAGCTACTTCCAGATCACCTTGTTAGTGACTACAGAACAGGAGAATGCTATATATGAACTATTTAAAGAAAGACAATGGATATACATAAAAACAGGTGAGCAATTTATCTTTATGTACAATGTATATAATATGAGCCGCCTCGCGAGAAAACCGGTCTTCGGGGTTTCCGACCAGGTCTGACACAAACCGACCTGTACAAGCACAGAAAAGAGCTAGAAGCTTGAAATTTTGGAGTTAAGTAGAGGAGGAAATGTACTATCCGAGTAGCGAAAACAAAGGCGCTGATCAGCTTCGCGGTTACCGCGAAGCTGATCTGCGCCTTTGTTTTCGCCTAGGCAAAAATCCGGTTTTCTCACGATGCGGCTCATATAATATACTGAGTTCCACAGCCAACGCAACTCGTCAGTTAAACTGAAATATTTTTTTTTTCTTTGGTTTCAAGTGATTCATCTGAAACTTTTTCATTGTCGCGACTTATTTTATTCAATAAGGCTAGGTCTGTAACACAAAATGAAGCATATGGTTGGCATTTGCAGTGAATTCCATGAAGTGACCCTGTGACATTGAACGCTTAAAACATGCAATTTATGGCTACCCAAAATCAATAGCGATTTCTGGCGTTACTAAGGCCGTAGGCTTCCACATTGCAGTCAACATACTCATTGGGTGATCTTCATAGGTTAAAAATGTATGCGTTTAAAAAAAAATCATGAGCCCACGACGCGCATCACTGAAAATGCTCTATTGTACTATGACGCAATTTCCTGTGCATGCGCACTAAAATCTTTGATTTGGTTAAATCTTTGATTTGGTTAAACAGAAACATTTTCAAGTCATTTTGATGCTGATTGGGCACAAAAATTTTCACATGATTGACCGAGTAAAAAGATGAGCACACTGGTCAGTAGAAACGCATAGACTTCCTCAGAAGGGATAGGAGATAAAAAATAAAGTTGCATGGAACTCGGTATAGATAGAAACATAAAACATAAATTAGGGGTTTCCAATCATGTTTGAAACAAATCAGGCTGTACATCCAAAGGAGATGGTAAGAGGTATTAAATTCATGTTAAAAAATACATGTATGTGCAATCTACACAGTGAAAAATGGCGTGATCAGCTGCACAATTAGTAAAAATAGGAAAACTAAGTGTAATAATTGTGCAATCGATCTTCATCTTTCTTAAGGCATACCGTATAAAATTTGCAAAACATTCTTGTTTTCTCCAAATCAAAAATGGTAAGTATAGTTAACATTTGCAAGGTTTTTAGCTCACCTGAGCCGAAAGCTCACAGGTGAGCTTATAGGATAGGCAGGCATCCGTTGTCAGTCCGTCTTTCGTCGTCCACCATTTTCAAAGATCTTCTCTGAAATCCCGTGGCCAATCAAAGCCAAATTTTACTGTGTATGATATGAAGCATTTATGGGAAGGGGGAACCAATGTGTATATAAATAATCCAGGTCACGTGACCAAGGTGGCTGCCATGCCCATATATGGTAAAAACCCTTCAAAAGTTTTCTCCGGAACCGGTGGAATGATTTCAGTGAAACTTGGCATGAAGCATCAGAGGCTATAGTACTATAATGTATATAAAATCATGACCCTATGATCAGTGATGATAAAATTGAATTATTTTATGGCAAGGTCTCCAATGCATTTGAATGGGGAAAACTGTTAAAAGGTCATTGAAAGTAAAGTCTTGCAGGAAATGGGCAGTAGGACTGAATATTAATGAGTCTGAAAAAAAGCACCTCAGGGGCTCATATGCCCCCACCCCGTGGCAATATACATGTATATTACCATAATATTCAAACATCTTCTCCTCTGAAACCATGGCCAATCAAAGCCAAATTTTATATAAATCATCTATAGGATGAGGGAACCAATGTGTATATATTAAATAATCCAGGTCACATGACCAAGATGGCCAACATGCCCATATATGACATATATGGTAAAAACCCTTCAAAAATCTTCTTCGCTGGAACCTGTGGACCGATTTCAATGAAACCTGGCACGAAGCCTCAATGGCTAAAGTACTACATTGTTTATGTAAATCATGACCCTGTGATGACCTTGACCTAGTTTATGCCAGTCAGCATAGGGCGCCTATGCATTTGAATGGGGGGGGGGGGGGGAAACTGTTAAAATGTCTTTTAAAGGAAAAATCTTGCTGGAAAAGTGCAGTGTGACTGAATATTGATGGTTCTGAAAAAATTGGACCCAGGGACTTATCTGCCCTCACCCTGGGGCAATATACATGTATATTACTATAATATTTAAAAACATCTCCCCTGGAACCATTTGGCCAATCTAAGCCAAATTTTATGTGAAGCATCTGTAGGAAATGGGAACCAATGTGTATATAAATAATCTAGGTCACATGACCAAGATGGCGGCCATGCCCATATATGCTAAAAAGCCTACAAAAATCTTCTCCAGACCGGTGGACCAATTTCAACAAAACTTGGCATGAAGCATTTATGCCTAAAGTACTACAATGTGTATATACAGTGGTGTTATGGCTAAAAACCCAAATTAGCCGTTTTAACGGCTAATTTGTTAACGGCTAATTGTAAAATTTCGCGGTGAAATTGTGTGTAAAATAAAAGTCAGCGCGGAATTTCGCCGCGAAATTCCGCCGCGAAATTCCAGATTTCGCGGCGAAATTTCGCGGCGGAACACGGCGAAAAAAGTTTACCTGTTATTACGCATAAAAATCAACTGACCGGTGTTTCGCGGCGAAAAAGACGACAGTCACAAAATATTTTTGTTGTTTAAATAATATTTTAAATTGGATGTTTTTATTTCATTTCAAGTTGTATCAATATTTTGTTTACGCCTCAATTTTGTATATTTATCGTTTAAGTCCCGACAGTCACAACAGTTTTATTGTTTAAATTTCATTTTAATTTGTATGTATTTATTACTTTTCAAGTCGCATAAATATTTTGTTTTCTTTTCAATTTTGTATAATTATCGTGTTTTATTCGTACTTGAAGTTTCTGAGACCCTGATTATTGGCTTTGTGTTTATTTTTATGCTTCTTTTTCAGATAAATCAGACTTACCCGATAATATTAGATTCTATTATGTAGCTTAATTAACAGAAAAAAAGCTCATAGCGGCGTTAGCAATTTTCATGGGATAATTGCCCACAGATTTGTTTGCTTGTATTTAGGCTGGACGTCCCAGTCACCAATTTTTTAGTCATGTCTGGACGGAGCTACCGTTTCCTGGGTATTAAGTAGTAATGTGGGTAATCAATGTGCCTTGCTCAAGGACACAACACGGTTTCGCCAGTGCGGATCGAACTCAGGACCTCTCGATTCGGAGTCTGATGCACTGCAACTATGCCACCACGATCCCAACCCACATATTAATACAAGTCTTTGGATTCCACATGATGAAGCAATCGGCTTCAACTCTGTTTAAGACATTTAATCGCCTATGGTTAATGACATGATTGCTAAAAGCATCAATGATATTCGATTACGTCAATTGGATGCCGAAATCAATTTAGTCGAATCGACATTTGGTCGCATACGACCTTCACCGGGTCGATACGATATTCGGTCGAATACGAGCAATACAGCAACGTACATGTACAAAATTGTGTCGAAATTGTAGATTTCTGCTAACCGTTTTGAGTTAAACAGCGTGTTGTGTTCCTTCCAAAATCCTCATGTACGGATGGCTTGCATATCGAATGACAAAAACTCATTGTATACAAGGCGCAATACACTAGAAAAGGGAAGATACTGTGTTTAAAACAAAGTACTGACGTCAGTATATGAAGTTTTCAGTTTATTTTTGAACACATAAATACAGTAAGGGCCGTGTACGCACCGTGGCAATATGAGCGCATGCCGCATTAGATTAATTAGAACAAAGTTGAGCGCAGAAGCCTAGTGGTGGATTAAAGGAATTGACCGGAATCTAAATGTCCTGTGTTCGATTCCTATATTCGTTGGGTTTCGTACTTGAGCAAAACCGGTATACATGTATTACCGTGAAAGTGTTGTCACCATGGGACTGTTGACTGTTAAACTGATCTTCGCTAGTTGTACTTCTACAAGGCAAGTATAATGTATTAATCGATATGACTGCGATTAGTCTTATGCTGGCATTCATATAGGGTGCCCAAAAGTCAATATGCCTCTTTTTGTATTGTCGTTTTTACATGGTTGAGCTCAAAATAAGTTATCGTAGTTCAGATAAATTTACAAAATAGAAAGTAAGGAATCTAACTATTTATTTAGCATTACCCTTTAGACAATGTTTGTGCTACAAAACAAGGCACAAAGTTAGTTGGCCCCTGCCTTTTAGGACCTAAACAAATATATAGGCTGCTTGTGCCTCCAGGCAAAACTTATAAGCTATTGACTGATCATCTGATTACTGGTTTACCGCTCAGGTCTGTGCCTGCCTAGGAAAACTGGTTTCAAGTAAAACCATCCATACATATAAGCAGTATTGGCTTAGAGGGATCGTTATATTTCAAACACGTCCCATAAAATGGAGGCAGCGTCCTGACATGACCATTGCTGTTGATTAGGACGAAAAGCAACTATTCAAACAAACAAACAACAAAGTTAGATTCAACGAGCTGGCGCATTACGTTATAATTATTTTCGTCTATCCGTGATTCCGCTATCGTACCACGTACGAAAGACCATTGGCAAAGTCGCGTTATGCACGTTTTTCATTTCTATACATGTATAATCGTACATATTAATCGTAAATAACGATCTATACATGGAACAGATGAACCATAGTGTTGTCATTAAATTAAAAATTAATTATTTTATGTTAACATTTACAGGTATTTCGCCGTGTTTCGCGGCGAAATAGGAAATTTTAACTTACCCGTTGTAAACGTTAAAAAACAAATTTCGCCGCGAAACCCGGCGGAATTTCACCGCGAAAATCGGATTTTCGCTGCGAAAAAATTAACCGATTAAACGTTTAAATTTTCCCTTGGCCGGTGAAATTTCGCGGTGGTTTCGCCGCGAAAAATCACAAGTGATCAGCGCGAACTGTGCAAAAGTGGGTTTTTAGCCATAACACCACTGTAAATCGTGACCCTGTGATGACCTATTTTAAAGCAAGGTGACAAGGTCAGCATGAGTCCCTGTGTATTTGAATGGGGCAAACTGTTAAAATGTCATTTGAAAGGAAATTGACAAATGGACAGAATATTGATTATTCTGAAAATATATGGCCCAAGGGTTTCATCTGCCCTTGCACTGGGGTTCAATACCATAATATTCAAACATGTTTATTGGTATATATAGCAGATCTCAGGTGAGCGTTTACAGGATCATTGGTCCTCTGTTTTTTTCTCTAACCAAATTTTTTTATCTGTTCACAGCTCACATACAAGCTGACAGCTCTCATTTATGCGAGATAGACACAGAGGTGAAAAGAGAAGAGACCGATGTATCTACCAAGGACTATGTCTCCTATTTAAAGGGAAAGGTTGGCTCTAGAGGTACAAGCTTAGAGACAAATGTTGACGTAATGCAGAGTGAAACTGATGCCAGTGAAACAAGTGAGAACAGAAATAGTTACAGAATAGTGAAAACTGAATTGCTTACAGATAAAACATCATTTGGTGAAAATGGCAATAAAGAGGGTAACATGGATGAAGTTTCAATCACAGATGACTCTAACAGTGAATCCCGGTCAAATAAAGAACTTTTGGCTGGTCCGTCCACATCAAAAGGCTCACAAGTGATGAAGATGGATTCTGAGAAAGAATATTCATTGTGCGTAAAGGAACAGGAAATGAGCAATCCAGAGAAAAAATCATCATTTAAAGTTAAACTAAAAGGTAAACCTCCGAGAAAAAGTATAAAAAGAAAAAATAGGAGGTTGTTGACAAAGAATTCAAATGATGATGAAGTAGACCCAAAGAGTAAAAAGCTAAAAAATGTTTCATATGATGATGTTGGAAATCGTAGCAAACTAAAAGTACATTGCGACGATTGTCAAAAAACGTTTATAGGTCGTAGAAGGTATGAAAATCACTTGATTGATGGGAAATGTCACTTTGAATGTGAATTTTGTGGTAAAATTTTCCATCACAGAAACAAGTCAAGCTATGAGGTACATCTTAAACAGCACAGGAATGAGCTCGATTTTCATTGTGAAGAATGTGGCATGTCCTTTGTGACAAAGTTTAATTTAGTAAGACACCAACAAGCTAGGCATGCTACAGACAGACCACACCAATGTGAAATATGTACATACAGATTTCATACAAAACAGGCTCTACTCAGACACATTGAAAAAACACATTATGAAGGAAATAATATTCACAGTTGTCCAATGTGTTCCCGAACATACACTTTACCATCAGTTTTACAAATTCATATACAGAAGGCACATCTTGACCCAGACATACCGTGCAGTGTATGTGGAAAGCTAGTACGTCCACAGTCTATCAGGAGGCATGAATCCACTCATAACGATTTTAAAAACTTCAAATGCGACTACTGCTCAGCCACATTCAAAACAAAAGGGGAGCTTATGGCTCATAAAAAGCGGCACAATAAGGACTATAGTGACTATTGCGAGACATGTGGCAAGGGGTTTTATGGTTCAACTCCCTTGAGAATTCATCGGAGGGTCCATACTGGGGAGAAACCATATGCGTGTTCTCAGTGTGACTACAGATCTGCTCTCAAAGGAAACCTCAAACTACACATAAAAGTACATGAGAAACTCTGAAACCTTGGTCTTACACATAAAGGTACATGAGAAACTATGAAAACTCAAACAACACATGAAACTGAATTAAAACCTCAAAACTGCACATAAAAGTTTGTGAGAACTGAGAACTTGAACTACTCAAGAAATTGCATTAGAAAATCTTAAATGTACTACATACTACACATAACTGTGCACAAGAAACTCTTTTGAAATAGACTAGACATGAATTTAATTTAATGCTTTATTAGCTTACCTGAGCCACAGGCTCAAAAGTCACCGCTGTGTCTGGTGTGGGTTCAAGCCCCGCTCTGGCCACATGTGAGACAAGCCAAGTTCTGCTTGCGGGTGTGTCAGGTGGTTTTTCTTGGGGGTTCTCCCGTTTTCGCCCCACCTACTTATTGGCCCATCTCATATGAGCTGAAATAATCTTGAAAGGGACGTTAAACTGAATAAAATTAAAAAAAAAAAAAAAAAAAAAAAAAAAAATGGCTCAAAATGTGAGCTTATAGGATGGCCATGATCCGGCATCCGTCTGTCAACGTCCACAGTTTCAACGATCTTCTCCTCTGAAACTGCTTGGCCAATCAAAGCCAAACTTCATGTGGAGCATCCATAGGAAGGGGGAACAAAAGTATATATAAATGGTCAGGGTTACATGACCAAGATGGCCACCATGGCTATAAATAACAAAAACCTTTAAAAATCTTCTCCAGAACCAGAAGGCCTATGATTTTGAAACTTGTCAGAGGAACTCTACAAAGTTTATAAAAATTATGACCCTGGGATGACCTTGACCTATTTTACGGCAAGGTCAGCATAGGTCGCCCATGCATTTGGATGGGGAAAATTGTAAAAATGTTATTTGAAGGTAACAACTTGAAGGAAATGGACAAATGTACTGAAGATTTGTGATTCTGAAAACATTTGGACGCCAGGGGCTGGTTTTGCCCCCACCCAGGGGGGGGGGGCAATATACATGTATATTACCATAATGTTCAAAGATCTTCTACTCTGAAACAGCTTGGCCAATGAAAGCCAAACTTCATGTGGAGCATCCATATTAAGGAGGAGTGAAAGTTTATATAAATGGTCCAGGTCACATGACCAAGATAGCCGCCATGGCTATAAATAGCAAAAGTCATCAGGTAGTGGAGCTCTTCAAAAGTTATATAAATCATGACCCTGGGATGTCCTTGACCTATTTTACGGCAAGGTCTATATAGGTCGCCCATTCATTTGAATGGGGAAAATTGTCAGTGTCATTCAGTGAAGGTAAAATCTTGAAGGACTGAAGATTTGTGATTCTGAGAAAATTTGGACCCCAAGGTCTGGTCTGCCTCCACCCCCTGGTAATATACATGTATTTTATCATAATATATCATAATGATCTTCTACTCTGAAACCGCTTGGCCAGTCAAAGCCAAATTTGATAAGAAGTATCTATAGGAAAGGGGAACCAATGTGTACATAAATAATTTAGGTTTCATGACCAAGATGGCCCCATGCCCATACATGGTAAAATCCCTTCCAAAATCTTCTTCTCTGGAACCAGTGGACCAATTTCAACAAAACTTGGCATGTAACATTATGGACTAGAGTACTACAATGTGTACATAAATTATGACATTGTAATGACCTTGAATTATTTTACAGCAAGGTCATGTTTATTGATAAATAACCCAGGTCTCAGGTGAGCGTTTACAGGCCATTGGTCCTCTTGATTATTTAACTAGGATTCCTAACACCATGAGGACCACTGGTAGTTTCCTCAAACTACACATGAAAGTAAATGAGAAACTATGAAACCTCTAACTACAAGAAGAAGTGTGGGCTATAATCCCACATGGGAATCTAGTTTGGTTGTATTAGATGTTGGAGAGTCTGAGAGCTCTATAAAGCTTTCTTTCCTTTAACTTTAAAGCTGCTTTTGATACCATGGCATGAAGAGTTATATTAGAAATGAGCCGCCTCATGAGAAAACCAACAATCTGCATAGGCGAAAACATAGACGCAGATCAGCTTCGCGGTCACCGCGAAGCTGATCAGCGCCTTTGTTTTCGCTACTCAGATAGTACAATTTCTCTCCTTCTTAAATCCGAAATTTCAAGCTTCCAGCTCTTTTCTGTTACTGTGCAGACCAGTTTGTGTCAGACCTGTTCGGAAACCACAATGTTGGTTTTCCCACAAGGCGGCTCAAATGTTAATGTTTGTTGTTGTTTGTGTTTGTTTTGTGAATAAAATTAAAGCAAAATATTTGAGCTACCATACTCACCATTTTTGCGTAATCGGGTAGTTTCCAGCTTAGAAATACATGTAATCAATATTTGAAATTCAGGTAACCATTTACCACCCTGACCTCAAGGTCAGGGAGTTTGGTTACCTGTATTTCCAATATTAATTTTTGTAAGCTGGAAACCAGCCGATAATGCAAAAATGGTGAGTAAGAAAACCTGTTAAAATACAATGGAACCAAAGTGGCAACAATATCACTCACTTCAGACCCCCTTTCCCTCCTAAAAATGAAACAATTGATACCAATGACATTGGTCGTAAATGGAAAGAATATATTTAGTGTAAGGTTGAATATGGCTGAAATTCGAAATCCAAGATATTGCAGTTGTCCAACCAAGAATGAAGATCGGATGAAAAATGAGGCCACTTGAGTAGCTACAACACTTAGGTATCGATTTGTCAAGCACTTAAGGCCAGCTTAATCCACAGTCAGTGGTAGGATCTGGCCAAACTTTGATTTCATGGTTGTTTTTAGCTCGCCTGCACGAAGTGCACAGAGCTGTTGTTGTCACCTCGGTCGTCCGCGTTTACGTGTACGTCCGCGTCACACTTTCGGTTAAAGTTTTTAGAATTGTTATATCTTGATAGTCACTGACCAGAAATCATTCATATTTGGAACATTGCTGCATATGAGGGTCCTCTGTGATTTAGTGTGAAGGGACCCGAGGGGTCGTGCCTGGGGGCGGGTCTAGAGGTCAATATCTAGAACACCTTTGTACAATGCTCAGATGCTGTGTTAGTTTCTCATCAACTGTAAAGCCTAGAACTGTCAAACCTTACTTAAGGCTTCTCCTCTATGTTCCGACTCAGCACCCACATTGACCTACTGACCTTGACCTATATTTCATGCTCCAGTGACTTTGTCATTTTTGAAGCCAACCCTTAATATTGTCATTTTTGAAGCCAACCCTTAATATCTCATCAACTATAAAACCTACAACCATCAAACCTTGCATATGGCTTCTCCTCGATGTCCCGACTTTGCACCCGCATTGATCTAGTGACCTATATTTCGTGCTCTTTTTGAAGCCAACTCTTAATATCTCATCAACTATAAAGCCTACAACCATCAAACCTTGCATATGACTTCTCGATGTCCCGACTCGGCACCCACATTCACCTAGTGACCTTGACCTATCTACTTTGTCATTTTTGAAGCCAACCCTTAATATCTCATCAATTATAAAGCCTACAACCATCAAACCTTGCATATGACTTCTCGATGTCCCGACTCGGCACCCACATTCACCTAGTGACCTTGACCTATCTTTCGTGCTCTAGTGACTTTGTCATTTTTGAAGCCAACCCTTAATATCTCATCAATTATAAAGCCTACAACCATCAAACCTTGCATATGGCTTCTCCTATACAAAATGCATCTCTACAGGCAAGGTCAAGGTCACGGGTCATAGATTTTAACAAATTTAGTGGCAAAGCACAAGTCAGGCGAGCTACGCTGTCCTGCGACAGCTCTTATTGTTACCTGCAAGAATGAGGAAGATCATCTGAAAAATAAAGGCACTAGAGTTGCCACAACAGTTTTGCCATTATAAGTCTATAGGAATTTTTCCACAAGCTCAAGGGCAGCTAACTCGACAGTCTGATGTCGAACAGGGCTGAAATTCGAACTCATCCAAGATATGTTTTCTCACCCATTAGACAAGCATATCCATTATGTGCCTGTCCAAGATTTTTCTGTCTCAGTACTAGTAGATTTCAGCTGTCTCAAAATGCCGATCATTTCTGCATTTAATTAGGCAATAGAAATGTACATATTTATGTATAATACTTCCTTATAAGGAATTGATAAGCTGAGTGTCAATTGTCAGTGACAAAAATAAAACTTCTAGGCGTTAATTTCAGGAAGTTTACAGGAGTAATTGTAGTCTGCTGCTTTGATAAAAATCTCAAAGAGTGGGTAATTTGCATATTGTTTCATGTAAAAACAAAATGGCTGCCTGAACAGCACTTGAAGCATTTCAGAGTCAAAATGAGTAAGTTATGGGTGAGAAAAATAATCAATGAAGGTGTTGAGGCTTAATCTCAGGCTCATTTTCAGATTATTCGAGTCACATCCTCGGCAGAGCCTCAGATGAGACTTGAATAATCTGAAAATTTGCCTGAGATTTCCTTGTCTTGGCCTCAACCCCATCATAGATTCTTTTAGTCCCTGTTAGTTGTTACTTTTAAAAATGAAGAAGATCCGATAAAAGATAGTCTCTAGAATAACCACTACATTGTCAGTCTTTGGGAGCTGTCTATTGCAATTTAAACCAAAGTTTAGATATCTGCTCAAAATCTATGCAGAGTCAATACACTGTTGGTTCACATCAAATTTGATCAAGATTGTCCTTTCAGCTACATATGTAATGAATTTGAAAGAGGCATCAGGGAGATATTTGATGCACTTCAAGAAGCATAGTGTGTACATTCTTAACTACGAAGAGCCACTTTGATCGTTAGCTACCCTTAATGCAAAGGCAGTAAAGCCAATTAGCAGGGATAAGTTCAGTTCAGCAGACCTTTTTAAGAATTTCCAGGTAAGGAGCACCTGTTCTGATCAGCATGTACAAATGGCCATACAGAATATTTAATTCATAATTCATTTCTAATTGTTTTATGTTTTGGTGTTGAATTTTTTAGCTGCTTGCACCTTACATGTATGTACGTTTTCATATTTTTAGTCAAGTTTGGGTAACTGAGTGGCTGCCTATTGAGAAATAGCTGCTCACTGGGCTTACGTTATGTTCTCGTAGTATAAGAGCCTGATTGTCAATTTAGTTTTTTCCCACATTGGTTTTCGGAGTAGAAATTTTATTCTGATTGCGCCATTTCCTGATCATTGCCTACTCTTACCTCAATTTGTAGACCATTGAATTTAAATGCAATGTCACTTAACTTTTTATGACTACATGTATTTCAATGACTACATACATGTATGTAGATGAAATTAAATGTTGATAAGCCGCATATTTTCACAGCAGGCATTACAGCATAAGTGGACACCACACTTTCCCTAAATAACATAGGAAAAGTGCTCTCAGTGAGAGATGCTAACACAATGGATTCAGGAATTTTCTTGAAAAAGAAGCTTACCGGGTATTGGGTATTTTAGACAAATCCTTTTAAACTGTTTTTTCCTGGCATCTCCTTAAAGATCAGGAAGGTATCATAGGTATGCTAATAATCACTGTAATGGCATACCTATGATACCTTCCTGATCTTTAAGGAGACACCAGGAAAAACAGTTTAAAAGGATTTGTCTAAAATATGCTTCCTTCTCAAGAAAATTCCTGAATCCATAGTGTAAGCATCTCTCACTGACAGCACTTTTCCTATGTTATTTAAACAGTGAGTAATACCTTCAGAAATATTTTTTTTAAATTGTTTACAGATGGACGCTGGAGCATAACTATTCTATAAGCTCACTTGAGGAGCTTTGGCTTCAGTGAGCTACATGTACATGTAAAACATTAAAGGAACATTGTAACAATTGAAACAAGAAATAAACTGAATGCTTATTTTTGTTTTTGGATTCAGTTTTACGTCCCTTTCAAGCTTTTTCACTCATATGGAGACTAATCAATCGGTAGGTGGGGCGAAACCGGAGTACCCGGGGAAAAACCACCTGACACACCCGCAAGCAGAACTTGACTTGTCCCACATGTGACTCGTGCCCCGTGCGAGGCGCGAACCCACAGCGGTGAGATGATCGAATGATTAAGAGCACTGAAGTCAGCGACCTTAACCACTTGGCCACGGGGGCCGCCCACTGAATGCTTAGATGGCCACAGTCTTTGTAGAGATTAACTACATTAATTTGTGCATTTGTATGGTACATGGCCATTATATCTATGACTATCATCATTCTTTGCATCACAAGGCTCCGTGGCTTAGTGAATAAACCCCATTTAGGCATGTGTCTTTGATTTAGACATCCTTTGTGTAAAGTTTGAAATTGCAGTATATTTACATGTATCTGGCTATCGTTGCCGGTTTATAAAGGGCCACTGATGAAATTGTGCAATATCTGTATGTGCAATATGGTCCATACTACCTCCGTTCGTACGTTTTCACTGTTTCCAAAGGATCAAACTTTTATTATCTAGTCTTTTGTTTGATATTTAAATTGAGATCCTGTCTCCATGTGACCTTAGCTGTTGATTATGACTATTACACCGCATCAACCAAACATTCTTTACAGAGTCATCATGAACTTCAGTTCCAAGTGTTGGCGAAATGGGCATCCCATCTATTTTAAAATGGGTAACCTCTTGGAAAATGAAATTAATCATTGCACACATTGTCCTATTTCAAGTTAACTTTATTTCGTACATTGCATAATTATCTGATTATCTAAATACAAAACTGCTTAAATAGTCCTTATAAAAATTAAAAGGTCTATGGGCTTTAATATCACATATTATCACATCGATGTGATCCGAGCTCAGGCTGCGTGCAGGAAAATAGGACTGTCTCATCTGTTACCATCTGAATACATACAGAAAAATAAGTCTACATAATTGAGTTGTTATTACGTGTATGTCTCCCCACGACAGGGTCGGGAGACATATTGTTTTTCCCCGTGCATCTGTCCATCCGTCCGTCCGTGCGTCACAAATCGTGTCCGCTCTATAACTTGAAAACCATTAAAGATTTTTCAATGAACTTGGTACACTTGTAAACCACGACGAGACGATGTGTCATGCACAAGAACCATAACTCTAGCTTGAGTATTTTTGGAGTTATTTCCCTTTGATTATTTTCGATACAATTTCGTGTCCGCTGTATAACTTGAAAACCGTTAAAGATTTTTCAATGAAACTTGGTACACTTGTAGACCACGACGAGATGATGTGTCATGCACAAGAACCATAACTCTGGCTTGAGTATTTTTGGAGTTATTTCCTTTGATTATTTTCGATACAATTTTGTGTCCGCTGTATAACTTGAAAACCGTTTAAGATTTTTCAATACAAGAACTCCCCGGAGGTCGATATCGCACCTGCATCGGGCAAAGTCAATAGACCGTGAAATATAGTTCAAGGGCACCGGGTCAAGGTGCGTGCTTGAAGGGCATGTCAAGGACAATTACTATGCAAGGTTTCAGACTCACAGCTATCTCTGATGTCGAGAAAACCAAACTTCGATGTAAAAATTTTCAAAGTCAGTGGACCATGAAATATAGGTCAAGGGCACCGGGTTAAGGTGCGTGCTTGAAGGGTATGTCAAGGACAATTACTATGCAAGGTTTCAAACTTGCAGCTATCTCTGATGTCGAGAAAACCAAACTTCGACGTAAAAACTATCAAAGTCAGTGGACCGTGAAATATAGGTCAAGGGCACCGGGTTAAGAAGCGTGCTTGAAGGGTATGTCAAGGACAATTACTATGCAAGGTTTCAGACTCGCAGCTATCTCTGATGTCGAGAAAACCAAACTTCGACGTAAAAATTTTCAAAGTCAGTGGACCGCGAAATATAGGTCAAGGGCACTGGGTTAAGGTGCGTGCTTGAAGGGTATGTCAGGGACAATTACTATGCAAGGTTTCAGACTCGCAGCTATCTCTGATGTCGAGAAAACCAAACTTCGACGTAAATGTTGACAAAACTTCGACATAAAAATTTTCAAAGTCAGTGGACCGTGAAATATAGGTCAAGGGCACCGGGTTAAGGTGCGTGCTTGAAGGGTATGTCAGGGACAATTACTATGCAAGGTTTCAGACTCGCAGCTATCTCTGATGTCGAGAAAACTAAACTTCGACGTAAATGTTGACGGACGAACGAACGGACGAACGAACGGACGGACTGACGGAAATTTGAACTCCTATATCGCACCCTGCTATAAGCAGGTGCGATGAAAACTTGGTACACTTATTGAGCATGATCAGACGATGTGTCATGCACAAGAACCATAACTCTTGCTTGAGTATTTTATGAGTTATTTCCCTTTGATTATTTTCCATACAATCTCGTGGCTGCTTTATAACTCGAAAATCGTAAGAGTTATTTCAATGAAACTTGGTACACTTATAAAGCACGATGAGATTACGTGTCGTGCTAAAGAACCATAACTCTTGCTTGCATATCTTTGGAGTAATTTCCCTTTGATTATTTTCCATACAATTTCGTGTCCACCCTATAACTTGAAAACCGTAAGAGAAATTTCAGTGAAACTTGGTACACTTATAAAGCACGATGAGATGATGTGTCATGCTAAAGACCCATAACTCTTGCTTGCATATCTTTGGAGTTATTTCCCTTTGATTATTTTTCATTCAATTTCGTGTCTGCTCTATAACTCAAAAACCATTAGAGATTTTTCAATGAAACATGGTACACTTATAAAGCATGATGCACAAGAATCATTACTCTTGCTTTCATATCTTTGGAGTTATTTCCCTATAATTCCAACATTACTAATTTCATACATTCTGATTGGTTGTTTTGTAGACTTTATACTTCGATAAAAGCAATGCGTAAGAATACTCAGTTTTCACCTTAAAAATGGTGCGACGTTACGTGATTACGTGACGTTTCTTCGAAGAAACATTGACGTCACCAAATCTAAACGTAATAAAAACAATAGAAGAACGCGTTTTGAAGGCGTCGAAATGAATATTTGGAATTTTTATTAACATGGGCGCTTTGTCTGTTAACAAAACATCGTACGGTAAGTGTTTTAATCTTCTTGTTGTGTGTTGAATTTGACGTTTGAATTTCTAATGTTTTTAGCCCCAGTTCAAAATCGACATGTCTTTCTGTCGGTCCAGACGTTGATATTGTCTCCCAAAAGAACAATTTTGAATGAAAGGGAGATGTTTTAAAGCTTCCGCTTTTACAGCCTGCCTGTAGCAAGCCAGATATAGCTTCTATTAATTGCGAGAAGTGAGTTCTATGCTTTGGAAATTTTCAAGATGGCTGCCTCTGCTCTATTTTCCTTCCGCTGGCTAGAAAAAATCAAAACAATGTAAACAAATGCAGTGTAACGAGACAAAGTTGGAATTATAAGGAATTAATTATTATTTTTGTTGATTTTATCGATGTATAACCTCAGGCGAATCACTCACAAACTTTTTCATAAAAGTTTACACATCGATAAAATCAACAAAAATAAAACTCATTCCTATATTGATTATTTTCCAAACACTTTCGTGCCCCCTCTATAACTTGAAAACCGTAAGAGATATTTCAATGAAACTTGGTACACTTATAAAACAGAATGACAGGATATGTGATGCACAAGAACTATAACTCTTGCTTGCATATTTTGGACATGCACGTAGAAAGGGGGGCGACATCAGTTTTCACATAGAAAACAAATTCTACTTTCATATGAAATTTGTTAAACATTCAGGAGTTTAATAAATTTCATATGAAATTACCACAAATTTAAGATTCATTCAAGTTTTCATCACCTTCAAAATTGGCAAATTTTCAATAAAAATTTACAGTTGTTATGAACTTATGACTTCACGAGTTCCAGCGAAAGTGTGGTCATAACACATGTAATTACATGACTTCATCCAATGAATAACAGAGACATCACAATGATAAAGCTGTTTTAAATAGATATGTAGACAGATTATCTAAAAGTAAGGCACGTTTTTATACATTCTTTAAATGAACTCTCATATGCTTTTTTAGATTTGCGTTGATTGCACACCGGTAGTCACAGAGGGTGCATGCATAAGGTTTTTCCCCAGTGTGCGTGCGCATGTGCTGACGTAGCGTTTCGAGACTATAAAACTTCTTGTCGCAAAGCTTACAATTATGAGAGTAGGCTTTCTCATGCCGTTTTACATGTTGTTTTAGATATGTCATTGTCCTAAAAGCCGCTGGGCACTGGCTACATTTAAAGTCTTTAGGTCTGTGAGATTTCTCATGGTTCCTTAACTGTATATGTCCACGAGAGATTTTTCCACATGTGCTACATGCTAATTCAGGGGTTTCTCCTTTACCGTGCTTGAATTTCATATGATAATACAAACCACCTTCAGAGGCGTAAATACGCGAGCACTGAGAACATGGATACTGGACGTTTTCAGTGTGTTTGTTTTTCATGTGGTGCCACAAACCTGAAAATAAAAGATAAAAATAAATAATTACATGTATATGACAATTTATACATAAAACAACTTAAACATGTAAACATTTGATTCCTTTTCAAACCATTGCAACTTTTTTTAGAATAAGATTGCCACTGATATAGTATGACAGCATGCACTGCTTACATTACCTGCCAAATTCATTAAATTTATCAATCAGGCATTCTACTTTCATAATTTTATACGATGATATATCATCAACATTTACGGTAATTTAGTTCATAGTCTTAACATGCTTAAAGTGACTCTTAAATCATCAAGAGGATATATTTAAAATGCACAATATTCACATGGTAAAACGGCAATGTCTTATTTTGTAAATCAAAATTGCGTTCCTGACTGCCAAAGAAGGTATTTTTGAGCATCCAAAACCATATTTCAGATTTTGAGAACGTTCAATTTATGTTCAAAGATTGTTGCTTTGGTAATCTACATGTGAAGCAGCCTTTTTGGCAATAGGGAATGTTTTTGTATTACAAATGGGCTGTTCATGATTGCTGCTAATATGGTGTGATATTGAAGCAAACCAATTAAGAATAACTTACCTGCATGCCAAGTGAACGTAGCCCCACAAAGGTCACAGACCAATCCCCTTTCACCAGCATGAGCCGACTTTTGGTGACGCACCATGTACGCATTATCATAGAAGAATTGTCCACATATATTACATTGGTGGTCCTTCTGTTTCAGGTGCCCTTTCAAATGCCTCGAGTACCAGCCCACCTTTTTGCATCCAAGGAAGACTTTGCCACAATATTCACACACACGTTTGCAATTGTTTGATTTGACATGATGTTCAAAAACTTTCTCATTTGTAAATGTATGTTTACAAATGTTACAGTGTAGATTAACAAAGTCTTCATCTGCACCTGTATTCATTAGTTTAGACATTTCTTCTTGTGTGTCTTGTAATTTGTTTTCTGTCTGAGTTGGACTTTGTGATTCTGTAGAATTTTTCTCTTGACCAATACCAGTTTTTACTGTGTCATGTTTAGATTTTTCTAGTGTTTCTGATGATTCCTTTTCTGAGTAAATTTTATTAACTGGTGATTCCTGCTCTGCATCACTAACCAACTTTGCCATTTTGCTATCATTTTGCTCTGAAGCACTTGCCTTATTATGATCATCTTTATTTTGTATGTGACTGACTGTTGCTTTATCACCTGCAGTTTCTATTGAAACTCTCTTCACCTTAAGTTTATGAGCTTGAACATGTTTATTGTATGCTCCTGTTCTTCCATAAGGAAACACTTTGCTACAATATGGACAAACCTTTTTGCAAACATGCTTTTTAAAACTCTTTAATTTTTGCCATGTATAGCCACAGGTATCACAGTGCCAATTACCTGTTTTGCTTGATGTTTTTGTTTTTGACCCAACAGGCACATCTGTGAATAGAATCAATGTATCATCTTCAGATTTTGTTTTATCGTTTTTTAACTTTTTCATAGAAGAATAGGTGTAATCATCACAGCTTTTAAGTTTTGGTCTTCCTCTGGGTCTTCTTGTTTTGTTAGAGGAGTGTGTTTTCTTAAATAATGGTTTAACCATCCTCCTTAAAGAATCAAGTTTGTCCGAAGCATCAATTTCCTTAGTGTCATTATCAATAACAGGCATTAGCTGCCTTGTGTTAGGCTCAATTGAAGATGTGGTTGGAACAATGTCTTCTGTAACATCAATATCTTCATTTTGTTTGCCATCACAGCCAAACAATTCTGCACTTGGTTCAGTTTTAATTATATATGTCGGGTTTGACAAATTGTCTGATTGCTCTTGCAAAGGCGATTCTGTGAAATTATTTTCGTTTGCCAAAACTCCACTTTCCCAGTCAAGAATGGCTGATGAATTCTGTGTACAGGGCTCTATGGTACATTGATCTGAAAATTGGAAAAAGCAAATCAATAAAAGACTAATCAAATAAAAAAAATAAATAAATACATAAATCAAGAAAAGACACCCCCAACAAAAAAAAAAAAAAAAAAATATTGGAAGAAAATTGGCCTAAATAATACAGGAATAATTTTTTTAATATATTGCAAAAAAAATTCTCTCATGTTTTGAGCAAATATATTAAAAGTATCACATTTTTTCCAATGAAATTTTCAATTTTTAAAGCCAAAAATTCTCTGTATATCATATTGTGTAGTTTCATGTTAGTTCTTGAATTAATTTGTGATTCACATCTTACCAGCATTCAAATCAAAGGCAAAAGTCATATTTCACCATAGTTTCAAATGATTTCCAATGCCAAATGGTCACCATACCACATTTGTGTACACATATATCTTTGGATTTTTAAATAGAATACTAAGAATTAGTGATGGGACGATGATCAGTTATAATCGAAAATCGTTCATTTACATGCATCCGATTGATGATCGGATGGAATTTTTGGGAATCGATTATAATCGGAAAATTTTTTAAGCAGAAGAATTTCTATTTAACTTAACACCAGATGTAAATTTTGTTAAAGTTTAGTCATAAACTATAATGACTAATATTTGCATACAAACTATAACAATATTATAATCAGTCTGTTTTTGTATCTAACTCGGCCTAAACTGGCAAATTGAAGACCCTGGTAATAATGCTGTTAGACTGAGGGTGACAATTTATGTCATACTTCATATTTTAGAAGGCATCCGATCAAGTTCATCTGTCTATGTTGAAATACATAGATATGTACACACTGAAGCACATCATAAGGCCTCTAAGGTAACTGTCAGACAACAAAATAAAAGTTTATGTTGTGAACCGATTATAATCGATCATCGTTCATTTACGTTGAATCGATGATCGATTCTGAAAATTCAGCCGATTCCCATCACAAAGCGACTAGTAACTGTATAAAATGTACCTTGTTTTTGATAAAGCCATTTTCTATCACTGAAGAGCTCTATAATGGCATTTTCTTGCTCCAGTGTCACTGTCAGTGTAATCTGGTAGAAACCCATTGTTAGCCTGAAACGACAAACAAGCACTGAATGTATTTACCTTTATTCTGGTAATATAGCAAAGTTTGAAAAACTTCCATATCAAAATATTCTATATTCCAGTCTTGGTTATTTGTTTCATGTGTTTCTTTCAATAAAATGACTTCAGTATGCAGGTTTGTCCAAGTCATGCATCACGGAAACATCTCCGTATGAAAGCTACCCCAGATTTGCACCTTACATATAATAACTAGAAAAAGTGCCTTGAGAGGCACGTATACCCCCAGCTAGTAGCCACCAAGCCCCCTTCCCTACCCTGTACCTAAACAACCCGGTACATGCTCACCCCTGACATTGAACATCATATCACCAACGAAAAACAGTACCCTTATCAAGTACATTTTAGAAACCACCAAGCCCCCTTCCCCACCCCCTACCTAAACAACCCGGCACATGCTCACCCCTGACATTGAACCTCACATCACCAATGAAAGACAGTATTAAACCTAATCAAGTACATTTTAGAAATAAGCAGTGTAAAGGTCTTTACATACAAACATGGGGAAGTGTAGTTTTAGAATGACATATCAGCTGACGTGTATACCCAATCTAGGACATAAGCGCGGACATTTTGGGTCAGGTCCTCAGTCCTAGATTGGAATGAAAGTAGAAAAAAAAAAAAAAAAAAAAAAAAATGTTAGATCTTGACCTCAGGTCCCACCCCCACCCCATGCATGGACCAGTGGCCAGTGGGCCTAGCCCTTATGTGGTACCTATGTTGTGTTGTAAGCATGCACTTTCTAATGCATGGTTGTCAAGATATAGACACACAGAATATTAATCTTGGTAACTACTGTATTTTATGTGTCCTAGATTTTGACCTCGAGCCCCACCCCTAGAGTTTGGTGCCATGGAATTTAATTCCACCCTAAAGGGTATCTATGATCCAAACAGGAATACATTCCTATAAGTATTTGTTAAGATATGAACTTAGAGATGAAAAAACACTATGTAAATAGCACATTTTTAAGGTGACCTAGATTTTGACCTCTAGCCCCACCCCCGGGCATGGACCCACGGTCCGAACTGACAGAAACAAAGCAAACCCTATAGGAAACCTATGGTTAAGATATGAATGGTTTCTGATCATTGGTTCATGAGATATACACCACCAGTGAAACTTAAACCAAAACTTTGACCCAAAGTAAGGGTGACCTAGATTTTGACCTCTAGCCCCACCCCCGGGCGTGGACCCAGGGTCCAAACTCACAGAAACAAAGCAAACCCTATAGGGTACCTATGGTTAAAATATGAATGGTTTCTGATCATTAGTTCATGAGATATACACCACCAGAGAAACTTTAACAAAAACTTTGACATAAATTCCACGAACATTCCGGAATAACGAACAAACTTAAACGAACAAACCAACGAACATACGAACGGAAAAGCGAAAACTATATACCCGTCGGCATAAATGCCGGGGGTATAAAAATGGGGCAAGTCAGGGGTTGGTATGAAATTTTTTATTTTTAATAAAAAACCCCCATAAAATCATATAATGTGGGTATTTAATATCATCAAATCGATAAGGCCATCATAACAGATACTCAAAATGCTCAATTTAATGGACAACAAGGGTAATTAATGAAATACAATCAAAATCAGCTGTTTTATAGAACACTTAGTGCAAACGTAGATGTTTCCGTAATGTAAAAAAACGAAGATTTTTCTCCTACTAAATTTTTTTAGTATACTGGTAGTATAGTAAACAATACCCATGAACATGATGAATAGGCCATGATCATGTAAGATTTTTATCTTACTGCAAGAGCACATTAGACAGAGCTGCCAGCTTCTACTATAACCCTTCACGGCATGCGATTTTTCAAGATTTCTATCTGATTGCCTTGGATGATTTGAAGAGGGACAAAAGCAAATCCCTAGTCTCTCAGGGATCATTTCTGTCAGATTTATTATTCTTAGGGTGTTTGATTTCCTTGAAAACAAACCTTTACTTCACTGCAGAGAATCAGATAAGCATCATTTTATATTGTATGTATTTTAAAGAGCTTGGATTAATGTAAATAAATGTGTCAATTTTGCTTTATTTTATAGAAATATTGACATCATAAACATGATAAATGGGATAGCTAGTGAAACAAATGTAGTTTTCATGTGGAAACATAAATAAATGTGAATTCAGTTACATGATGAAAAGTTCATATTCAATACTTGTATACAATTCGGGCAGTGATCCAGATAAGGTGGATAATTATTAAAGTTCTCTTTAAAATATTGTGTCATGTGCAATACTTTTATTCTAGCACATTTCTCTTTTCACAACAGTAAGAAATTGTCAATTCTTTCATTGATTTGAAAGATATTCTTAGACATTCAAAATGTAAAATCACTGCTTGTTTACCACTTGTTTTACTCTGCTAGTAATTTGTAGTAATAATTTAATGAGTCTAGAATGCCAGTCTGACCACAATGTTTAGATAAAGCCTCAATTGCCTTGCAGAAAATCAACCAATCAGAGCATTTTTTTTGTAAAACAGCATGCCAAATACCTCATAGCTCTGTCTCATAAGCTTCTTGCTTTACTGCTATTAAATGAACCTCATATTGCACATGTACAATGTACTTTTCATAGTATCGCTGTTTTTGAGCACCAAAAATGACAGTGTGTTTGACACATCTTCTGACTGATATGCATCTTCTCGCTTTACTATTAGGCCTAAAAAGTTGTTGTTTCCTGTTACACAATCATTCTACTTTTTTTTTTACCCCCATTGAACACAAACATTTTGCCAGTTTTAGGGGATTTCCCTTAAACCGCTGCCACACTATTGCATATCAACACACGTAACTACGCGTATGTGGTACATACGTAGCTCATACTCCTCGATAATACCTAATACTCCTCATACGCCAAAGTGCTATGTTTTTTTATGTATGCACTTAAAAATTTGTAGCACTTACGTGGCAGGTCCAATAGGCCATACTTACGTCACACGTCGTAAATACGAAAGCAACATGGCAGGTACGCCTAGATACATAGCTCATACTTCTGATACGCCACAAATGCGTCGCGGTTAACATGCCATACACTAATCGAATAACTATAACTCTTGCTTTTTGAGCTAATTACAGTTGTCTTATTTATTACTATCGAGGCCCCTTAAGCGTACATAGCGTACCTTTCATATCTGCTACGTATGTGTGGTGTATCCTCGACTTTCTTTTTGTATCTTATAATCTACGGCCTATCTGCGACATACATGTGGCGTATCTCGCGTATCAATGGGGTATGTGCTACGTGTGTGCTACGTATGTTTCGCTGCTGTGGAGAATGTGTGACATATAAGGAGTTTTAGGAATACTTTGTGGCGTTCCAAGAGAATTTTAATGCTTCTATATAAATGTTTTCGTTTTTCCGATGTCACAGATTATATGTTTCTCATGGCCCGGGGTGCCATGCAGGGTTCTTTCAGGGCTATGCTTGGTGTAGCCTCTGTCTTTGTCCATGTCATTTCACGACCAGGATGGCGAAATGAGCCGTAAAATCCTTTAAAATGTATCACTTTTTAATGAAAAATCAAAATCTCTTTGAAATGAACCAAGAATTTCCCAAATCCCTATAATTTTATATTCTATATATATTTTCCAAAAAGCCTCCCTGAAATGAAAGACAAAACTCCCTGATTCCCCTTTTCAAAGACATCACAAGTACAAACATATAATCACCTTTTCTGGAGTTCTGAATTATCTCATCTGGTATACATACTGATCTATTGTACAAATCAGGAGGTGCGAACTCTAAAAGTAAAAAAATTATCTATACATGCAACTGCAGACTGAGGATCGGGTCATTTCGGTCCAAACAATGCATGTATGGTTACACTCCACTATGGATGGCTCCCATTGAAAACAATGCAAAATAGGCCTCATTCACAGCACTGGACAAAGTTCCACAGCATTCATTGACTAATAAACATTGATAAATTCAGCATCAGAGCTCGTCAAAAAGAGAAAATCACACACCATGACCGATCATTCAGTTTTTCACAAATTTAACTTGAACACACACACTGACCTCTGACAGCAAGTAGACAGCAAGCCCATCATGACCTTTTGTCGCTTCCACGCAGGAAGGGATGCCCCTTATCGGCAATGCAGATCATGGCATTGTCTATATTGAGTATGACATTAATGTTACGTCTACACCGGGCCACGTTCTCACTACGTCCTTACTACGTCCTAAAAAAATTAAGGACGTAGTGAGGACGTGGTACGGTCTTGTAGGACGTGGTAGGAACGTAGTAAGGACGTAGTGAGGTCTTGATGGACGCGGAGGTCTTGGTCAAATTTTGAACATGCTCAAAAGAAACGTGGCGAGGACGGGGTGGAATTAGAACGCAGTAAGGACGTAGTAAGGACGTGGTAAGGACGTAGTAGGAACTTGTAGGACGTAGAAAGAACGTGGCGCAAACGTAGTGCGGTCTTCGTGGACGCGATGCAAATTTGTTGCATACCATCAAGACCTCGCTACGCTTCTACTACGTCCTCGCTACGTCCTCGCTACGTCCATCAAGTTCTCGACAAGACCATACCACGCTTCTTGTACGTCCTTACCGCGTCCTAGAAGACTGCACTGCGTTCTTATCACGTCCTAGCGGTTCCTAACACGTCCTTAGTAGGTTCTTATCACGTTCACACCAGGTTCGAACTACGTCCTCCACGTTTTATTAATTTTGTTTTAATTGTCCCGTACCCTCAAGCAATTGCTTTCGCTTTTATCGAAATCGAAACACGAACAGAGAAGTATAGTACTCTTGTAACTTGCTCTCCTTCTTTGACATCATGCCTTACTTGGTGCACAGCCTGCACTTGTGCTATTTAACAGGAGGAGGAATAGAAGGGCAAGATCTTGTTGGGTGCACCCTTGCCTATCAACTGAAAGGAGGCTCCAGTATGGGCATTACGACCGACTACTAGCGGAGTTGAGGATAGAGGCATTCGTCAATTTCATGCGAATACCACCGGAAATGTTGTCCGCCCGTCATTTTCTTACTGCAATTTCAAGTTGTTTCGCAACTTATCTGACACTTAATACACGACTGATTAATATATTTACAGTTAGAACGTACCGGAAACGTAGTTCGCGCGTGGTATGAACTGATTGGTCTTTGTGAGGACGTAGCAAGGACGTAGTGGAAACGGGATGAACTTGGTGAGCGCGTATTGAGGACGTAGTGGAAACGTGAAGGACGTAGTAAGGACGTGGTGCGGACGTAATAAGAACGTGGCGGGGACGTAGTAAGGACGTAGTGGGAACTTAGAAATCCGAAATTGTTTCATTTTGACCCCGTCCTCGCCACGTTCTTGAATTTTTAGAACGTGGTAAGGACGTAGTGAGAACGTGGTCCAGTGTAGACGTAACATAAGGCTAAACGGATCCAGGGAGCGTGGTGGCGTAGTGGTAGAGTGTCTGACTCCGGATCGAGAGGTCCTGGGTTCGATCCCCACAGGCGTCACCATGTTGTGTCCTTGAGCAAGACACATTAACTCTCTACAGTACTTGTTAAACCCAGGAAGCGTTGGCTCCATCCCGACATGACTGAAAAATTGTTGACTGGGACGTTAAGCCTCAACACTAACAAACAAAGGCCCTGCGAAAGATTTTTCTATATAAACGAGGGGATATGGACGGTCTCTGTGACCATCTAGCGTTCTATAGAGATTCGTTCCTTTCAACTGACCATAGTCAAATGTCAGTCAATGACATGTGGGTCAGTTTCAAGTTGGAGGTTCTCTCGGCTGTTGAAAGGTTTATTCCATCAAAAATGACCAAAACAAAGTATGGTTTACCATGGATTGATAGCTGGATCAAACGCCTGATTATATTAGGAAACGTGATAAACTTTACTTTTTGTGCTCGCAAGTCAAGCAGCCCTGACATTAAGAACCATTACAAACAATTCAGAGCACATGTTAAAAAGAGCATTAGAGATGCATATTGGAAGCATGTTACCAATATCTTCTCCTTTGAAAAGATAACCTTGATCTCGATTGTCACCGGAAAAATGAAAAGGCAAAAAAGTTTTTGGTCATTTGTCAAGTCCCTTAAAAAGACGTGTACGGGATCAATACCCTTAGAGAAAACAGAATCTTGAAGACTGACACTTTGGATAAGGCCAACATTTGTAATAGGCAGTTTCAGTCAGCCTTCACTCACGAATCAAATGATGAAATTTGTACATAGATTCATATACCCCGGGGGCTAATTTGACCTTCCTTGCACCACTCCCAGGACAATTTTTCATGGGTGCCAAATCGTTCATTATGTCACCAGAAATGCAAAAAACAAAAAACAAAAAAAAAAAAAAAAAAAAAAAAAAAAAAAACGTGTTGTCCTCAACGAATAACTCTTTTGCAAGATGAAAAAATGCATGGTTTCCATGGCAACCGTTAACATGATTCTTCAGCATGATGTGTACATACAAAATCATAAAAAAAAAACAACAACAGAGGACCAATGGTCCTGTAAATGCTCACCTGAGACCTGATATACATATATATAAATTTGTTTTACTCTAGAATGGTAATTGCTTGTATATAACCCCAGGCCAGAGTCAGAATAACCCCTGGAGTCAAAGTCTTTTTCAAATCATAACAAGAGGACCAATGGTCCTGTAAACGCTCCCCTGAGAACTGGGATATGCAACCTAAGCTGACCTTGCCTTAAAATAGGTCAAGGCAATCCCAGGGTCATGATTTATACAAACTTTGTAGAGCTTTATTTATTGATGCTTCAAGCCAAGTTTCAAAATCAAAGGCATTCTGGTTCTGAAGAAGAAGATTTATAACGGTTTTAACTATTTATAGGCATGGCGGCCATCTTGGTTATATGACCTGGACCATTTATATTAGCTTTCACTCGCCTTTCCTAACGATGCAGCACATTGCTCCACATTAAGTTTGGCTTTGATTGGCAAAGTGGTTTCAGAGAAGAAGATCTTTGAATATTATGGTCATATGTGGTAGCAGACAACTCCCTGAGGACATTTTTTCCATC
This sequence comes from Rugalucina vietnamica, assembly GCA_964017185.1. NCBI lineage: Eukaryota > Metazoa > Mollusca > Bivalvia > Lucinida > Lucinidae > Rugalucina > Rugalucina vietnamica. The sequence goes on from OZ024870.1 coordinate 44,584,423, forward strand.
AACATAAATCTTTTGTCCATTTGCATATTCCCAGCAAGTTTCCCCCCATTTAATTACATTTTACTAACTTTCCCCATTCAGATGTATGGACAACCGATGTTGGTCTTGCCATAAAATAGGTCAAGGTCATCCCAAGGTCATGATTTATATAAACTTTGTAGAACTCCTCTCCCTGATGCTTCATGCCAAGTTTCAAAATCATAGGCCTTCTGGTTCTGGAGAAGATTTTTATAGATTTTTGCTATTTATAGCCATGGCGGCCTTCTTGGTCATGTGACCTTGACCATTTATATGAACTATCATTCTCCCTTCCTAAGAATACTTAACAAGACATTTGGCTTTGATTGGCCAAACGGTTTCAGAGAAAAAGATCTTTGAATATTATGGTAATATATACATGTATATTGCCCCCGGGTGGGGGCAGACCTGCCCCTGGGGTCCTTTTTTCAGAATCATAAATATTCAGTCCATTTGCCCATTTCCATAAAGTTTTTCCCATCAAATGACATTTTGACAATTTTCCCCATTCAAATGCATGAGCAACCTATGTTGACCTTGCCGTAAAATAGGTCAAGGTCATCCCAGGTTCATGATTTATATGAACTTTGTAGAGCTCCATTGCCTGATGCTTCATGTCAAGTTTCAAAATCATAGGACTTCTGGTTCTGGAGAAGAAGATTTTTTAAAGGTTTTTGCTATTTATAGCCACGGCGACCATCTTGGTCATGTGACCTTGACTATTTATATTAACTTTCATTCCCTCGTCCTAAGGATACTACATATAAAATTTGGCTTTGATTGGTTGAGCGGTTACTGAGAAAATTAAGTTTAACATTTAATTTGTAAATGACCTTTGGCCACGGTCAAGAAATGACCTTGACCTTTAATACTCACACCACTTCATTAGCTCAACATGTTGTCTGTATCTACCATCTTTCAGGTAACAGGCTACAAAACACAAAACTTCCTGAAAAATACAATGTTTTCACTTTTTTCCATTAATAAGAGCTGTCGCAGGACAGCGTAGCTCGCCTGACTTGTGCTTTGCCACTAAACTTATCAAAATCTATGACCCATGACCTTGACCTCAAGGTCGCTCAGGTGGGTTGTGATGGTACAGCATAAAATTTCAGACCAATATCCACAAACATGCAAAGTTTCAACTTGATCCATCAACATAGACTTCAAAAATCTTTAATTTCTAAGGCCATGACCTTGACCTAAAGTTCACCCAGGGTGGGTCATAATGGTACAGCATAAAACTTCAGACCAATATCTACCAACATGCAAAGTATCAACTTGATCCATCTACATGTTCAAGAGATATAGACTTATAAAAACTTTAACCGAAAACTTTGGCAAAAAAATTCTAAGTCTGTGACCTTGACCTCAAGGTCATCCAGGGTGGGTCATGATGGTACTGCATAAAACTTCAGACCAACATCTACCAACATGCAAAGTATCAACTTGATCCATCAACATGTTCAAGAGATATAGACTTCTAAAAACTTTGATGAAAAAAGCACTAGAGCACGAAATATAGGTCAAGGTCACTAGATCAATGTGGGTGCAAAGTCAGGACATCAAGGAGAAGCCATATGCAAGGTTTGATGGTTGTAGGCTTTATAGTTGATGAGATATTAAGGGTTGGCTTCAAAAATGACAAAGTCACTAGAGCACGAAATATAGGTCAAGGTCACTAGGTGAATGTGGGTGCCGAGTCGGGACATCGAGGAGAAGTTATATGCAAGGTTTGATGGTTGTAGGCTTTATAGTTGATGAGATATAAAGAGTTGGCTTGGCTTCAAAAATGACAAAGTCACTAGAGCATGAAATATAGGTCAAGGTCACTAGATCAATGTGGGTGCAAAATCGGGACATCGAGGAGAAGCCATATGCAAGGTTTGATGGTTGTAGGCTTTATAGTTGATGAGATATTAAGGGTTGGCTTAAAAAGTGACAAAGTCACTGGAGCATGAAATATAGGTCAAGGTCAGTAGGTCAGTGTGGGTGCCGAGTCGGGACATCAAGGAGAAGTCATATGCAAGGTTTGATGGTTGTAGGCTTTACAGTTGATGAGATATTAAGGGTTGGCTTCAAAAATGACAAAGTCACTCGAGCATGAAATATAGGTCAAGGTCAGTCGGTCAATGTCGGTGCCGAGTCGGGACATCGAGCAGAAGCCTTATGTAAGGTTTGACAGTTCTAGGCTTTACAGTTGATGAGAAACTAACACAGCATCTAAGTATTGTACAAAGGTGTTCTAGATATTGACCTCTAGCCCTGCCCCCAGGCATGACCCCACGGTTCCCTTCACACTAAATCACAGAGGACCCTCATATGCAGCAATGTTCCAAATATGAATGATTTCTGGTCAGTGACTATCAAGATATAACAATTTTAAAAACTGACGCGGACGCGGACGTACACGTAAACGCGGACGACCGAGGTGACAACAATAGCTCTGTGCACTTCGTGCAGGCGAGCTAAAAAGCCTATGTAACTATAATTGACCTTGCCATTAAATAGGTCAAGGTCAACCCAAGGTCATGATTTATATAAACTATGATAGGCCAATATCCTCAATGCTCCATACCAAGTTTCGTTGAAATCGGTCCGCCCGTTCCAGAGAAGATTATTTATGGTTTTTATCCTATAATGGGCATGGTGGCCATCTTGGTCATGTGACCTGGATCATTTATACAAACTTTCGTTCCCCCTTCCTAAGGATGCTCCACATGAAGTTTGGCTTTGATTGGCCCAGTGGTTTCAGAGGAGAAGATCTTTGAAATTAAGGACGGACGACCGACGCCGACGGACGGACGCCTGAGCATGGCCATCCTATAAGCTCACCTTGTAAGCCTTCGGCTCAGGTGAGCTTAAAATTCACTCAATTTGCCAATTTACTGCAAGATTTGCCCTTCAAATGACATATTAACAATTTTCCCCATTCAAATGCATGAGCAACCTAAGATGACCTTGCCGTAAAAAAAGGTCAAGGTCATCCCAGGGTCATGATTTATACAAATTTTGTAGAGCTCCATTACCTGATGCTTTATGCCAAGTTTCAATATCACAGGCCTTCTGGTTCTGGAGAACAAGATTTTTAAAGGTTTTTGCTATTTATAGCCATGGCGGCCATCTTGGTTATCCTTAGCAAGTTTTCTGCCATAAAATAACATTTTCCTATTTTTCCCATTCAAATGCATGGGCGACCTAAGTTAACCTTGCCGTAAAAAAGGTCAAGGTCATCCCAGGGTCATGATTTATACAAATTTTGTAGAGCTCCATTACCTGATGCTTTATGCCAAGTTTCAATATCATAGGCCTTCTGGTTCTGGAGATAAAGATTTTTAAAGGTTTTTGCTATTTATAGCCATGGCGGCCATCTTGGTCATGTGACCTTGACCATTTATATAAACTTTCATTCCCTCTTCCTAAGGATGCTCCACATAATGTTTTGCTTTGAATGGCCAAGCGGTTTCAGGGGAGAAGATGTTTAATTATTATGGAAATATACATGTATATAGCCCCGGGGCAGGGGCAGACACCCCCCAGGGGCTAAAATTTTCCATTAACATTAATCTTCCATTTGCCTATTCCCAGTAAGTGTTACCCATTAAATACCCTTTAACCATTTTTTTCCCATTCAAATGCATAGGCGACCTAAGTTGACCTTGCCGTAAAATAGGTCAAGGTCATCCTAGGGTTATGATTTATGAGTCAATATATATTTTTGCAACCATTTCAAGGGGTTAGTTGTTAAAAATTCAAACATCTCAAATAGGAAAGTGACATTAATAAACAAGTTTATGGATCTCTCTCCCGTGTAGAACACTATTCGGTGACCCTTAAAAGATATCTAATTTGCATATTCATGAATTTTAATGAAAACATTAAAAATGACAGAAAATCGTTAAAAATCAATAAATAAACTAAATTTGAGATAGAAACTATCATTCTGACACTTTGTTATTGAACCAGTAATACCATATGACAAATTTATTGATGTCATGGGCCAAATTGACAATTTTCTTATTTGCATATTCATGAATATTAATAGAAAATGTCGAAAATCGAGGAAAAACGAGGGATAAACTATAGCAATTTCAAGGTTTTGGATGGGTTACAAGATCTACCTTGCATCCTTGAAACCAATGTTCATGGCTGCCAGTGTGTTCAGAAGGACCATCTAAATGCCATAAAATATTGTCCTCAACAATGGACACATTTGCATGATGTAAAATTATATAGTTTCCGCATCCCCCCTACTGTGATTCTAAAGAATAGGGTGTACTCACAAAAATATTCATATACGAACAAAAGCATGCTCTAAAATACTATAATGGGTTTGGTTGTGATGCATGGACTGATCAATTTAACCTTAATACCTATATTTCAAATCATTGATATTGCTTATTCATGAAAATGAATGAAACACACAAGAAATCAGAGAAAAAGGGGGTATACATACAAAATCACTTAAACCATAGCTGTTCACAAACCTAGGATGCTGAAAGAAGTATAAAATGAATGCTATGGCAATGTTCAATGACCCTAAAGTCTCATATAAGAATGATCTTATTTTTTCAGTTTCATGAATTTTCATGAAAACTTCATAAATTTGAATGAAAAATGGAAAAAATTTAACCGGCAAACCTAAAAAGGTGTGTATCTCGGCAACAAAAAGACCATACACGCTGAAAATGGCATGAATTGATTGCCAGGACATTAGTATACCATCCTGTACAACAGTATATAAGTCATTTGATTTTTTGTTAGCTCACCTGAGCCGTCAGGCTCACAAGGTGAGCTTATAGGATGGCCATGATCCGGCGTCCGTCCGTCCGTCCGTCCGTCGTCCGTCGTCCGTCCGTCGTCCGTCCGTCCGTCCGTCGTCCACCATTTTCAAAGATCTTCTTCTCTGAAACCGCTTGGCCAATCAAAGCCAAATTTTACATGAAGCATCTATGGGAAGGGGGAACCAATGTAAATATAAATAATCCAGGTCACATGACCAAGATGGCCGCCATGCCCATATATGGTAAAAACCCTTCAAAAATCTTCTTCTCCGGAACCACTGGACCGATTTCAATTAAACTTGGCATGAAGCATCGATGACTCAAGTACTACAATGTGTATATAAATCATGACCTTGCGGTGACCTTGACCTATTTTACGGCAAGGTCAACATAGGTCGCCTTTGCATTTGAATGGGAAAAATTGTTAAATTGTCATTTAAAGGAAAAATCTTGCAGAAAATAAGCAGTAGGACTGAATATTAATGATTCTGGAAAAAATTGGGCACCAGGGGCTCATCCGCCCCCACCCCGGGGCAATATACATGTATATTATCATAATATTCAAACATCTTCTTCTCTGAAACCGCTTGGCCAATCAAAGCCAAATTTTACATGAAGCATCTATGGGAAGGGGGAACCAATGTGTATATAAATAATCCAGGTCACATGACCAAGATGGCCGCCATGCCCATATATGGTAAAAACCCTTCAAAAATCTTCTTCTCCGGAACCACTGGACCGATTTCAACCAAACTTGGCATGAAGCATTAATGGCTCAAGCACTACAATGTGTTTATAAATCATGACCCTATGATGACCTTGACCTATTTTACGGCAAGGTCAACATAGGTCGCGAATGCATTTGAATGGGAAAAATTGTTAAATTGTCATTTAAAGGAAAAATCTTGCAGAAAATGAGTAGTAGGACTGAATATTAATGATTCTGAAAACAATTGGGCACCAGGGGCTCATCCGCCCCCACCCCGGGGCAATATACATGTATATCTCCATAATATTCAAACATCTTCTCTGAAACCGCTTGGCCAATCAAAGCCAAATTTTACATGAAGCATCTATGGGAAGGGGGAACCAATGTGTATATAAATAATCCAGGTCACATGACCAAGATGGCCGCCATGCCCATATATGGTAAAAACCGTTCAAAAATCTTCTTCTCCAGAACCGGTTGACCAATTTCAACGAAACTTAGCACGAAGCATCGATGGCTCAAGCACTACAATGTGTATATAAATCATGACCTTGTGATGACCTTGACCTATTTTACGGCAAGGTCAACATAGGTCACCAATGCATTTGAATGGGGAAAACTTTTAAAATGTCATTTAAAGTAAAAGTCTTGCAGGAAATGGGCAGTAGGACTGGATATTAATGATTCTGAAAAAATTGGACCCCAGGGGCTCATGTGCCCCCACCCCGGGGCAATATACATGTATATTTCCATAATATTCAAACGTCTTCTCCTCTGAAACCGCTTGGCCAAACAAAGCCAAATTTTAAGTGAAGCATCTATAGAATGGGGGAATCAATGTGTATATAAATAATCTAGGTCACATGACCAAGATGGCCGCCATGCCCATATATGGTAAAAACCCATCAAAAATCATCTTCTCTGAAACCAATAGACTGATTTCAAGGAAACTTGGCGTGAGGCATGGATGGCTAAAGTACTCCAATGTATATATAAATCATGACCCTGTGATGACCTTGACCAAGTTTATGGCAAGGTCAACATGGGTTGCCTGTGCATCTGAATTGGGAAAACTGTTAAAATGTCATTTGAAGGAAAAGCCAACAGGAAATTGGCAAATGGACAGAATATTGAAGATTCTGAAAAAAGAAAATGGCCCAAGGGCTTATCTGCCCCTGCACTGGAGTTAAATACCATAATATTCAAACATGTTTATTGGTATATGCAGCTGATCTCAGGTGAGCGTTTACAGGACCATTGGTCCTCTGGTATTATGAATATTAACAAAACCTTTCGAATTTAGATGGAAATTACGGAAAAATTAAGGAAAATCACATGTATCTTGGCTACTGACTGACCTAGAGAGCTATAATTGGTATCAAATAATTGCTAGGACAATGTTCTATAACCATATAATCCGATATTTAAATCACCAGCTTCTTCTATTAGAATGATATTAATGAGATTGATATAAATAAGGGAAACATCAACGAAAAATGAAGGGGTACACCAACAAAATTGAATATATTTCGACTACCAATGGCTGTAGAGATCTCAAAATGACATCAAAATAGCTAGGACAATATTGCATTATCATGTATTCAGATAAACAAGGGTACACTTGCTGGCAACCAAGATTCGATTAAATTTATTAGAGCACAAGCTTCAATTTTCTGTTAATATTTCACTTTTCATACATTTTATTCAGTACTCACAAAAATTAAAAAAAAAAGTGTGAGTAGGCTATCAGACTACATGACATAATTGCATCATCCTAGCATTCTATTGGTACCATTTCAGCACATATGGCAATTGGCAGCTGAGATATATGCAATTGTGTTGGTATATCACTTCATTTTTCGTTATTTATTCTCTTATTCTTAGTGATCTCATTAATACCCATACAACAAAAGTCACTATTTATTTATATAACAGGTAATATGGTTATAGAATATTGTCCTATAGCACTCTAGGTCTATCAGTAGCCAAAATTCATGTGATTTTCTATGTAAACTGCCTTAATTTTTCCGTAACTTTCCTCTAAATTCAAAAGGTTTTGTTAATATTCATAAAATAATGAATGACTAACATATTGTGGTATAATATTGCCCTAGCAACCATTTAATGCCATTTTAGCATGTTAGGGCTTTTGCTTGCTGAGAAAAGCATCATTTTGATGTTTGCCGGTTAAATTTTTCACCTTTTCATTCCTATTTATGAAGTTTCCATTAAAATTCATGAAATCGAAAATAAGATCATGCTTATAAATGAGACATAAGAGTCAGAGTACATAGCCATAGCATTTATTTGATAGTTCTTTTAGCATCCTGGGTTTGTAACAGCTCTGCTTTTAGTGATTTTGTACGTATACCCCCTATTTCATCTAAGATTTTTCTCCTATTTCTTGTATGTTTTATTTATTTTCATGAATAAGCAAAATCAATGATTTGAATAATAGGTATTAAGGTTAAATTGCTAAGTCCATGCATCATTATCAGACCAATTATAGTATTCTAGAGCATGCTATTGTTTGTATATGAATACTTTTACGAGTACACCCTATTCTTTAGGATCACACAAGGGGTGGATGTGGAAACTATATAATTTTTTTGTATCATGCAAATGTGTTCATTGTTGAGGACAATATTTTATGGCATTTAGATGGTCCCTCTGACCACACTGGCACCCATGAAAATTGGTTTCAGTGATACAAGACAGATCTTATATCCCCAAAACTTGCAATGGCTTTAGTTAAACTCTGATTTTCTTTATTTTTCTGTATTTTATTAATATTTATGAATATGCAAATGAGATAATTTTCATTTAGGCACATGACATCAATACATTTGTCATATGCTATTACTGGTTAAATTACAAAGTGCCACAATTATAGTTTCGACCTCAAATTAGTTTATTTATTGACTTTTCGTGATTTTACTGTCATTTTTTTTAATATTTTCATTAAAATTCATGAATATGCAAATTAAATATCTTGTATTTCTTACCATATGATGAAAGGGCAATGTCTAAGCTTTAAAATGTGACCAAGTTCAGTGGTAATTAATTTTGTATGCACACATCCATGCTCCATTTTTTTAAATGACCTAAATCAATTTTCAAATGTTCAAATGCGAAAAAATACCGCTGATTTTGAGAATCTTCCGAAACCCAAATAAAACTGAATCATTTTATATTTTGGACAAAGGAAGTGCGGTTTGTTGGATACAAAGACAATGTTGAAATGTGCAGACAGTTTGAACTGGAAAGACAAAGGCATAAATGTACAGGTTATTATGCTGAAAGTTTCTTTTTACTGGCTTAACGTATACTTTGTTCTCTTGTTTTTTACTAGAAAAATCAGCTTTTTGATGAATGTTCAATTATTTCCTTAATGTAATAACAGGGTAATATGGACCATTGGGGAATATGGACCACCCTGTGTTTTCTTCAAATATTTTACTCAAGACTCATGTTTGACAAAAAGTAATAACATTTTGTTATTCCCTGGCTATCCATCCTAAATTATCAAAATCATTTTTACATTCATACCTATGCTGGTGTTTTCGGACAGGTTAAATTAATGAACCCCAATAAAACAGCCTGTGAAAATCGTGCACTTAAAATGTTTTAGTTTACACTTAAGAACCAATAAAAAGATTAATGACATTATATAGAACCAAGTTTCACATAAAATTAACCTAATACACCATTTTTAGAAGATGATGCAAATGGTCATTTGCATGAGCTATTTTTCAGTGTTGGAAAATTTCTCCATTGACACAACCGTCGTGTCTGGGATAATATGGACCATCAATTTCCCAATGTAAATTTTCCTTTTGGGGTAATATGGACCATCTAAGAATTTTGTCTCAAACTCTTTCTGAAATTGATACACTGAACATTTAATACCACATGTCTTTAGAATTTTATCTTTTGCACTTGCGTGATATGTTTTAAGCTATCTTTGAAAATTAATTGTTTTACAAGTGAAGTTTATAAGCAAAATGCGAATATATATAAGCATTTTTGCGAATGTCCGTTTTGTAAGTTTGTCAAGGTGTTTTGATTTTTGATGCAAAATATTTTTCCAGTGAATTTGTTTCGTGAACACCTATGTTTATTTTATGCTAAATAGACTTTTAAATAGAAGTTTACATTTTGTTTTCCAAATTTATATGTTGACATCGTCAGCATTTTTAAGTTGTGGTCCATACTACCCCAGTAGAGTGGTCCATATTACCTCAAATGTTTGGGGTAATTTGGACCACCCAGTGGGTGTGTTTATCGTAATACGCAACAAAAACTAGCATACGAAATGAAGTAAATTTTATATTAAAATGGTTTACAGATGCCTGCTTCAAAATAGACACGGTATACAATAATAATGTATATATACTGTGGTTGAACTGATTCGTTTTGTGCTTAAGCGGTCCATATTCCCCCAAATTACCCTATATATTACTTCCCAGATAGCACGTATACATTGGCCCTCCATTGGCCCATCGGACGCTGCTCGATTGGCCCATGGTTGTAAATATTGAATGGGCCAACCTAGCGTTTGCTCATCGGCCCATCTTTGGCCCATAACATTGGTTCAACATTGGGCCATTGCCGGGAGGTTTTGCATTTTTTGTTGGCCCATCACTGTTTGAATGTGCTCATTACAAGCTATCGACGATGTATTTCTATCGCATATGTCCACTCGGTACAGTTTCTTGATCTGCAGCACCACGGTGACAGTCGAGCTTGGTCTCTTGTCTTTGGAGACGGTAAACTCTTCATTTTTCGTTTTTTCTGTGCTAGATAACTTTGACGACTGGTCTTCTGAAAACAAACGAATAAATACAGCACCATGACAAAAACATAAACTAGCCTCATTTATGCAGCATTTTAAGCATGCATTTTAGCTCAGAAAGGAATAGCTGTTTAAGAAATACATGTTAAAACCAAAACCTCTTTGTTGCAACGAAGTGTGATGACTAAAGGAAATAAAACATTGAATGTTAAAATCAATTATATTTACGCAACTGCCTTTAATAAGATGGAGGAATGAGCTCAATAATTAATGCAAAAAATAAATAAATAAAACTAACCTTCTAAACCTCAGAGTGTCTGTTTCCTAACATGCAAAACTGACTTCTCTAAAACTTCATGCGAAACACCTGTTAATAATTCTCACATGCCTGAGAAATTTTCTCGTTGCTATGACAACTGATGTACTCTTGTACTCTGGCTGGAGCAGCGAAGCAAGTAATAAACCACAATAATATGAAAAGACGTGTTACAGTGAAAAAGGTGTTAACTTCAATTATGCTCCCATTGCTTACTAAATATTTACAGATTAGATATACAGTAAGTTTAAATGGCCTGGTCAAGGAAGTAACTGCTAATTAAGATAATGGTTTTAAAATCATTGATGGTGATTTACATATAAATCATAATAATTATTTATGATTGATATATAAATTGAAACTATGAGGAAACCGGACTGTCTCTTTATTGAATAAGATTTAAAGACAGTAATTAATCGATTACAAATTAACACCGGTCAGTATTAAATCATATACGAATCGCCCAATGATATGCCAACCATCGGCCAACGGAAAGTGTTCATGACAAGTTTGTTTTTTTTTATTTTCTCAGGCTCCTTTGTATGAGCCTTGTCATACATGGTCACACTTTCCCTCAATTCGAACTTAAACTAGTATGCATTAATTACTAAACTATATAGAAAAGAAAACAAAAAGGAAAAAAAAAGAGAAAAGAAAAGAAATAAAATTCCTATACTATTCCAGCAAGCACACAACATCAATGAACGCTGTGTGCCTGCTGGGTATAAGTACATCGTTTATTACAATGGCTAACAAATATTGGGCCACTCTTGCTTCTGTGAAAGAAAATCACTTTCATGATCCGTAGCAGTAACAGATTGTTTGCCAAAGTTGGGCCAACGTCGGCAAATATTGCATGTGAATGCACTACCACACCAACATTGGCCCAATCATGTACATGCGGCCGCAACCAAATGCCAATTACCCAATTAATATGCAATGTTGGCCCAATGATATTTGCTATCTGGGTTGATGTAACGTGTGTTTGATAAACAGACATATTTGACATCTATTTGTTGAAATTGTATAAATTATAAAAGTTTGATATTTGGAAGTAGCAAAAACGTTCAAATGCAGTTAGTATTGGCCGTATTGCGCAATTTTGGGTACTGAATCCTCATCAGTGACCCTTTATAAAGTCTGCAGACTCTCTGGCTGTATTGGAATTGCTGTGTTGCTCTGTATTATACAATGAAACTTATAAAATCAAAGCATATAAGAAGTAAATATCCTTTCCTCGAAATATTGTCCCTGATGTAACGATTTCTGTCCCTGATGTAACACTTTTCACCGTTACATCACGGACCGTTACATCAGGGACGTACTTTAAATAAATCACCTGTAAATTGCTTCCAATATACTTGTGTGTTCGTTGTTATGGTGAAATGTTTACACAACCACTAAACACGTTTTATGAATAGTACCAACATATTGTCGCTTGAAAAAAATAACCAGTAGAGGCTGTAACATCAGGGAACTATTACAAATATACTCACTCACCTGAAAATTGAAATTATTATTTTTTCAGATCTACTCTATAGATGTGTCATCATGGCAGTCAGCCATATCTAATTTCAATGTAGCTCTTCAAAATGCAGATAGATGTTCCACCTTTACCAAGGGGAGTCACCTTGTACTTGGTATTTTTAGATAAATTGTTACATCAGGGACAAAATGCTAGGTACAAAGTTTGAACACGTAAATTTAGTATTAAAACCATGGATATTTGCTATCAAAATGTATTATGTCATGCATGAAAGATTGAATAAAGATGGAGTAGCATTTAGAACAACCACCTTAGCAAAAAAATCATTGAATCAGAGACAGATAGCAAAAAAATCATTTTGCAGACAGCGAAAATATGCCATTTTAGACACTTTGAGTAACAATTTTTTATATTTACTAGCACTTTAACGATTTTGTTTAGGATGACTCATACTCACCTCAATTCACACCACATTCCAAACATAAAACATTTACCAGAAGTAAACGGTTTTCAGAAAAAACTTACCCGGACAGGATTTGGTTACGAAAAAATATATTGACTCTTATATAAACTATGATGGGCCCGCATCCCCGATGCTACATACCAAGTTTCGTGGAAATCGGCCCACTGGTTCTGGAGAAGAAGATTTTTAAAGGTTTTTGCTATCTATAGCCATGGCGGCCATCTTGGTCATGTGACCTGGACCATGTATATAAACTTTAGTTCCCCCTTTCTAAGGATGCTCCACATGAAGTTTGGCTTTGATTGGCCAAGCGGTTTCAGAGGAGAAGATCTTTGAAACTGTGAACGACTACGGATGACGGAGCATGAAGGCTAAGGTGAGCTAAAAATCTTGGAAAATATAGGGGGATGTATATACAAAATCACTTGTGCCAGAGCTGTTGACAAGCCCAGAATGCTGAAAGAAGTATCTGATGAATGCTAGGGTAATGTTCTGTGACCCTAACGTCTGATATTCCCTTTCATGAATTTTAATGAAAAAAAAAATGCTTATTTTTTTCGCTAGTTTCTCGCAACGTATCTGACGTGGCGCGCTGTCACACATTCCGTTTTACGGTGCGCGACGTCATATACTTGTTTACTATATCCCTGAAGAAGCCAAAATGGCGAAACGTTGGATAAAGTGATAAATGTCATTAAAACTGGACTTAAGTTAGTGTTGGTGTTGTTTCATTTATTAACTATTAAATGAAAACTTTAGAAATAGGAATGAAAAAGTGGAAAAATTAAATGGGTAAACTTACAAAATGACCTGTACCTTGGCAATCAAAAGCCCAAACATGCTGAAAGTGGCATCAAATGTTTGCAATGACAGGATTATACCATCCTGTACTACACTATATAAGTCATTTGATTTTTTGCTTTATGAACATTAACAAAACCTTGCGAATTTATAGGAAAATTTAAGGCGGTATCCATAGAAAAACACGTGTATCTTGGCTACTGATAGACCTATAGTTGGTATTATATGATTGCTAGGACAATGTTCTATAACCACATGATCTGATATATATGAATCATCAGAGATTTTTATTGTATGGGTATTATTGAGCATTTGATAATTAAGAAATGAATTTCATTTTTCTGGTGTTCATGGAGCTATGAACCGCAGTGGGTCGCGTGCAAAGTGAATGAACCCCGAAGGGGTTCATGTAAGCTTTGCTAGCGACCACTGCGGTTCATAGCTCCATGAACAACAGAAAAATTAAACTCATTGCTTATATTTACATTCATTTCTCTCTATCGTTTGTTGAAAAATCACCAAGGCGGTCACATTTACCAGCAAACAGAGAATCTACACACAGTGTGTGTTCAAACAGCGGAACGGCGTCGACGTTTACAACGTCCAATCATATTGGCGAGATTCATGTTTTTTGACGTCAAGTTTGGATTACGTCACGTCGCGTGACACAATGTTGTTCATGGAAGTATAAACACAGATGAACATCTAATGGTTCATCTAAGGAGGTTTTAGAAAAATGTAAATATATAAGAGATAAATCCATGACAAATGAAGGAGTACATTAAGAAAATTGCTTATATCTAAGCCGCCAATATCATTAGAGCGCTAAAAATGGTACAAATAGAATGCTTGGACAATATGCAAAATTGCCAGGTAGTCTGATAGCCTAACCATATGTTTTAAAATCCTGTGAATGTTACTAAAATTTCGAAAATTGTAAAAATAGAAAATTGAAGATTATGCTCCAACAACATTTATTGAATCTAGGTTGCCAGCAAGCATGCTTTATATAACTGAATACATGGCCACAAAGACATAGTCCTAGCTATTTATTGAATGTCATTTTGAGTTCTCTACAGCTGTTGGCAGTCGATTTATAAGCCATTAAATTGGCATACCCCTTCATCTTTCGTTGATTTTTCTCTTATCTATAAAGAGATCATTAATATCCATATCCTTTCCACTACCAGAGCGTATTTATGCGTAATTGCTGCCAAACACTTTTTGATCGACCCTCACGGCATTGTTAAAGCTAGCATGTGCGATCTATTTATATTTTTCAATTGCCCAGTAAGTAGGGTTTAACCAATATAAAGCTTAATTGCACAGTGCATCAAACAAGCGAGTTAGGGGCCCAGAAAGTTGGGACAAAACGTGATTTTTCAGTGTTAAAAAGGTTGAGTTTACCCTTTTATCTTTGAATCGCAACCATGCTCTAACCAAGCTTTCTAGTCAACTCGTACCCGAGTCAACTCGTACCCAAGTCAACTCGTACCCATTTTGGTTAACTCGTACCTACTTTTTGGTCAACTCGTACGGCCCAAGTCAACTCGTACCTATTTTGGTCAACTCGTACCCTTTTTGGTCAACTCGTACCCAGTTTGGTCAACTCGTACCTGGTGTGATAGATAGATAGATAGATAGATAGATAGATAGATAGATAGATAGATAGATAGATGTTTTAAAGTTACTTTAAAGAACTTGTGTGTAAAACAGATACAAATAATGACTGGCACTCATACGCGATTAGTTTTGGTGTGAAAAATAGATGATTTAATCAAAGATTAATTAATTCGTAATATCAGCAGCTTTAAACGGAGTCTGACTTACTTCACAATGGGCGAAAAACATTTATATTGATCAAGTCTAAGTGCAGATACCAAAATTTGACAACCTTATGACGATCCATGCGTTTGTTAGGCGGGGTGACTGCGCGAAACAGATCCCTCTCATGTTCGTGTTGATGTCTGGTCGGCGCACATCAGACTATGTGAAGGTCCTGAAGGTATTTTCTTATTTTATTTGTTCATACCATATGAAACATTCGAATGACTTCAAATCTTGAATGGTGAATAAGTTAATTTTATCCACAGCATGCTACGATTTATATAACATAATAATTCTATTTCATTATTCGTTACCGTTTTTGATTTTTACTTTTCTTTATTCATGACAGTGTCAGTAAGTCATGTTTCTCTTCCAGAAAGTCGGCCGTTTGCTAGATCGTGAGGTGGAGGTTGAAGACTTTGTCGTCGACTTCGAAGCAGCTATGTGGAAGGCAATTCGACATGTGTTTGGCAACGACGTCCAGATCCACGGCTGTGCCTTCCACTGGGGTCAGGCAGTTTGGCACCAAGTGCAGGTATTATGTTTTCCAAATGTACTATTTTATTTACGTACGCGTTTTCATAAATTGTTGCTGTCTTCATTCAATCACGCTGTTCAGTGCAAGAGGGGAGGTTTCTGCGACGGGTCTACTCAAGCAGATCAGCTGTACCTACAAGCCTTCAGTGAACCGTTGAGAGAGTACGAACAATTCAAAGTGATTAAATAACTGATAAACGTGTTATGTGCTAGGGATATGAATTAAGTGTTATATCAGAAATCAGTTTAAAATAGGTAAATGGAATATAAGTGTTTACATGATGGATAACATTGAATTCTCTAAGTGTCAGTTCCACTGAATCGTAAGCAATCGTACGATTGTGCAATCATTAGTTTTGTGATAAGACTGCGCATGCAAATTATGTGAAATGTTTTCTAGCGCATTAATGCTTTCTTAATTTCTCAAACCAACAATTTGAGTTTCCGATCAGGTTCAACACAAACCAGGCTGTTCAGCAAACGTTACCTAGACGGCGGAATTACATGTTTATGAAATAGAGGGATTATACAAATGTACTATCTAGTCTGTTAATGTTTATATTGTTATTTTTATTTGTTGAAATGATAAGCATCAATTGTAAAACAGAGGGAAATAAAGGAAAACAAATGTATAATTTATATGGCTTTTGTTTCTTTACTATACCAGTTATATAGCATTTGTTTCTTAAACTTGCTCTATCGTATAAAAGTATCACAAACATCCCAAACCAAAGAATTCACCCCAAAGATCTTCATTCAGCATATGGACCTGTAAAAATAAAAGAGTACGAGTTGACCAATCTGGGTACGAGTTGACCGAAGTGGGTACGAGTTGACTAAAATGGGTACGAGTTGACTCGGGTACGAGTTAACTCGGGTACGAGTTGACCAAAAGGGGTACGAGTTGACTTGGGTACGAGTTGACTCGGGTACGAGTTGACCAGTTACCCTAACCAAACAAGTGCGACCAAACTGCTAGGGCTGAAAAAAGACACAAGAAGAGAGAGAAAAAAGAGATAGAAAAAGAGAAGAAAAGAGGAAAAAATCGGGAATCAAATCGCAAAAAAAAAAAAAAAAAAAAAAAAAAAAAAAAAAAAAAAAAATCTGTGCGCATCGATTTTTCCACGGTGACCGCTGCGCCGCCGTGACCTTTCAGTAGCAAAACCAAAACGGCTTGCACTATGTGACAAAGCGGTCTTTCTTCTTTCAGTACAGGCATACTGCGTGTTTCTAAGACTCACAGAAATGGTTTTATGGACAATTTACTAACCCTACCCCCTTTTTAAATGCATTTTGTAAAATGCCTGGCAGTCCTAAGGATATAACAGAAATAGCTGGCGATTTACATATAACAACATATGATTATAGAACATTGTCGTAGCAACCATTTAATACCAATTATAGCTCTCTAGGTCTATAAGTTGTCAAGATACATGTGATTTTCTATGTATGCCACACTATTTTTTTCTGTAATATGCCTCTACAGTAAATTCAAAAGTTTTTTTTTTATTTTCATAAGACTAAAAATCAAATGAATTGTATACTGTAGAGGATTAAAAGAATCTATGATGGGATCGAGGCCGATACAAGGAAATCTCAGGCAAGTTTTCAGATTATTTAAGTCTCTGCCGAGGATGAGACCCAAATAATCTGAAAACGAGCCTGAGATTTCCTTTTTGAGGCCTCAACACCATCATTGATTATTTTTCTCACCCATCACTTTAATCCATTTTGACACCGAATAGGCTTTAAGTGATGTTCAGGCAGCCATTTTGTTTTACATGAACCAATATGTACATTAACCAATGAAAAAATATAAATAATTTTCTATGAGCAGTTACCTTATAAAAATATTCAACCAGCAGTTACACCCTGGTCCGTCATTACGTACAGGAAATTAAAGCAACGTATAAGTAACTAAAGCGCAACGTATAGTTTCTTAAAAAAATGGCGGATTTTGGTGGACACGAATCGGTGAGTAAGATTTGTTTATTGATTCTGATGTTCCTTTTTTGTTTATCTTAATCAAACACACCTTACGGACCAGAAAACTATTGTGTTATTTGCCTCGATCGGTACATTCTGCAGGAAATCACCCATTTAAGTATAATGTTCGACACTCTTAGACAGCTGATTGCCAAATCGTGTGTTTTGAACTTCTCCCGAGAAGAAAACCTTATATTGTGGTCAAAGTTCGATGGTAAATGCGTTGATTTTTGATGTCGAACATAGATACTGACCTAATAAGACGATCTGGCCCCAAAAAAAATTTCAAATGTCCTTTGATAGCGAAATTATTAATGATTTTTCATTACAACGCATTCGACACCTAAAACGGTACAACGAAAAAACAACTAAAACGTTCTAATTTGGGTAAAATAAACCTTATTACGATACTGTATGTAACATTCTTTGTAACTATAGCGTTTTATTTCATCCAAAGTTTTCATTTGTGTACTTTTATCTCAAGATCACAGGTTAAACCCTAAAACATTAAAATAGGCATCAAAACCATCATATGAAGCCAAACTCGATAAGTTGAACGTAGCACAAATTATTGAGGTTGGGCTATCTGTACCCCCTAGAATTTGAGTCAATTTTTGTCTCTCGAAATCTTTACATTTTCATCAACGCCCCTTCTACTTAACCGAAAAGATTAAATTCCATACAATATTTATTTTTTGAATAGAAATTCTTCGTTGTGATAGGCTGTGTGCATAAATGTCGATATTTACATCCTTATCTGGGTCAAATATACGCATGAATTATGGGTATTTGTTGTACTTGGTCGAAATTGTGATATTTTTGTCAGGTGCCGTTGCTAAGCAACATAGAATAGTCCCTGCTGATCTTTGCATTTTGTTTTCTCTATTATTTCCAATTATGAGACATATATAACACAACGAATATGATTTGTGTGTATATAAATGTCAATTTGATAAATTGGAGCACAAAATCTTTCCCTGTACCCCAAACAAAAATGACATTTTCAGTCAATTTCGCGTCCATGTCGACTTCGGGTCGACAAATCAAATAATCCTTGTATCTCAACTCGTCATCTGAACTTTATGATATTACACCTAATTACTGCACATATATGCAACTGTAAACATGCCAAATTATTTAAATGTATCTGCATTGGTTACTAAAATATAGTTGTGTTCGCATTACTTCTTGGATCACCCACGTATTATGGAAGAGACGGACGAAAATAACTGGTTAAAATGAGAATTATATACAAGCGTTGCCTCATATCCGTCCCACGTGCTTTAACCATAACTATTATATACTTATATATAAGGCCGAGTTGACCCGGCCGAGTTGACCCGGCCGAGCTGACCCGGGCCGACTTGACCCGAGGCCGAGTTGACCCGGATTCTTCCAGAAATCCTGGATCGGCCCCTGTATAAACAGCATCTGGATTTTTTCTGAAATATGAATGAAGCCATGAAACGTGAAATTGCAATTTGCAATTTTGCATGCATCACTCATTTTCCAGAACACAATCCGAGATGCTGTCAGCAGTTAATATATGCCATGTATAGCCTCCACACCATTCACTAGGTCGCTCATTGCAACAGCAAAGTAAAAACTTTAACTCCAAAACACGGAAACAGAATCTAAATTCTTCGGGCAATATTACCTGTCTTGGGTTAACTAATCGTCAGGTCACCCTCGCCCAAGGGCAACAATTGTATATTGTTCATTATGAGCAGCATCTTGAGTAAACCGTTTTTTTTTTTTTTTTTTTTTTTTTTTTTTTTTTTTTTTTTTTTTTTTGTTATGCAAAGCTCAAAGGCGCAGATCAGTTGTGCATAAACTGAGAAGTTCAAAGGGGCCGATCAACAGATCTTAGAAAAAGGTACAAGTAGGCAAAGATCAGGAAAAGGCGCAATCAGAAAGAGATTCCCACTCCAAAAACCGAGGTGGGAAAAAACCAAACTAACAATCAGGCACTTATACCATGAAACATATCCTAAGCCGAATGAGCAGCTATTTTCCCAATAGGCGGCCACTCAGTTACCTTAACTTAATTCAAAATATGAAAACATACATAAGGCGCCAACAGCACAAAAAATTTAAACACCAAGACATAAAACAAAAATAACCACCACAGAAGTATCGCCTTGGAACGATCAGTAACACAAAGTTACTGGCGGGCTTAAACCGGTTTTAGAAGCTGATCAGCTCCGTTTTTTTTAATTTATAGACAGAGGAATCCCTTATTTTCTCCAAATAAAATATGCGAGTTCTCTAATTGTACAACACGTTTGTATTTGATCTGGTCGAGAACCCCGAAGACAGAATGTGGAAGTCAGTTTTGACCACCTCTTAAAGTGTTCTCTACATGCATGACCATATTAGGTAAACCACTAAAAGTCAATGACAAAAGACAATGTACAGGTAGTTATCTTATTCACATACATAAAAGGTATGCCATGTAGTGAACCAGAACATTCAGGGTCGAAATCCATAAATTAAGGGGGATGGTCCGGTAGTTTCTGATTGAAAAAATGGGTCGAGCTGACATAGCCGAGACTTTCTTGGACAAGAAAATTTGGATCGAGGTGACTCGGAACCCATGTATTATTATTATTATTATTATTCATGCCTATGCAATTGTAAAGTTTTTTTCTCAGCTGTAAAACAATGATTTTCAGTTATAATTCTGATAGACTTTCTTGGACAAGAAAATTTGGATCGAGGTGACTCGGAACCCATGTATGATTATTATTATTATTATTATTAAATATTATTATTATTATTATTATTATTATTATTATTATTATTCATGCCTATGCAATTGTAAAGTTTTTTTCTCACCTGTAAAACAATGATTTTCAGTTATAATTCTGATATTTTTTTAATTTTGCACAAGAAATAGATTGTGGGCAGACATTAAGAGGATCTAACTGAGTCCATAGTATCGTAATAAGGTTTATTTTACCCAAATTAGAACGTTTTAGTTGTTTTTTCGTTGTACCGTTTTAGGTGTCGAATGCGTTGTAATGAAAAATCATTAATAATTTCGCTATCAAAGGACATTTGATTTTTTTTTTGGCCAGATCGTCTTATTAGGTCAGTATCTATGTTAGACATCAAAAATCAACGCATTTACCATCGAACTTTGACCACAATATAAGGTTTTCTTCTCGGAGAAGTTCAAAACACACGATTTGGCAATCAGCTGTCTAAGGGTGTCGAACATTATACTTAAATGGGTGATTTCCTGCAGAATGTACCGATCGAGGCAAATAACACAATAGTTTTGCTGGTCCGTAAGGTGTGTTTGACTAAGATAAACAAAAAAGGAACATCAGAATCAATAAACAAATCTTACTCACCGATTCGTGTCCACCAAAATCCGCCATTTTTTTAAAGAAACTATACGTTGCGCTTTAGTTACTTATACGTTGCTTTAATTTCCTGTACGTAATGACGGACCAGGGTGAGTTATAAAATTCTCAGCAAAATTAAATTTTGAGATTTTTATCAAAGCAGCAGACTACAGTTACTCCTATAAACTTCCTGAAATTAACACCTGCAAGTTTATTTTTGTCACTGACTGTTGACACCTAGCTTATCACTCCCTTATATGGAAGTACACCTAAAGATGTACATTTCTATTGACTAACTACAGAAATGGCTGGCATTTTGAGACAGCTAAAATTTCCTAGTACTGGGACAGAAACATATCAGACAGGCACACAAAGGGATATGCTTGTCTGATTGAGGTTAAATGCTAGGTCAGACCAATAATAGTATTTTAGAGCATGTTATTGTTGGTATATGAGTATTTTTGTGAGCACACCCTATTCTTTAGAATAACACCAGGGGTGGGTGTAGAATATACATCATGAAATGTTTTCATTGTCGAGGACCATATTTTATGGCATTAAGGTGATCCCTCTGACCATGAGTATTGGTCCCATGGATGCACGATAAATCTTATAACCCACCAAAAACCTTCTAAAGGCTGTAGATTCTCCCTTGTTTTCCCTCGATTTTCGTCATTTTATTACTATTAACGAATATGCAAATAAGATAATTTTCATTTAGGCCCATGACATCAATTAATATGTTATATGATATTACTGGTTCAATAACAAAGTGTCACAATGACAGTTTGGGCAGTTTATTTATGGATTTTCTGCCACTTTTAATGTTTCCATTAGAATTCATGAATGTGCAAATTAGATAACTTGCATTACTTATCATAGGATGAAAGGGCGATATCGAAGCTTTAAAATGAGACCAGGTGCAGAGGTTTATGGTAAGTAACAGCGGAGACCCTGATATGACCAATTTTGTAGGTACACCCCAATGCTCAAGAATCATGTTAACGGTTGCCATGGATACCATGCATTTTTTCATAGTGCAAAAGTTTATCTTAAAGGACAAAAACTCTTTGCATTTTATGGGTTCCAAACATGGAACGATTTGGCACCCATGAAAATTTGTCCTGGGGTAAAAGGTCGGTCAAATTAACTCCAAGGGTATAGCTATTTGCTATTGGCACAAGATTTGTGTAATATGTGCAACATCTGAGCACTTTATCAGGCCGTCCTGAAATGACTGAAAAACTGTTGATTGAGATGATAAACAAAAAAAACAAACCAACTTAGATGAGGTTACACTTTATAAACTAGGGAAAACATGTATAAGTAGGCTGTAGTATGACGTTTTGTAGAACAGTGCAAAATACAGTGGGTGGTGTAAATCCATACGGACCTGATGCTCTATTCAAGAAAATAAAGCAATAAGAAATCTCATCCACGAATCTTTATGAATAAAATAGGTTCTAATCATATTATCAAACTTACATCATGTCAAAACATCCTGGGTAATAATGCAAACGACCATATTGCTGATTGTTTTAGAAAATGCAATATGGAAATTGATTCTCCGAAAAAAGACCAAAAATCAAATTTCATATCTTCCGATTCCGTCTTACGTTTAGTATATTATTTAGAAATCTTGTTTCTCCACAGAAATGCAAGAAACATTTGTGTTGCAATTTGTGGTGGGTTTGCCAAAAACATCGCTAATTTTACTGGACTATTATGTGAACACAATTTCAATATAATGGTATGACAATGAAGAAATGGTTATGTAATATTAACATTATTATTTTCTTAAGTAACTAGTCCCATCTATATTCACACGTGAACTAGAGTTATTCAAACCTTCCGTAAAATGCAACAGGGTTATCCAAGGTTTTTTAAATGTTCCCAATGAACATGCTATATACGTGGGATCATCAAAAACTAGAAAAAGTGCCTTGAGAGGCACGTATACCCCCGGCTGATAGCCACCAAGCCCCCTTCCCTACCCCCTACCTAAGCAACCCGGCACATGCTCACCCCTGACATTGAACCTCGCATCACCAACGAAAAACAGTACCCTTATCAAGTACATTTTAGAAACCACCAAGCCCCCTTCCCTACCCCCTACCTAAACAACCCGGCACATGCTCACCCCTGACATTGAACCTCACATCACCAACAAAAGACAGCACCCTCATCAAGTACATTTTAGAAATAAGCAGTGTAAAGTACTTTACATACAAACATGGGGAAGTGTAGTTTTAGAATGACATATCTATTTTAGAGCGGTATACAGAGCTGACGTGTATACCCAATCTAGGACATAAGCGCGGACATTGTGGGTCAGGTCCTCAGTCCTAGATTGAAATGAAATTAGAATGTCATTCTTAAAAAAAAAAAAAATAAAAAAATAAAAAAAAATTAAGATGTCCTAGATTTTGACCTCTAGCCCCACCCCCAGCATGTACCCTAGTGTCTAATGTCATTAGAAACAAGGCAAACCTTATAGAGTACTTATGGGGCAAGTATGAATGATTTCTTAACATGATAGTAAAAAAAAGTACAGAAAATACAATTATTAAAGAAGTTCTAGATTTTGACCTCTAGCCCCACCCCCCGCACATAGACCCTAGAGTCTGAAACTTACATGGTACCTATGGTCTAAGTATGAATGCGTTCTGGCAAGACTTAGTGGATGTCAAGAAAACAGACTTACAGAAAGTTTATCATGGTATATATCATATAAAAATGTGTCCTAGATTTTGACCTCTAGCCCCACCACTGGGGACGGTAACCAGTATTTGGTGACATTGAATATGAAAGCAAACCCTAAAGGGTATCTATGAACTATATAAGAATACATTCCTATGATTGTTTGTTAAGATATGAACTTAAGAGAAGAAACATTAACATTGTAAACAGCACATTTTAAAGGTGACCTAGATTTTGACCTCCAGCCCCACCCCTGGGCATGGACCCTGGGGTCCAAACTCATGGAAACAAAGCAAACCCTATAGGGTACCTATGGTCCAAATATGAATAGTTTCTGACCATTGGTTCATGAGATATACACCTCTAGAGAAACTTTAACCAAAACTTTGACATAAATTCTACGAACGTTCCGGAATTACGAACGAAGAAACGAACTAACGAACGAACGAACGAACGAACATACGAACGGACGAACGGAAAAGCGAAAACTATATACCCGTCGGCATAAATGCCGGGGGTATAATTACATGGACTTTTCTGATAACTTATGATTATATGACTCGATTCCACTCAAACTTTCAATCCACATGGACCCATGTAATATGCAGCAGTGTGCAAAATTTCATCACAATCCCTTCATCCGTTACAAAGTTATTGTGAAATGAAAACACCCACTTTCGCCACCATGGAGCACTCCGATGACGTCAGTGACGTCGACGCAAAAACACTGATTTTGAACCACAAAATGTGCTTTTTAGGGCTACTGATTTTTACAGTTTTACTGCTCAAAGTATGTTAAAAGATTATTTAACTATTGGGACATGGTTTAAATTACAAATCTATATAAATTTTTTAATGTATTGCCTTGATTTGAAAATAAATTTGGACTGGGCATAAGGATGCTGACTTTTAACATTATAATTTAGACGTTAGAATATTTTAAGTGACGGCTATGAATTTTGATATTTATTTGGGGTCCTATTTGTTCAAACGTGCACAAAATGTTTCATTTGTAATGCTTTATCGAAGGACCTTGAAATTTTACCAGCAAATTACGAAATTAGGATTAGTTTCAAATGGGAATTGTACAATATTGCCAGTTGATCTGTTTTGCATGCAATTCAGACATCGCTTAAACATTTTGAAAAAAGCAAACATGTATGCCTAAGCAAAACAACGTAGGTGCACAACCGGACCACCGTAATTTTTGAGCAAGCATAAATTGTTTTGTTATGGATTTATTAAGACACATGGCACGTTTGGCTGTGATCTGCAAAACAGTTTTGAAGAAAACGCAAATGAAATGTGATACTGCAGTGCCAAACTTAACGTCATTTCTGACGTGCTCCGCCATGGGGAGGGTGGGGTAAGAAAAATCATCACCAACTGCTAATAAAACATTTTATATTAACCAAACTTTCAGAATCTAGTGGAGATATGCAAGTTTATTGTCAGCTGAAATTTGAATATGTTTGCCGGAATTGTTGTCAAGTTATGGGAAAAGTCCACGTAATTTTTGATGATCCCTCGTACACAACAATTTATACAAGCATTTCAAATGAGCGTTTTGAGTTCATAAACCGTGCACAATACCTTTCTTGAATGTTATGATAGCTATTTGAAATGAACTTTCATGTGTTTCTTCAAATTCCCACGAAATGCACACCGGAAGTCACACAGAGCGCATGCGTGAGGTTTCTCTCCTGTATGTGTGTACACGTGTTCTCGTAGCGTCTTTCCGGAATAAAACTGCTTGTCACACTGATCACAAGAATGACTGTAGGCTTTTTTGTGACGTCTTGTGTGATTCCTCAGTGTTTCAGACGTCGTAAATGCCGATGGACAATAACTACATTTGAAGTCTCTTGTTCCGTGAGTTTGCTCATGTCTCTTTAGTACCTTACGGTCACGAAAGGTTTTTCCACATATGCTACATGGGAGCTCTTCATTCCCATGGTTAACTTTCATATGTCGTCGCAAAGTTTCAATACGCTTATACACTCGAGAACAGTGTTGACACTGGAACTTCTCGTTGCTGTGTACGTTCTTCTTGTGGTGCCACAAACCTGGAATAAGATGAATAAAAATAAAAATAAAAAATAAATAAAACAATATAAAGTTAAAAAGAAGCAACAATCAGGATAGACGAGACGGTGGGTAGGGATAATTTTTCGTTTCGCACAACGCCCTCCGCATACTAGGTTGATGCTATGTGTGGCTTCTTTGATTACTATAAAGTTTTTCTAGGGTTATTGTCGCCTTGTGATGTGGTGCATTTACCCTCCAGAAGCCGTTACGTATGTTAACCATATAAAACAGAACTATACTCTAAGTTTGTAAAATACACAATGAATCTCTAACCTAAATTCCAAATCTGAATATATTAATATCATGTGATTAAAGGATGTTACTGGCAAATATATTGACATTTGTTAATCATTTTATTCACCGACGCTGTTACCTATGTTACAGTTCCAAAAGCCTATACAAAAGTTAATTTCAGGACAGTAAGCTATTTATAATATACAACTCTTTATTTTAGCTTTGATACACTGGTCTAAGCAACAAATCACTTTCCTTTTTGAAAAAGAAAGAATTCTCATCATATCATTCCTCTGTCGAAAGCTATTGCATATGTTCCACTGGAACACACTTAAGATTACGAAAGAGTAAAGCGTTCACATTCAACTATGAACAGCTTCTAAAGTTTGAATCAAAAGAAAGACTTATACCATCATCTTGCTACATATAACAAATGTCTTCTTTTAGTTGAAAGCTCACTGCTTTTTCATAAATGTGTACTTTCGATTTGTAAAGATGGTAACGTATGCAATACATAAACATTGAAATGACTTAATGCAAGTGAAATGCTCATGGTTGTCCAATTTGATGATTTAGCACTCATGGAGAACTCATATTAGATATATTTTAAAACTATTGAAGAATATAATCCAGTTATGCCATTGAAGTTTAAGCGCTCACACCTCAAACCCAAACTCCAAAAAATATGGAGTTTTTATCTTTTAGTCAATTTTTAGGATTCAGTGTTATAAAATAAAATGATAGTATCAACGCAATCTGTCACTATTTCTGAAGAAACCTTTTACAAAGCCTGTTTCTATATATAAGCAAATATCAATGCGGGTGAAGGATAATTTAATGGTAATGTATGTAACACATTTTTACTGAAACCAGACGCTGAAATTCGAGGCGTAAAATACTTATGGAACACAAATAGCAATCAGATCTAATCATCATCATCACCTGAACATTATTTTTCTATTTCTGGATTGTAAAATGACTCATCGGACATACAAAAACACACATCGGTGCATACGAGTTCTTTTTGTCTGCTTTTACATGCCCTAGTGCCAAAAGCAGACTTTTGCAACTGTTGGCTGTCAGTGCAATAAATCCCTTTGGGTCCTTTGTCATGAGTGCTGCTTCAATATCAGTACCTTTGATGTTCCATGCCTGATTTTGTTGAGAGATTCTGCTAAGGCTATAGATATCCAGATCAGACCCTGGGGGTACTCCCATATTAAGGCAGTACATATGTGTTTTTTTAGCTCTGAAAGCACCTACCTTTTCAGTTCGATCAGTTCTTAAAACACCCACTTTTCCTGTATGCATCAATTTGTCCAAGTTCGATCAGCTCTAAAGCCACAACTTTTACAGTTCTATCAGCTCTGTCATGCTTTGGTGGCGTGGTACATTTTCATCTATGTAGCGCATAGAGCCAGTGACAAACCCTATTTAGGCTTGTACCAGATTACCGTGAGTAGGTTAAAAAAAATAAAACTGAGACACTTTAAGATCAGTGAGCATATTACTGAGAAAAAGGGGATGGGCCATACCGCGGTTTCGGCTACCCATGTCTCTTCAGTGTTTCTTTCGATGGCACCAAAGAGAAATACTGTAATTTAACAACTTTCAACAGGACATGCGATACAAGGACTTGTGTTATCCAAACAGAGCCAAATATATAAAAACGTTGGTTAGAAAATGAATATAAACTGATTATGAATTTCAGAATTCTCAGAATACCCTTGCTGCTATCAAAGGACTAAAATGTGGGAAGCGTTATCGTCTGTTTACCTTAGGTAGCTTGGAATTTATTGCTTTCTTAGCACTTTTCGAATGATTCGTTTTGCCAATGTCATTGGCTCGAATCTCAGCCAGTGAGTGCATGAAGGACAACAATGCACTGTAAAGGCTTATTCCAAACAAAATACTGATAGCAGTACAGGATGATATCCGAAAGATACATCGTGGGTCTTGTTCAAGGACACAATACGGCGCCATTTAGATCGAACCCCACGAACTTTCGATCCGGAGGAAACGCTTTACCACTGGGTCACCTTAATCAAAACACCTAACTGTTTCCTAAGCGATAAATGTGTTACATACGTTACTTTGAGCATACAGGCAAAAAGTCTATGTATCAATATACTCAAAATACCTTACTTTGTCATGTGCGAAAAAGGCGTTACAAACGTGACCATGATCATACTGGCAAGTAACCAGTCGATCACCTTACACATAGTACTTTTCTGTGTGATATGCGAGAAAGGTGTTACATACGTTACCATGATCATAAAGGCAAGTCAACAGTGGATCACCGTATCCTAAAAACATGTCTTCCGCCAATACGGTCTACAAAGTTACAAAAGATTAGATGCTTATTTTTTATTTAAATGAATGGTTAAATTTATCTGTGTAGAGGAAACAAATACGCTAACCAGCTGTGCTCTAACTGCGTCTTTGTTTTCGAATATGCTAAATCTATTTTGTATAACCCAGCTCATTTAATTAGTGTTTCCTTGTTGCAAGTTTGACATTCAAATTTTTCGTATATATTTGAAGGTTTTCGTGCTACTGTGAGTACGATCTAAAATGACTGTCCGCCTTGCATAATTTTTTTCAGTGTAACATAACCATAAGCCATTAATCCGTGAAGAGTATATAATGAGACTACATATCCATTCATAATCTCTTAAATGAATTTCACCCTTATCTGTAATATTAAGGTGTTACATATGTTACAATGAGCACACTGGCAAGTCACATGTAGCTTATTTTATCTCACTTAACATCATAAATTGTGAAAAATAGAACTGAATAATTTACATAAACATGAATTCATTTTGATATTTTTGTTGAAACAGATTTTCAAATGTTACAGCTTACGACAACACTCGTAGAAAACGTATAATTATTTGTTCAAAAATACATGTATGATCATTTGATTTAATGTAATAGCCTAGTAGTGGATTGAAAGAAAGTACCTAGCGTTTGTGGAATACGAAGAAAGAAGTATGCCATAAAAACGTTTATGGTCCCAAACATCTATTTTCGCGGTATAGTGGCCAAAAGTAACGTACATGTATATAACCAAAAGTAGATGTGCATCTGCTGATAATAGGTATTGGAAAGGCACAGTACTAATTTCCCCCATACCGATAACATGTGATGACGTAGCAGACCTGAAACGGTGTTGCTATAAATAGAAACGGCTCATGGGATAGGTAAATCGCACCTCTGCAGCGCCATCTGTATCGCACAGCAGGCATAAAATTGGCCATAATTGAACCTGTTGTTAGACCAATTATTTCATTAATATGTATCTTGTGTCAATGCCGTTATCATGAATTTCAGTGCAATTTAATTCCTTATGAGAAAACTGAAAACGTGTTATTGACAACGGTTATGTAATTGAGACCAGAATCGCAATGTTTCCTTCACGTAAAGACATCATAAAGACATTGATATACATCGCATCAAGGACTTTCCGTTTAGAAACTTCTTGATTGTATAGATATAAAACCATGCATTTAAAATACGAAATGAAATTCAACAAAAGCATGTTCTATGCCGACATGACTGAAAACACTATTGGCCGAATCAGTAAATCTTTCAAATACATGCAATACAAATGTGCGACGAACAAAGATACGATCAACCATGATAATCGCGAGCAAATCACACAGCAGTCACACTGTAGCGTATAACCCGAACGCGCTCCGGGCGTATGAAAAATCTCAACACGCAGAAGATTTTGGACGTATAATTTTTTTTTTTCCTCTAGCTCGTTTTAGCAGTCACACAGAAGCGCGTGACTGAGGCGTGTGCCGGACGTATAACAAAATCTCTAAGTTTTTTTAGTACGTTTGTGTTACGTCCCAAACACGCTATGCACGCGCTACAGGCGCGCAGCAAACGTTCAGAATGCGTCTCACACACGCTTGGGGCACGCTACTGAAGCAATATCTCATAAAATCGGAACGCGCATGTAGCGTACACTGGCGTGCCTCAAACGTGCGCCGAACACGTTCGAACCGTATTCAACGCGCCTGGAACTTATTCGAAACGTACAAGACACACGCCGGGACACGCCGAGTTTCTAGAAAATTATGAACGTGTTTAAAAAATTTCGAGGCCAAACGCGCCGGGAGCGCGCAGCGACTTACAGCGAAGTATATCAACAAGCACCAAGCGTACATAAAGCGTACAAAACGCGCGTGTAACGCGCTTCTAACGTGTCTCCGACGTTCTCCTGGCGTATGTTGAATTTTACATTTTTGTCAGCATGCCCGGTGCGCGTTTGGCTTATACGCTAATGTGTTACTGGTGTATTTTCTATACATATTTGTGCAATTTCTATTTGCTTTGAAAATGTCGCGAAGTGTTTTCCACAATCCAAATGAAAGTTGAACAGAAAAGCGAGATTTTTTTCTGGTTCCTTTCACATTGCGATCATACATTTCACCAAAGGTAGTCACAAGCTCATTAAAACTGTTTGAGTTCACAACTTTGTCATAACGTTATTTTCTTTCACTAATTATATGCTTCTCTCAAAGTTTAGACAGATGCTCACTCGTATACATTCTGAAATATTCCGTCATTTATGATGAAGTTATTCAAATGCAACTTTAAAGATTTATCGTAACATGTATATCATATTTTAGGGTACGTTGGTTGATATTTAAATATTTTATTAACATTCATTTGTATATCGCCATACCACCACAATTGCTATTGGTTGGTACATGTTAATTGTCATTTATAATAGTTGATTAACGCCTGCTGCTATCTCTACATGTTCTCTTCGCAATGACTGTTCTAATTATAGAACAAATATCTGCGCGGGAAGCCGCGGAAATTAGTCACATGTGTTTCCTCATCCTATTGCCGATGCAGGATTTCGCCTTAATAGGCTTTTAATATAACACTGTATAATGTCGAATATAAACTTTAAAAAAGTTTAAACATCACAAAGCATGTCTTTTAAACTGTTCTAGTACATGATATAATTAGTGTTGTTGCTTGATTACAGTTGGTATAGACTGGCCCCCGTCGTACATGTATGTTCAATATACCGTTTACAAAGAAAAAAAAAACAGAATAAGACTTTTTGTACCAGTCTACCAGAGTTATCTTTCTTATCTCTTCAAGAGCATACGACTGGTAGAATCTGTTTTGAGTGTCTCAAGAATCTTAGGGACACTTTTGACCGGTCATAATTACTGTCTGCTGAAGAAAGTTTCTCATCCTTGCAAACCATAACAAATTGGAATCAGATATTAGCCAGTTGTATATTTTAGAAAGAATAGACATTATATTTAAGGGCTTACATTTTTATAGTTCAACAGAACATATGGTTCTAAAAAAACTTTTGATACATGTACATACTACACTCTCTATATTGATATTAAATTAAGATTGTACAACACACAAAGACATAAATATTGCAAGAAATGCAAATTACAAAATTTGTCTATAAAGCTGATAATACTTAAAATATGAAGCCAGAGGTATATAACATTTTTGTGTTCAATTTAGCTGTGCAAGAGCATGGTTTTTAACCTACTCAAAGTAGCTTAAACTAAGTAAAGTTTGAAACTTAATAACTTAAAAGACAGTCGATAATCCTGTGAATGTTAAGCATGGTCCACATTTTACATTTATGAACCAAAACAATTCTATGCTCCCCTGAACTTAAAATGAAAAAATAATGTTTTGTAACCATTTGACTTTCTTAATTGGCTGCTTAAAGCAGTATAAATGTCATGCTCAGATCAGATGATACTGAAAAATATAATCTTGGGGCCCAGATCCCCAGGTATAAAACTTAGTTTATAACAAGGATCAGTAGATGGCTAAATAGATTACATTGATTTTCAAGAAGTTGAAATCAAAACACAAAACTTTTACATTAAAACTGCAAGTAAATATTTTCATTTTATAGGCTGATCAATCTGAACGTTTCTTTTAAAGTAGCAAAAATATTGAAGTAGTGAAATTATTTTCTCGGTGTTGCTAGCAGGAAAATTAGCCCATTTCTTGAAATATTGAATGAGAATAGAGAAACCATATCAAATACGAAACAACTGTTAGATAAAGATCTGTTGTAAGTTTTTATGCCACTGACAACTTCTCCAGACAAATTATGTAATCTGGGGCAGTAAAGTATACCAGCGAAACAGATTCTGCCAGTCGTAAAATTCAGCCTAGTCTGGAAGACAGCATTTAGAATACATGATGTTTTATCATACATGTATTTAGCTAAAACAAAACATTTACTTTAACGACGGTAGCCAGTCTACAGTTGGCAGAGTATAGTAGATTTCGCCGTTTTGTTTGAACAAATATATTTTGAATAGGTGACTCATGTAACAAGCAACAGAAATATTCTGCACCACTTGTCGGGGCGACAATGTGCCTAGAAATCATCTAGGATGATCAATGGACCATTTACAAATTGCAAACAAAATATGAGGAGGGTGTTGTGCGATTTCGTTAAAAGCGGTAGATACAGAATCTAGCGTCTCGCCTAGGACCAAGCCCCACCATAAAAGACCAGGGCCAATTTGATCCGAGGAGATCCAGCTTTCTGAATGGAAGGTTCAACCTTAAAATCATAATATATAGCAGAATGAGAAAAAAAAACAACTTCTAAACAATAGCTGATCTGGTTCTTGAATCATCCCAAACTTTGCTTTTTAAGTTCTTTTTTTTAATAATTTAGCCTGGGTAGAAAACATAATTTCCCCTATTAAACATATAGGAAACAAAAATATATATTTGAGATGTGCCCCCTCTCCTATTGGTCAAGAAAACCCTTTTGAAAAACAATGTCAAAGTTAACTAGTCGCCAGTATAGTTTTCATAAAACTGCAATATTGTTTGGTTTGAGTAAAATTTGTCAATAAAAAGCATAGACTAAGAAGACAGGATTTTTCATGACAACTGATCAGTGCACTAAACAAGATATTGAGGCATATCATTCTGTTTTCAAGCACCAGCATCAGTTTTCTAGGTGGCAATATCAGTCTGCAAGGCACCACAACCAACGGACAATTCTTTAATCTGACAAACAATAACTATGAAATCAGTATCCTTTCTTCCTGAAGCATCACAACAAGAATCTTTCATTCATTCAGCCCACTGACCTAACAGACCGATATCTCTGCTAATGTTTACAAGAAACTGCCAAGTCATAAGTATCACCATTTTCCGAGCCATCAATTTATTGGTCTATTTGAAATTGCTAGGTAGAATCAGGGTTACACACAGTGCAAAAACATCGCCTGCTAGATGCTTATTGTATTAAAATGCACATTTAAGCATAATTTGCTGCATTGTGTGCATATGAGTCAAAACTATAAACAAGATATAATGCAATGGAAACCAAATGCATTGCAATTAATTTATATGATTTATCTGATAAATTCACATATAAAACCTTTCCACACACATGCCTGCTGCATTTACCTAAAAATAGCACAATTTTGTCTGCTGTATAAGAAGGATTTTTTGATTGGTCTGTAATTTGGAAAATACAAGTGATTAACTTTAAGGTCAGTTTTTCCACACAGTTTTAATAGCAGAAATGTGGTCCTTTTCAGGCAGGGGTTGTGAATAAATGATTCATTATTCAGAACCCCTGTCTTGGGGGTGGGGGGGGGGAGGTAAAACTTGTCACCATTCAACGCTTTTCTAAGATTAGTAACATCATACTATAAAACAGAAGTATATATATGGCAAAACTTACTCAAAATGTTTGTAGGTTCCGGACCAAGTGGCAAAACTATATACCATTGTTTAATCCAACATTTTAAGAGTAATTATATACAAATCAATTCTGACCTTCCCATCCATTTGTAATCATTCACTGTCAAGTATTATGTTAGTATCGGCTCTAACCGATCATTCTATGTTTGTTTTCCTTTTTTCTATTCTTGTTTGTTAAAAAAAAAACCTAGAAGCCATTTTCAATAATATCAAACTACTAAAGGTGTTGCGGGTCTGAGATCAAGCCGGGTATGATCTCATTCAACGCACTTGTTGTCTGACAAGTTATTCTGAAATTAGTTGTTTGGTGTCATATTATAAGACGGTAAACTGCGCAGAGATGCGGAGTAGGTGCAGCTCTTCTACTCTTTGCTCTGTACCTAGAGCTTAGTATAATAAGATATTGTATGTATGTTAGTATTGTCTGTGGTTTCTTGTAATTTAAAATAAATGACAAAAACAAAACAATAACACTGGTGCTGAAAAGGCTTTACAACAGGTCTGCCTATCTCAGTATGTGCACTGTACAATGTTTCATGAGAAAATGTGTCTATGGAAATAGCGTTAAGCTCCATAGGACATATTATCTCTCCGGGGGCACAAAATAGGTTTGTCGCAGAAAAATATGCTCGTGTACACTCAAATCTGTGGCGGTGTCATTGTCAGTTATCTGTAGCAAAGGTGACCGAGCTAAGTAATATTGTTTCTTGAACAATTTTCTTTGCTGTGTGTAAACACAAACTCGTTGCCAAAGTTTTTGTGACAAATAACCTTCGTCAAAGAAAAAGTGACCATGTCAACCAGGCATTATTGGGTGAAAGAGCTTCAGTGACAATTGATACAGTTAACGAACAATACGGCATTTGCTTGATCAATCGAGGGACGACCAGTAAACTTTGACATTGATTTTTCAAGTTTCTGTTTCTGTAAGTGCTATCGTCTCAAGTAAGCCCTGAGTTTGAAAGATAAAGACTATTTATACAAATTATATAAAGACATATAATAGTTCTTGTGTTACAGGCCCTCAAACACATTTTTCTTCACTTATTTTGCAGACACAAAAGACTATAAACACCTACAGAAATCTATGTTTAGTGTCTTTTATTATTATATATATTTCATAAACAAACATATCAATCGTGAACTGCTTATATAAATATGATACAATCCTATTACTTTAGCATGTTGTGGCAAAGGTCACTATGGTTCCTTGTTCCGTTAACGTGAAAGGTACTCTGGACTGAGTTGGTCACGGGGAGGTGCAAATCAACAATGCAATGGTTATAACTTACCTGCTTGCCATGGGAATGAGGCCCCACATATCTCACAAACATGGTCCCTTTTCTTGGAACCATGTACCGTCTTCTGGTGACGCAACATGTAGGATTTCTCATGAAAACTAAGCCCGCATGTTGAACATTGGAATGGCCTCACATTAAGGTGACGTCTCAGGTGCCTTTTATACCATGACAAGTGTTCGAAATACTTTCCACAATATTTACAGACACGTTGACAAATGGATGACTTCATGTGCAATTCCAAACTGGACATGCTCTGAAATCTTTGATGACATGCATGGCATTGTAAGTTTTTGGACTGTTCCTCCGTGTCAGTATCTATTATGACAGGCACATGTATTCGTTTTTCTTTCATTTCTAGTGACTCATTTTCTGGGTGACTTTTAAAACTGGCGGCGGAACCTTTCTCTACATTGAATTCATCTTTTACAATGTCACTCATTGCGCAAGCGTGAGGTTTCTCTCCTGTATGTGTGTACAAGTGATTTCGTAGCGCCTGTCCGGTGTAAAACTTCTTGTCACACTGATTACAAGAATGACTGTTTTCGTGACGTTTTGTATGATTCTTAAGTAGTGCATGCGTCGTAAATGCCGATGGACAATAACTACATTTGAAGTCTCTTGTTCCGTGAGTTTGCTCATGTCTCTTTAGTACCTTACGGTCACGAAAGGTTTTCCCACATGTGCTACATGGGATCTCTTCATTCCCATGGTTAACTTTCACATGTCGTCGCAAAGTATCAATACGCTGATACACTCGAGAACAGTGTTGACACTGGAACTTCTCGTTGCTGTGGGTGTTCTTCTTGTGGTTATACAAGCCTGGAATAAGATGAATAAAATAAATATAAATAAAGCAATGTTAAATTAAAAAAGAAACAACAATCAGGAGTTGGTGCAATCAAAACAAAGTCCCACCATAAAAGACCAGGGCAACTTTGATCCAAGGAGAACCTGCATTCTGAATGGAAAGTTCAACCTATAGAAATCTAAAAACATAACATAGAGCGGAAATGAAAAAAATCTAAACTATAGCTGTTCAGTTTCTTGAAGCTTTGCTTTAAAGTTGGTGAAGTTCCTTTTAAATAATTTGGGTAGAAAACATTATTTCCCTTATTAAACATATAGGAAACAAAAAAAAATATTTTAGATGTGCCCCCCTCACCTATTGGTCAAGACAATCCTTTTGAGAAAATCAATGCCAAAGTTGACAGGTCGTCAGTCTAGTTTTCACAAAACTGGAAAGTTGTCTGATTCAAGTAAAATTGTCAATAAAGACGCTTGCCTTAGAAGCATAGACTAAGAAGACAAGTTTTCATGACAATTGATCAGTGCCCAAAACGAGATACCGAGGCATATCATACAGTTTTTCAGCACCAGCTTCAGTTTTCTTGATGACAATATCAGTTTGCAAGGCCTATCAACCAACGAGCAATTCTTTCATCTGACCGACAATATGCCGAATTCGGTGATGTGAAATCAGCATTCGTCCTTCCTAATGCATAACAACAATCTTAGTGTCAGTATTCCACACCAGACCCTATAATGCTGTCCTAGGATGTGTAACACTTGTTCAGCGGGAGGCAAGTCTGGTGGGTGGGCTGCCTAGTCCTTGCCAACAACGTTGTTTTGACGTAGGCAATCTTGGGTGGTTTTTGGGCGATTTCATCTGACATTGTCATCCCGATACCAACAATGACACTGGTGCTGAAAAGGCTTTACAACAGGTCTGCCTATCTCAGTTTGTGCACTGTACAACTTTTCATGAGAAAATGTATCTTTCACAAAGTAGGTTCGTTGCAGAAAAATATGCTCGTATGGCCCATACTACCTTCCTTTGAACGTTTTTACTGCTTCCAAAAGATCAAACGTTTATATTTTATTTGCGATTACTGCAGCTGGCGTCGTGGCGTGTGGCGGCCCTAAAAAGTCTCCCCGTGCAACATCCATAGTGCAGATTATATTATTTCTGTCGGTCCTTTGAGATCAGAGAATATTCAGAGCATCAAAATATTTTACGTTTAGAGCCATCTTCTAAAAATTGTTCCAATTTTAGCCCCGTTTAGGCATGTGTCTTTGATTTAGACAAACCTTGTGTATTTTTTTAAATGCAGTTTATTTATCTGGCCATCGTAGCCACTAGCCAGTATATAAAGGGTCTCAGTACCCGAAATTGCGCAATATGGCACATACTACCTCCCTTTGAACGTTTTTACTGCTTCCAATGGATCACAGGTTTATATTTTATTGTCACAGAAAAATATGCTCGTATGGTCCATACTACCTCCTTTTGAACGTTTTCACTGCTTCCAAAGGATCAAACTTTTATTATTTTATCGTACAAACGTAATTCTGTGGCAAAGTTATTGTCAAATATCTGTGGCAAAGGTGATCAAGCTAAGTAATATTGTTTCTTGAACAATTTTCTTTGTGTGTGTGAACGCAAACTCATTGCCAAAGTTTCTGTGACTATTAAAATAACCTTCGTCAAAGAAAAAATGTCTGTTGAAACCAGGCATTATTTGGTGAAAGAGCTTCAGTGACATTCGATACAGTTAACGAACAATGTGTTGTTTTTTTTTAAATGGAGAGACGACCAGTAAAAATTTGACATTGTTTTTTCAAGTTTCTGTTTCAGTAAACTTGTGCTATCGTCTGAAGTAAAAAGGTACAAGTAGGCAAAGATCAGGAAAAGGCGCAGTCAGAAAAAGATTCCTACTCCAAAAACCGAGGTGGGAAAAAACCAAATTAACAGTCATGTACTTATACCATGAAACATATCGTAAGCCGAATGAGCAGCTATTTTCCCAATAGGTGGCCACTCAGTTACCTTAACTTAACTAAAAATAAGAAAACATACATAAGGCGCCAACAGCACAAAAAATTTTTTTAAACACCAAGACATAAAACAATAAGAGCTGTCGCAGGACAGCGTAGCTCGCCTGACTTGTGCTTTGCCACTACATCTGTTAAAATCTATGACCCATGACCTTGACCTCAAGGTCACTCAGGTGGGTCATGATGGTACAACATAAAACTTCAGACCAATGCAAAGTATCAACTTCATCAATCTACATGACTTATAAAAACATTAACCAAAACTTAAACACAAAACTTCCAAGTCTGTGACCCTGACCTCAAGGTCATCCAGGTGAGTTGTGATGTACAGCATAAAACCTGAGACCAATATCTATCAACATGCAAGTATCAACTTTATCCATCAACATGTTCAAGAGATTAAGACTTTAATCAAAAAATTTAACACAAAATTTCTAAGTCTGTGACCTTGGCCTCAAGGTCACCCAGGGTAGGTCATGATGGTACTGCATAAAACTTGAGACCAATATCTACCAACATGCAAAGTATCAACTCGATCAATCAACATAGTCAAGAGATGTAGACTTACAAAAACTTAAATCAAAAACTTAAACACAAAATTTCTAAGTTTGTGACCTTGACCTCAAGGTCACCGAGAGTGGGTCATGATGGTACTGCATAAAACTTCAGACCAATATCTAGCAACATGCAAAGTATCAACTCAATCCATCAATATGGTCAAGAGATATAGACTTACAAAAACTTTAACCAAAAACTGAAACACAAAATTTCTAAGTCCGTGACCTTGACCTCAAGGTCACCCAGGGTGGGTCATGATGGCACTGCATAAAACTTCAGACCAATATCTAGCAACATGCAAAGTATCAACTCAATACATAAATATGGTCAAGAGATATCGACTTACAAAAACTTTAACCAAAAACTTAATAAAACACAAAATTTCTAAGTCCGTGACCTTGACCTCAAGGTCACCCAGGGTGGGTCATGATGGTACTGCGTAAAACTTCAGACCAATATCTAGCAACATGCAAAGTATCAACTTGATCCATCAACATGGTCAAGAGATATAGACTTATAAAAAACTTTAACCGAAAGTGTGACGCGGACGCGGACGTAAACGTACACGTAAACGGGGACGACCGAGGTGACTACAATAGCTCTATAGATGCACTTCGTGCAGGCGAGCTAAAAAGAACCACCACAGAAGTATCGACTTGGAACGATCAGTAACACAAAGTTACTGGCGGGCTTAAACCGGTAAGCCCTCATTTGAACGATAAATAAAATATAAACGCTTAATCCTTTGGATGCGGTGAAAACGTTCAAAGGGAGATCGTATGGGCCATAAATTATACAAATATAAATACAAATAACAGTTCTTGTGTTACAGGCCCTTGAACACATTTTCCATAACATTATTGCACACAGAGAGTGCTATAAACACCTACAAAATCTTAACAAAATATATGTTGTATAGCATTTACAATTAGATATATTTCATAAACGACATTATCTATCGTGAACTGCTTATATAAATAAGTTACAATCCCATTATGTCGTGGCAAAGGTCACTATGGTTCCGTGTTCTGGTAAACGGGAGTGAAATGGTCAAGGGGAGGGGGATGACAATCAACAATGCATAGATTATAACTTACCTGCTTGCCATGGGAATGAGGCCCCACATATCTCACAAACATGGTCCCTTTTCTTGACACCATGTACGGTCTTCTGGTGACGCAACATGTAGGATTTCTCATGAAAACTAAGCCCGCATGTTGAACATTGGAATGGCCTCACATTAAGGTGATGTCTAAGGTGCCTTTTATACCATGACAAGTGTTCGAAATACTTTCCACAATATTTACAGACACGTTGACAAATGGATGACTTCATGTGCATTTCCAAACTGGACATGTTCTGAAATGTTTCATTACACAAAATGCACTGTAAGGTTTTTGATTGTTCCTCTGTGTCAGTATCTGTTTTGACAGGCACAAGTATTCGTTTTTCTTGCATTTCCAATGAATCATTTTCTGTGCGACTTTTAAAATTTTCGGTGGAACTATTCTCTACATAAAATTCATCTTTTACAGTGTCATGATCTGATTTTTCTTCAGTTCTTTCTGACTCATTTTCTGGGTAAGTTTGATTTTTAAAGGTGTCCTGTTTTGCTTTACCTAATATGTCGCCTTTTGCTTTTTTACTAATGTCTTCCTTATCTGTAAAAAGAATTAATGAAAGACCTGCTTGTGAAACAGTGGTATCCGTTTCAGACTGTAACAAGCCAGAACTGTTTGATTTGTCACACATGTTAGAGTCATTGACTACTTTTTGTCTTTTGTTTAACAAGCCTTCACTACTGACTTTCTTACGTCGGACACTGGTCCACCTACGTCTGGTACTGGTCCAACGTCTCTTTGTTTTACACCTTTTAGATATTGACTTCCCGTTTTTGCACATTACACTTGCTTTATGAAAGAGCTGATCATCTTTAGTTTTCATAGCATCAAGTTTGTCCACAGCATCATCTCTGATAATGTCATCAACATTTTCAATGCTTTGCTGATCAATGCTAGACTCAATAGCAACCGTCGCAGGATAACAGTTTTTTGTCATATCAATGTCTTCGTTATATTCATCGTCATCTTCACATAATTCTGCAGCTGATTCCGTTTTAACTATGAACATTGAATCTGTTAATGGAATACAATCAGGCTGCTCCAAAGGACAAAGTTCCGTTCTGTTGGCATTTGGAAAACTTCCAGGCATCAAGTCAGTGATAGCTGGTGAGCTTTGTGAAGTCGGTTCTAAATTACACAGACCTGAAAGAGTTAAAAGAATATTAAGTCAAAATCGGAACTTCGACCTTAACTAACTAATGTTGTTAGCCACTGCCGATGCAGAGGATGAAGTTGGGTATCTGTAAAACCAGTTTAATCCCGCCAGTATTTTATATTATTGACCGTTCGAAGGTGGGATTTCTGAGGTGGTTACTACTGTTTTATGTTTTTGTGTTGAACTTTCGTGCTGTTTGCATCTTATGTACGTTTTCATATATGTAGTTAAGTCCGTGTGACTGCGTGACCACCTGGTGGGAAATAGCTGCTTACGATATGCTTTCATTGTGTAAGTACATGTACCTGTACCTGGTCTTGTATTTTCCTCTTTTTAAGGTATAGTTTTGGTTGGGAATGTATATTTCATTGACCCATACATGAATATTCTATTCTTACTTTAGAGACAGACGAGAATGCAGTTCTATTTGGATTCTGAAATCGGTCCAAAGATTCACGAATTTCTATACGAATTCGGCTCGGAATAACATTTTGATCCATTTTATACGAATGATATGTGGTGTCATTGTGATAAAAATGCAAAAAGTAAACAATGTCCATGAACTGGTGAAAGCAAAACCATCGTACCACTCTAAAACCCAGATCGGAAAAAACTGACAATCAGGTAAGTATACAAAAAACATACAAGTACATCATAAGGTGTGAGTGAGCAGCTATTTGCCTGAAAGTGACCACGAACTTATCTACATATATGAAAATGCGCATAAAAGTGCACACAGCACAAAAAAATCGACAGCAAACATGGAACAAATTTAATCACAACAGAAGCCTTTATATTGAAGCAAATACACCAAATATCAAGTTATACAATCTTGCATATAGTGCAGATTTTATTTTCCTTTTGGCCCTTTGATACCAGAAAGGGTATTCTGAGAAATCGGAATATTATTATCGGTTTAGATTCTGTTTAATAAACGCGTATTTGGCTCCATTTTGATTTTAAGTCTTTGTATCGACTATTACTGTTGAAAGTTGCAAAATTACAGTAATTCTCTTTGGCTCCATGTTGCCAAATCTATAGGGTCACTGATGGGCTTTTAGTAGCCGAAACCGCGGTATGACCAACCCCTTTCCTCATTAATATGTTCCCTGCTCTTAAATGACTTCAGTTGTATTTTATTTACTTTTCATCAAATGAAATTTGAAAGTATTACGTCACTGTGCATGCAACTTAATATTAAATGTACCTTGTTTTTGATAGAGCCATTTTCTATCACTGAAGAGCTCTATAATGGCATTTTCTTGCTCCAGTGTCACAGTCAGTGTTATCTGGTAGAAACCCATTTCTTAGCCTGAAAAGAAATGCATGAAATACATTCGCATACATGTATTTTAAGCGTGTTTTGAATTTTAACTGTTAATCTACTAAATCACGACATAAAATATTATACAACTGTTGCCTTGAGTGAGGGTGACATGACTCACCCGAGGCATGTAATATTGCCCGAGGGCGACGCCCCAGGGTAATACCAGAGGACCAATGGTCCTGTAAACGCTCACCTGAGACCTGAGATATATACCAATAAACTTGTTTGACTAGAATGGTAATATACATGTATATAAGCCCAGGGCAAGGTCAGAGCAACCTCTGGAGTCAATTTCCTTTTTACATGTAAATCATAAACATTCAGTCCATTTGCCAATTTACTGCAAGTTTTGCCCTTCAAATGACATTGTAACAATTTTTCCCATTCAAATGCATGGGCAACCTAAGTTGACCTTGCCGTAAAAAAGGTAAAGGTCATCCCAGGGCCATGATTTACACAAACTTTGTAGAGCTCCATTGCCTGATGCTTCATGCCAAGATTCAAAATCATAGGCCTTCTGGTTCTGGAGAAGAAGATTTTTAAAGGGTTTTGCTATTTATAGCCATGGCGGCCATCTTGGTCATGTGACCTTGACCATTTATATAAACTTTCATTCACTCTTCCTAAGAATGCTCCACATAAAGTTTGGCTTTGATTGGCCAAGCGGTTTCAGAGAAGATGTTTGAACATTATGGTCATACACATGTATATAGCCCCGGGGCAGGGGCAGACAACCCTCTGGGTCCAAAATATTTTCATAAACATAAATTTTCTGTCCATTTGCTCATTCCTAGCAAGTTTTTTTGCCATTAAATGACATTTTCCTATTTTCCCCCATTCAAATGCATGGGCGGCCAAAGTTGACCTTGCTGTAAAAAAGGTCAAGGTCATCCCAGGGTCATGATTTATATAAACTTTGTAGAGCTCCCATTGCCTGATGTTTCATGCCAAGTTTCAAAATCATAGGCCTTCTGGTTCTGGAGAAGAAGATTTTTAAAGGTTTTTGCTATTTATAGCCATAGCGGCCATCTTGGTCATGTGACCTGGACCATTTATATAAACGTTTTCCCCTCTTCCTATGGATGCTCCACATGAAGTTTGGCTTCGATTGGCCAAGCGGTTTCAGAGGAGAAGATGTTTCAATATTATGGAATACATGTATATGTATTTAGCCCCGGGGCAGGGGCAGACAACCCCCATGGGCCAAAATTTTTCCACAAACATTAATTTTCTGTCTATTTGCTTATTCCCAGTAAGTTTTACCCATTTAATAGCATTTTACCATTTTTCCCCATTCAATTTCATTGGCGACCTAAGTTGACCTTGCTGTAAAATAGGTCAAGGTCATCGCAGGGTGATGATTTATATAAATTTTGTAGAGCTTCTTTCTGTGATGCTTCATGCCAAGTTTCAAGATCATAGGCCTTCTGGTTCTGGAAAAGAAGATTTTTAAAGGTTTTTGCTATTTATAGCCATGGCGGCTATCTTGGTCATGTG
This sequence comes from Rugalucina vietnamica, assembly GCA_964017185.1. NCBI lineage: Eukaryota > Metazoa > Mollusca > Bivalvia > Lucinida > Lucinidae > Rugalucina > Rugalucina vietnamica. The sequence goes on from OZ024870.1 coordinate 44,628,067, forward strand.
ACCTGGACCATTTATATAAACTTTCGTTCCCCCTTCCTATGGAGGCTCCGCATGAGGTTTGGCTTTGATTGGCCCAGCGGCTTCAGAGGAGAAGGTCTTTGAAATTGTAATCGACGGACGGACGGACGCCGGAGCATGGGTATACTATAAGCTCACCTGTGAGCCTTCGGCTCAGGTGAGTAATAACCTGTCCGGGGTTAACAAATCGTCATGTCAGTCTCACTTAGGACAACAATTGATTTATTAATCAATAAAGGTTCACTGCAAGGGCTTAAGTAGCCGAATCCGCGGCATGGCCATCCCTTTTCTCATTAATACGCTCACTGCTCTTAAAGGATCTAAGTTTTATTTTTAATTATTAAACTGAACCACTTTTTAAAGCAAAATAGCTACTGCCACACGACAAATGCTTGTGACTACACATACAACGTCACATTTAGGTGGATATGACGTCAGAGGGTAATATGATAGTGCGACATGACAGTATAGCACCCTCCACGTGCACTGTATACAAAAGCGTGTGACTACAAGCGTAACTGCACTTTTTAAGGCAGATATGACGTCAGAGGGTGATATGATCATGCGACATGACAGAATTGCACCATCCGCGTGACCTGCTCTCGACCAATCAAAATCTACACTCAGCCAATGAATATTTATGAGGTATAATAAATGCATTTGAACATAAATCTGAAAGGTCAAAACTTGTCAGCATCTCTGTGAATCTATCATCGTATTTATTACAAGTCTGATACTTTTAGCCTAAAATAACAGTATATTTAATAATGATGTGATTTTCAACAGTTAAGGACAAACGTACACACTGAACATGAAAATGAGGATTGTCGATGGCCCCTGAGAATGACAGCTCAAACAGATAAAGTGACACCTAGGTCCAATTAATCCTACCCAAGTCAGATTTGTGAGCGCTAGTGAGACATGATTAATATTTTAACTCAGATCCAGTGCACTTTGGAACCAACTACATCACCCTCTGGAAAACATTTTTGTTACTTGTTTTCGGTCTTGCTCTCTTAAATTATGCCCCCAACTTTGACAATTATGGGAGGGCATATTGCTTTCTGCTTGTCTGTCTGTCTGTATGTTGTTGACCCATATTTTTATTGCCCGAGTTATGCCGATTTTCTTAGTTATATCCCAATGAAAACAAAAAAATGATACCTCAAAAAGTATTTGCGATAGAGCCTTCGTATTTGGTATCCTGGTTGGGGCACAGGAGTAAATAGCCTGTTTAACATTTGAGACTCAACCACAACTTTGACAAAATTACGGAATTTTGAAATTCCCATTGATTTTCCCACTTTTCGGTGAAATTTAAAAGTTTTGAACGGTGAATATGAGGGTTTTGAAATTTCGCATACATATTTATTCCTCATGAAATATTTTTATATATCTGTGCTATACCACTTTTTATATGTCCATTTGAAAGCAAAATTTTGAAATGATGTGTGCAAACTATCTCAAAACGTATTCATAATTGATATAGTAATTTGGGCTGAGAAGATCACCTGCTTAATTTTTTAGGACATTTCGTCACATTTTGACAGAATAGCGCAATTTTGAGATTTTTACTCCATTTTCAACTTGTCTGCAAAAAGCCTACACCAGGAAATGAATTTTCACTGCATTCACTATTTAAGTGTGCATCTGTTATCACCGTTAGTCCTCAGGTTTGCCGAAGTCTCAGTATTTGTGTGTGGGTCTACTGTTTGCAAACAGATGTGGGCATACAAACACATATTTCTAGTTACAACGTATTGCCATATTGAAGATGTGCATAAAGATTTTTATTGGTGAAAAAATAATTTTTAACAATTTTACAGCGTTTTGAACGTGGCCAATTTTCGTTCACTAAAAATACATATTGAACTATGGCAATTCGTGCCCTAGACTTTTCAGTGTATCCTTTTAATACTTTGCAGATAGCTTTCAGCTATAATGCAGATAAGCATGAATATTTATTCTGATAAAATTATTTTGAACAATTTTACAGTGTTTTAAACTGAGCCGATTTTCGTCGATCACTTTACATATTGAATAATGGGATATAGTGCCTACTTTGTGAAATCATCTCCTCCTTTTAATACTTTGCAGTTATCTTTCAGACATACGTGCATGAAGATTTTTCTTGAAGAAAATATCGTTGTTAAGAATATGGACATACTGCAGCTCTATGAAGAACTAGGACGCCGATCAAATACTTTGTAACTAGCAAACAGGGTTTACAAGTTATCACCTTGCGGGGGGTATGCTGAAAGCCTTGCTTGCAGCCAATTTCTTGTCTCCTCTGAAATCTCTAAAAATGTTTACTAGTATTTAATTAAAAAATAATAATAAAAAACAGAGGAGCAATGGTGCTGCATCATGAAAACATGTTCGTGTAATGTATACCCCCTTGAACCCCACTTTTATATAGCAAAACCTATTTTTTCCCTTCAAAACATAAGATTGTGGGTACTTGTTAGAACCGCCTCCGTGTACCCAAAATCTATGTTTTGAGCAAAAATAAGAAACCAGAGGACCAATGGTCCTGTAAACGCTCACCTGAGATCAGCTGCATATACCAATAAACATGTTTGAATATTTTGGTATTTAACTCCAGTGCAGGGGCAGATGAAGCCCTTGGGCCATTTTCTTTTTTCAGAATCTTCAATATTCTGTCCATTTGCCAATTTCCCGTTGGCTTTTTCCTTCAAATGACATTTTTACAGTTTTCCCAATTCAGATGCATAGGCAACCCATGTTGACCTTGCCATAAACTTGGTCAAGGTAATCACAGGGTCATGATTTATATATACATTGGAGTACTTTGGATGCCTCACGCCAGGTTTCCTTGAAATCAGTCTATTGCTTTCAGAGAAGATGATTTTTGATGGGTTTTTACCATATATGGGCATGGCGCCCATCTTGGTCATGTGACCTAGATTATTCATATATAAATTGATTCCCCCATTCTATAGATGCTTCACATAGAATTTGGCTTTGTTTGGCCAAGCGGTTTCAGAGGAGAAGACGTTTGAATATTATGGAAATATACATGTATATTGCCCGGGGTGGGGGCATATGAGCCCCTGGGGTCCAATTTTTTTTCAGAATCATCAATATCCAGTCCTACTGCCCATTTCCTGCAAGACATTCACTTTCAATAACATTTTAAAACTTTTCCCCCTTCAAATGCATTGGCGACCTATGTTGACCTTCCTGTAAAATAGGTCAAGGTCATCAGAGGGTCATGATTTATATATACATTGTAGTGCTTGAGACATCGATGCTTCGTGCCAAGTTTCGTTGAAATCGGCCATCCGGTTCTGGAGAAGAAGATTTTGAAGGGTTTTTACCATATATGGGCATGGCGGCCATCTTGGTGACGTGACCTGGATTTTTATATACATATCTGTTACCCCTTCCTATTGATGCTTCACATAAAATTTCGCTTTGATTGGCCAAGTGGTTTCTGAGGAGAAGATGTTTGAATATTATGGAGATATACATGTATATTGCCCCGGGGTGGGGGCAAATGAGCCCCTGGGGTCCTATTTTTTTCAGAATCATTAATATGCAGTCTTACTGCCCATTTCCTGCAAGGTTTTCACTTTAAATGACATTTTTAAGTTTTGCCCATTCAAATGCATTCGCGACCTATGTTGACCTTGCCGTAAAATAGGTCAAGGTCATCACAGGGTCATGATTTATATACACATTGTAGTCAGGGTTCATACAGGCAAGGCCAAGTAAAATTCAAGGACTTTTCAAGGACAAATCTTACCATTTTCAAGCCGAGGACTTGGGGTGGATGCTGTAGTAGGGGGTTCTGTCTTAACTTTAGTTTCCTTCTTAATAAAGAAGTTTGTGAAAGTCCCAGATAAAGACTGCTCATGTTTCTTATGTCGATCTCCACTCGCGTGTGAGCGCAAAGCACTTTCACCCATTTGAGCCACATCAATATCTTTATTACATGCACCACAATGTGCCTTGTGTTTAATGTCCGTTTCCTTGGCCCAAGAATAACGTTTCGGCCAGTCCCTGCTGTACACGCACTTTTCCATTTTGTTAAGAAATGTTGAAATTAAATCTGTGCTCGAAAAAATATCATTTCGACGTCATTTTGGTTCCGTTTAGTCTATATTCATCATGGATTTTCATTGAAGATAAAACAGATGCAATAAATCGTGAACCATTCCTCAAGAGAAGCAACCCAATTACGGTACGAACCGATTCGTGCCATATATTTTCGGCCCAATTTTTCGCGACCATTTCGCAAGGGAAGCAACTCAATTACCGATTCGCGCCATACGTATTCGGCCTGTTTCTTCATTATGGCGCTCTCCCCGATCTTTTTGTATTCAAACATGCCGAACTTCTTCTTAAATGCTCACATTTGATTTTGAAACCGAATCGTATTGTCTGGAATACCGGAGAAGTGAAATTCAAGTGCTTTTCAAGGCCAATGGCTAATTTTCCAGCACTTTTCAAGGCAAAATTGGTTTTCAAGACAGCCCTTCATTTTCAAGTACTTTTCAAGCCTGTGCGAACCCTGGACTAGTGCTTGAGCCATTAATGCTTCATGCCAAGTTTCGTTGAAATCAGTCAACCGGTTCTGGAGAAGAAGATTTTTCAAGGGTTTTTACCATATATGGGCATCGGTATAGCTATATAGCGAAAGGAACGTTCCTTTCGCGAAAGGAACATTTTCACACGAAAGGAAGATTTTGTTTTACATTTTCGCACTCATTTGCTATAATTCCGCATGTTTTAAGATATAAAGCTATAAATGAAATAGCTATTGGTTTTTTGTATAATTTTTGGTGCACTTTAAGTTGACTTTGTATCTTGTATATTTCAACTTAGGTTAATTTTGATCATTCATTGGAAATCAAGACCCACTGTTTTAGAAACATGACTTACTTCCTTTCGTAGATAAAAAGTCCATAAAAATTGGTTGCAAGTCAAGAAAAATGATACTTTACTAGCTTCCTCAATGTTGAAGTTGATATAAATCTAATCCTCAATGTAAGGAAGGTTTTGAGTTTGAATCCCGCGAAATAAGTACAAGGAAAATTTTCGCCGGAATGAAGTTATAAATTATGTAGCAAGGCTAGTATGATAAGATTATTTTCATAGAATGGATTATCATGAGAACCGAAGATTAGTTAAAAAAAAAAAGAAACTACCTCTGTAGAAATAGACACGTACTTAGAAAGCATAAGCGTACATGTTCTGTAAGAACACACAATATTTCTTTTCGTCTGTCCGTCTTTCTTTCTTTCTTTCTTTCTTTCTTTCTTTCTTTCTTTCTTTCTTTCTTTAATGAATAACCAAGGACAAACGAATAAATAATGAGAACTTCGATAAGGTCCCCCACAAGAGGCTCTTAGAAAAGTTAAAAGGATATGGCATAAGAGATAACATTCTGATGTGGATTCAGGATTTCTTATCAAACCGTAAACAAAGAGTATCAATAAATGGAAAGAACTCAGAATGGCGAAATGTGACATCAGGTATCCCACAGGGAAGTGTCCTCGGTCCAATTTTGTTCCTAATCTATATCAACGACTTACCATCAGTCGTGAGATGCTTGATCAAATTGTTTGCAGATGATGCCAAGTTGTACCAGATAATAAGGAGAAATCAAGACCGAGTAGAACTGCAAGGAGATATAAGCAATTCCAAAGACTGGTCAATAATCTGGAAAATGTTCTTTAATATAAAAAAATGTAAACACATGCACGTAGGACCCGAAACAGAGGAAAGGAACTACTTTATGCCAACTGAAAATGGAAATATAATCATCGATAAAGTCAGCGATGAGAAAGACCTCGGAGTAACGATCGATAATAAGCTGAACTTTAGGAAACATATCTCGAGCAAGGTATCAATAGCGAATAGAAACCTGGGTATTATATTTAGAACATTTACATATATAAGTCAAGAAATGTTCCTGGCTCTGTTCAAAGCCATCGTGAGGCCTCACCTTGAATACGCCAGCGTAATCTGGTCGCCATTGTACAAAAAGGATAGAATTCAGATAGAAAACGTTCAGCGACGAGCAACACGTCTAGTACCATCACTGAAAGGACTCAACTATTCGGAGAGGCTGAAACGACTTGGACTGCCTACCCTTGAATATAGACGCGACAGAGCTGATATGGTAGAAGTCTACAAAATTTTGAACAAAATAGACCTAGCAAATAAGGATAAATTGTTTGAACTGGCTACCTATCATCAAACTAGGGGGCATCCCTACAAATTATTTAAGAAACGGGCAAGACTAAATGTACGTGGCAATTCATTCGCTATGAGAGTCGTAGATAACTGGAACCATCTCCCAGCATCAGTGGTAACAGCTCCATCATTGAATAGCTTCAAAAGTCGGCTGAATAAATACTGGCACGGTCATCCTACGAAATTCGAGGCGTCGTGCTATATACCGGGAGAATCGGCACGATACTGGACACATCTAACAAAAGCGTCTTCACAGGTTACAGAGTAACCTACATTCGACGTTGGATTACAGATAAATTTTATTTCTTTTTTTCTTTCTTTCTTTTTTTCTTTCTTTCTTACTACAGAAAAAATCTATTAATATGATAATCGGCACAGTTTTCGAGTTTGCGCAATATATTAGTATGCATTTTATTGCCGTTAAATTTCAAAGAAATTAAAAAACAACAACAACAACAAAAAAAAAACATTTATGTTTCTTTCTTTCAATCTTTCTTCAGATTCAAAGAATCATTACTGTTGATACTCATTTTTTTTTTCGTTCATTTTTTTCTTTTTTATCCTTCCCTTCTTTGTCGGTATTCAAAAACATCTTTAATTGTGTTTGATAATGTAATCTAGTTAAAACTGTCAAAGCGTGATTAGTTAATTGGATTAGCGATTAAAGAAGGTTTCCATTAAATTAAAGATTATTATTTTTCGCCGTCGTTTTAAACGTTGGTAAGTATTGTCTTCAAAGTTAAATTGAGTCGTAACAATTATGAAGGCACATGCTTTATTAAGACGATTTTTATCGTTATCATTTCTATCGTTCATTTGTTCAAAATGCGGAAAAATTGTAACTGTTAATAATGAACTATATTAATAGAGCAAAAATCATTACATTCTAGTCTGCTCCCATCATTCACATTTACCCTAAAATTCTATTCTCCTTTCGTCTCCATAGACTGGGGTATGCAGGTGTATATCATTTTTAATTATTTTTTGGAGCAAAAAAAATTAAAATATAAAAACTTTTCTGGTGCGAATTTTCATTTTTTACAGCTTATTGCATGGACAAGTTTTCGTAATGATACTGCATGGGCAAGTTTTCGTTTTTGATAGGCAATGGGCCAATAAAATAACCAAATCGACAAATCGTTCTATAGTGAAGAGTTTTTCACATGTTTTCACGCTTTTTGGTATCATGTGAAAGTTGAACTATATTAATAAAGCAAAAATCATTACATTCTAGTCTGCTCCCATCATTCACATTTACCATAAAATTCTATTCTCCTTTCGCCGGTCTCCATAGACTGGGGGTATGCAGGTGTATATAATTTTTAATTATTTTTGGAGCAAAAAAATAAAATATAAAAACTTTTTGGTAAGAATTTTCATTTTTTACAGCTTATTGCATGGGCAAGTTTTCGTAATGATACTGCATGGGCAAGTTTTCGTTTTTGATAGGCAAGGGGCCAATAAAATAACCAAATCGACAAATCGTTCTATAGTGAAGAAAATCTTCCTTTCGCCTATGCTACATTTAGGCTAAATATTCTTATTATTAAACTCTTCTGAATTTAATTCTTTATCCTTTTATTGCAGAAAATATAAAAAGCCAAAAAAGCTATGAGACAGCGGTAATAGTAATGGTAAATTCTTCCTTTCGTAGGAATACCTTCCTTTCGTCACCTAAATTAAGTCAGTTTTCCTTATAAAATCCTCTTTTTGCGCCAATTAACTTTATTTAAGATTAAAAAAAAAACATTTTACTTGATATCACTTTGATACAAAATGTACACCAAAACAATCTAAAACTGTTAAACATCTATTGTGATATTGATAAAATGTTCCTTTCGTATGAAAATCTTCCTTTCGCGAAAGGAAGGTTCCTTTCGCGAAAGGAACCTTCCTTTCGCTATTTAGCTATACCCTATGGGCATGGCGGCCATCTTGGTCATGTGACCTGGACTTCTTATATACATATTTGTTACCCCTTCCTATTGATGCTTCACATAAAATTTCGCTTTGATTGGCCAAGTGGTTTCTGAGGAGAAGATCTTTGAAATTGTGGACGGACTGACGCCGGATCATGGACATCCTATAAGCTCACCTTGTGAGCCTAACGGCTCAGGTGAGCTAAAAATATCGAAAATTGTGTGATGATAATATTAATTTGTAAAGCTCAAAACATCTCTGTATATTGCATGGGCAAGTTTTCGTAATGGTAAATGTGCATCTGGGATCTGAAGACTCATAAACACGTATATACCATGAAACATGTTTGAATATTATGGTAATAAACAAGTATATAGCCCCAGGGTGGGGAGATGAACCCCTTGTGTCATTGTTTTTCAGAATAATTAATATTCTGCCCATTTGTCCATTTCCTGCAAGTTTTCCTTTCAAATTCGAATGGCATTTTAAGATTTTAACAGTTTCCCCCATTAAAATACATAGGCAAACTACGTATGTTGACCTTTCAATATAAACTGGTCAAAATAAGTTAAGCCCCATATACATTTTTCTCCATAGGCATAATGTTAAAATGCCTAAGTTTAACTGTTTATTTCAAAAATTTCAAAGGTGATTGAAAATGCATACCAAACCCAAGTTAGGCAGCAAAATCTAAAGCATGATTACACAAAGTTTCAAGTTGAAATACAGATTGTCTTTCGATATGTGCTTCTTTATTCGAGAGTATCCAGATTTTTGCCAATTTTACTATGGGGATAATAGGGAGATTTTCGTGACATGTACTGAAATGTGTGTCACGATATTGTAAACTTACTGACATCAATGAAAATTATCCCATCTTTAGAAGAATAATTCATGTTTATTTGCTGAAAGTTTGCATGTAAAATCGTTCATCCGGTCAAAAGTTATGATGAAACAAATTTGGAGATTTTAACAGTTAGTCTATGGAAAAATTTCAGCCGGGGCTTAGCTTATTTTGACCAGTTTATTATAACAGGTCAAGATTAAAACATGGTCATGATTTATTCTAGTACCAGATGCCACATGCCAAGTTTCTTTGAAATGGCTTCACTGGTTTTGGAGAAAAATAGTTTTGAAGTTTTTTATCATATATATGGGCATGGCGGCAAGTCACCTTGGTTATCTGACCTGTTTATTAATGTACTCATTGGTTCCCCCTTCCCATAGATGCTTCATATAAAATTCGGCTTTGATTGGACAAGTGGTTTTATAGGAGTTTGAAATAATATGGTAATATACATGCATATTGCGCTGGGTTGGGATAGAGCAATTTGCCTATAGTGATGCCCTGAAAAATTAATTTTTCCCTAGAACCAGGGTCACTATATAGAATAGAGACGCTGCTTTGGAATAGTCTCTCTTCTTCAGTGGTCTCATCTAAGACCATTGAGGAATTTAAGGCTTCTGTTTAATCATAGGCCCAGAGGCATGCGTTTTAGTATGCCTCTATCTATATCTTGTAAATCAAATGTTTTTTTTTCCCTTGACTAAATTCTAAATTTAGCCACCCAGTCTTCATCCTCAGTTCCATGCGTGCACTAACCAGGAAAAAAGTTATACTTTACATATCACATTTTCAAACACGATATTCACTGTGAAAAACCTAAAATCTGCCCACCCTCACTTTCCATACCGTTCGAAAATATATAAAATTGTGTCTCCAAACAGTGAGGACGCAGCCAGCGTACAAGCGGTAATTGTATTTTATTTTGAAACCTTACTCGACGCAAAATAATCCGAAACAAAATGGCGACCACTTTTTGGTCGAAATTTCGATCAAAATGACACGCTTATTGCTGTGCTTAAAACAATAACTGCTATACAGTACAGCTAGATCCGCCTTGTCCGGGATTTCATATTACCGTCTTACATTGAGACGCCACATGACAAACCTTTTTTCAATGAAAACGACACGAAACACTTTTGCCTGTCACGGCATTCCCCTGAATTGCGAATTTCAGTGGGTGCCAATTATATTAGAACAAAAAAATGTTCACACTCGGATCACCCAGGATTACCTGTTACAGGGAACTCGGAGGTTCGGGGAACTCGGAGGTAAATAATGGATGGCGCTTCAGACTAGGGTCAGTATTTATCCCATTTTATTACCAACTTACAGACACTTTAGAAATCTTGACATATCGCACATGTAAAGTTTAGCAGACGAAGCTCCTGAATGCACCATCAGTTTCAGCTGTCATGTTAATTATCAATCATAAACAAGTAATGTATAGTGGAAATTTTATGATTTTAAAGCACTTTCAACTCGGGCCGCTTATTTTTGAGTATTTGTGATATTTTCGCATCAAACAGCTGCTGGTTTTTAAAAATACAGGGTCTTTTTGAGCATCATGCAAAATTTTAGCCTCATATATGTAAAATTTCCAGTATTTTTACCCAGATAAATGTGGGAGGTATGACAATTTTGGGTACGGAAAATATCGGAGGTATGATCTGGATAACTCGGAGGTACGTCAAATGTATGATAAGGGTGAACTCGGAGGGCCAATTCATTGAAAATGACTCGTGATTTTGTTTCTGGAGCAAACTAGACTTTAATGTTTTGACATGCAGTCCCGTAAATATTTAAAGTACCGAATATACATATATATATGTCACTCTAACCTATGTAAGAGATAAAACATGTGACGAGTTCATAACGCACACGTGTTTTTAACATTCGGTTTCCATTACGATGAGTACTAGGATCCACGAAATCATGCAAGTAGCTACCCCACTGTTTCACTAAAAATCAACAACAACAACAACAACCACATTTATGATAATAATAATAATAATAATAATAATAATAATAATAATAATAATAATGACAACTGTAAAAATGCTTTCAATGGGTTCACATTGTTTTCCGATGCTTCCGAAGACATGGTTTAAGTTACTATTCCTTATATGCTGTTGTTTAATTTCAGAGGTTTCTATATGAAAACTTCGAAAGCAGAAGTTTACCCTAGACGGTCGTACGAAGCTATGGAAGTCGATGACATTGAAGCAAAAGATGATTTCTCACCTAATGACGATGATGGATTTTCACTGGATGTAGACCATCCCATCGCGGAAGGACAGCTCTATCCAGTGTAAGTACCAAACTATTTTGAATATGGCTAATTGCGATTCTGAACATTGTAACACTTTAAATTTGATATCGACATTTGTAGGCATCGAAATAAAATCAACAGCAGCAGCATACAAAATATTATTATGCTTACTGTAGCCTCCCTGGCCAATCTGCAATGTCTGCCTATTGTGTGAGCGACGGTATTTTATTTTTGATTTTTATCCCGAAATGTTCTTTTTGTAAAAGCTTTAACTTGTTGAGACGTTCACCACTCGTACTGCCATTTAAAACGTTACATGTACAAATTCCAATAAGGGATAATTCGCGGAGACATTATTCTTTAAGTCTGCAATGATAACTTTGTCTGACTATCTCTAGATTGCTTGTAAATCGCATTTTATTCCATTTCGATATTTTGACAGTTCAATTTCACCGCGTCGGCCATATTGGAAGTGTCTATTGGTTCCCATCGCGTGCGAGTACCGGGTGTGCAAAAGCCGGTACCGCCGGAACTCACGCTATCGGTTTCCATGACGAGCACGTGCCGGCTCTCCCCGAGAGTATATAAGGAGCGCGCATCGGCTGCTGCGTTTAGTGTGTTGGTTCTGCCAGCACACTCACGTCGAATGCTTTACTGAGAACAATGTTCCGATAAGAAAGCGATCTAGAGTAGTCCCAGCGAAGTGATGACTGATCTGAAGTACTACATAGTACTTGAGAGATCCAGCGAACTGCTCTTGACTACTTGGTGAGCGAACTGCTCCATAGTAGTTAAGACTGCTCATAGAGAAACTACTCCTGAGTAGTGCGACCTCTCCATACAGGTTCTGACTGTTAGTCTGAACCTCTCTGGAGTACTTCTGAACTACTATTGAGTGCTTCAAGTGATTCAGAATAGCAGAGCACTTCGAATTGCTCATGACTGTTTCCCAGGACTGCCCTCAGTCCTAAGACTCTTTTTACTAAGACTGCTCTGCATAAGACTGCTACCGCTACAAACTAGTATAGAGTACTTCAGAAACTGCTACCGAGTAGTCTACTAGAGTACTATATACCACTTCACAGTGATCAACTAGTATGTACTACTTCAACTGAGTACTATTAAGCAACTCTTAACTGATACGTACCACTTCATATCTGAGCTTCTACATACTACTTCAAACCTGAACTAGTATGTATCACTTCGTATTCGAACTACTATGTACAACTTCGTATTTGAACTTCTACGTACTACTTCATTTTCGAACTACTAGGTACCACTTCAAGTCGTCGAACTAGTACGTACCCCTTCAAGTCGTTGAACTACTATGTACCACTTCAAGTTGTTGAACTACTACGTACCATTTCGTATTCAAACTACTACGTACCACTTCAAGTCGTCGAACTAGTACGTACCACTTCAAGTCGTTGAACTACTATGTACCACTTCAAGTCGTCGAACTACTATGTACCACTTAATTCGTATTTGAACTACTACGTACCACTTCTTACCTGAACTAGTACGTACCACTTCAAGTCGTCGAACTACTACGTACCACTTCATACCTGAACTAGTACGTACCACTTCAAGTCGTCGAACTACTATGTACCGCTTCGTATTTGAACTACCACATACCACTTCATCTACGAACTACTATATAGCACTTCAACCTTACTAGATAGGGTACAATCTACCACCTAGTCCAATCAACTACTAGTCCACAACAGAATACTAGAGTATACCAACTAGTCTACATTAATACTACATAACATTTAACGGACGCAAGTGGTGAATTCTCCCAAGGGGCTCGTATTAAATACAACTTGTACCGATTTACTTGAGTTTTATGAATGAGAGGCGATATCCTGAGACTGGTGCAAGACCTTGATGTACCTGCTCAACATGCACAGAAACCGTGCGACTAGTCTTTAACACACAAGGATGCACACCACTAAAGACTGAGTAAAGCTCCCTCTTGCACCAGACCGGGATTCGTACTACAGATCTGATTGTTTATCAAGCCTGTATGTCACCATAACTTGATTGTTATGCTTTTTATGTACTAGTATACTTGTTTTGTTTCAACATGTATGATTTTAACTGGGTAAACTAATGAAAAGAGAACAACTAGTCATTTGTACTTTACCACCCTTCACATTCCGTCCAACACCAGGCGAACCCACAACTTTGCAACCCTCTTGCTCACCTGGAGACAAGTTACTGGTTTAAAGAGACGAGTGCGGAGCACGAGTGCTCCTGTGTTATTAGATGTGCTTGGTCGATAATCCTGACAATACTTTAGACTAGCCTAAGCTAGGCTAAGGGGGTTACATTACTTCTTCATAAAAGCCCGCGTTGTGGGTGCTTATTCGGATTGCTCGCATCGGTGTTCAAAGCGATTCTTATGAGCATCCACGACGTATTGTTTTAAGAAATTAGCATCATTATATTCCAAAAATAATAATAATAATAAAAACTTCTCTTATCTGGTCTTCTGGGCATATCAACAAAGCAGCAACAGATAGTACTACTACCAGTAATAGATGGAACACGGTAATCAGGTTTTCGTGTGTGTTTTTTCTTTCAGGCAACACTATTTCGATGGTCCAGAAAGAGATAGGAAAAGGCACAGGAGGAAAATAAGCCTTCCAAGTGAGCCCTCATAGGTGAAAAAGGTGTTCGTCAGTTTCACGCAAAAGACTGTTCGAAAATATTATACATATACAAAGCTGGATTGTTAGATTTGCCAACGTTGAATTCAGAGTTCGAAGCGTCGGCTGTGTCCCAAAGTGAGACAAGTCATGTAGCAGAATTCTCATCACCGGCAGTTATCGGATGCGCGCAAAATTTTATATGGAGCGTTAACGGGAATGCTTATTTAATCTTTAATATCTTTTTTGCTATTAATCCTATCAAACCTGTGCGAACGGTTCTGTAAAGCCCATTCATACCCCTTTAAGATGAAGTTAAAATTAATTTTCTATCTTATGTAAAAAATAGTCTGTTTGTTGAAATACTACAGGTACTATCAAAATGTAATAAATATATAGTAATTAAGGGAATTTCTACATCATTTCTGTCGCTTTCACGCGTATTTGCATCAAAATGCATCATACTACAATTAGTGTGCGAACAGCTTCTATTTGTACAATGCATCTTCTTTTTATTGGTACAAATTTTAATTTTGTATTTAAATATTAAATTAGTCTGTTTGGATAATTCCATTAGCAGATAATAATTTCAGTTTCCGCTCGTGCGTTTTCGGACTTTTCCGTACCGTCACGTAGTTCAGCGGAAAACTTAATCTCTTAACAGGTAAGGTATTAGGTATTTTGATTTTATGACACCTCCTGTCATCCGTTGCTATAGCGGTCAACAATTTGCGATATTAGGAAGTATTTGATAGTTTACTTGATATTGTTTATGATAAATTGCAATGTCTAGTTTTTTTAGCTATGACAGCGCTATTTAGTTACAGAATAAATCGCGGAAACAAGATTAATCGAGCGGAGCAATTATAAAGTTTGCTTCGTTCACTGATAAATTTCTGTTTAAAAGGTACAAAAAGTCAAACAAAGTAATTATGAAGTTACGCAGTTAATTTAAACCATTAACACCGTTCAGTTCAAGACATAACCACACAATAAAAATAATAACAATTAAAATCCAAATATGGATTAATTGTTATATGAAAGTAAATTAAATGAAACGGAACAGAATTCAATGCGGAGCATGAAGGTGCGATCTACTAATTCTCAATGTATTACTCAAGTATTAACTCATTTTTAAAGCATAATTGACATATGAGATTTCCAGACCAATCGTCTAGTCAATTAAAGTTACCAAAACATGGCCTCGAACTTGAGACTCGTCGACAGCAAGAAAAGAAACAATGAAAATAGTCTCTCTCTGTCTCTCTCTGTGCATATAAACATTTTAATAAATTTAATTATTTGTAACGTGAAAGCTATCGCGATCAACAAGTTGAACACAAACCAGGCTGCACAGGTACGCAGTTACTTTGCATCTTTCATCATTTGTTTTGCATATGAAATAAATAAATAAATAAATAAATAAATAAATAAATAAATAAAATGCGATGACATTGACAGAGTAATTTAATCATTTTCATTTTGAGCAGGTAAGAATACACTGATCGGTCCATAAGAACAGAAATAAGCTAAATGAGTGAAATTAAACAGAACTTAAATTTCGAAGCATGATTCGACTGATATCTATATCAGCGAAATACATAGAATGGATCAGTCTGTGGTAGCGCAGAACATCTGTGTCATTATAGTATAGCCATAAGTAGGGTTTCATATATCACCGCTTTAATCCCCGACAAGTTTTAATCGCAGTGTTTTCATAAGACAGGTGTGACACGCGTCCTGTGGCAATAGATCACAACTTTTATCAAAACACACAAGCTAGACACAGACCAAAGCGAAATTGCATTTTGTAATAAGAAGAATTGGTTTGTCAACTTGCTAGCGCAGTTTTCGGCGTTTATTTCAAAAATATAAACCATCGCGAAAACTTGCCCATGTCCCATGCTATATATGTAGAGATTTTTAAGAAGCAAAAAAATTAAAATTTCATTGATTTTTTTTTTTTTTTTTTTTTTTAATATTTTCGCTCATCACATAAATTGCGGGTACACGTTAGGACCGCCTCGCCGAGGCGGTTCTAACAGGTACCCATAATGTATGTTTACGATGAAAAATAAGTGTACCCTTGCATACCCCACTTATCTTCATATAAATGTGGGGTTTAAGGGGGTATATTTTACATGGAAATGTTTTATAATATTCAATGCTCAAATGTACAGTTGTCACAGTTACAAAACACACCTCTCGTGTCGCGGCTAAGTTGAACTCTACAAATACACGTTCCTTTCTTCATTTGCTTGTTGTACTATCAAAAAATCTACAGGTAAAATTTTAATCTCCTAGCCTCGGGCCCTTGATCGACCTGCCAGGTACACTATCGGAAAATCACGGAAATTTACGAAGATAACTTTACCTGTCTAGATGCGACTGTCACTAATCCCTTAGTTTGATAAGGCCAATATTGGATGATGAGATTTTTTGGGTATGTGATCCATTCCAATATAAGTCATAAGATTATTGCAGCAGCTGGTGATACCACAAAACATAATTCTCTTCTAATATGAGTCGTGCCATGAAAAATTCTTAGTTAAGCTGCGCAGTGATCAGTGTCTTTGTTTTTGTTCCATAGTATATTTCGTTAGGTATTGGATGAAAAGTCATTTCTTTTTAGCAAAAACTCTTGAAATGGCATCCCCAGGTCATCTCGAGTCAGATCCACGTTATAGTGCCTCCAAAAGATGGTTCAGTAACATGCGCAGTGGAGAATGGCGGGTTGAGTAATAAAGCAGCTATCCCGGTTCTTATTAAATCCGAAGTAATTAGCCAAAGTGGTTGTACAGCCCGGTTCGTTTGGTCGAAATGCGGTTTAGCGTCCCAGTCAACAATTTTAGTCATATGGGGTCGAAGGACCAACTTGCTGGCTATGAAATCTGTACGGTGTGAAGTTAATATGCCTTGCTCAAGGAGATTAGTTTTCGAACCCCGGCCTCTCGATCCGGACCCCAGTGCTCCACCATTAAGACATCGCACTTGTTTGTCATTAGAAACCCTTAACAGTTTTTATGTATCATGCGTACGTATACCTATGGTATAATTTTGCACTAACATGCGTCAGTATAAAATGTACACTTTTTATTGATGATGTGTAAACGAACATGTACAGTAATTTTTGGCATTTTTCTGATGTAGTTGGCCTCCCAAGCCCCCCAAATATTTTTCTGTTGGCATTTTTGAGTACATTTTGGCATCCATGCCTAATGTGTACCTTAATGTGTAACAATACACGCTAGGGTGGATGCCAAGTCTGAAAATGCCCCAGAGTCCCAAAAATAGGTCAAAGGTCAACTAAGTGCAAAATTTGAGATATTTCAACATTATAGCAGTATCTTATGAAATATTTTCATTTTTTTTTTGTAAAAAAAGCCCCAAATTACATCTAATGCATTTTTATGGTGTAATCAACTACAATTGTTACAACAAAGATTTAGGTCAAAGGTCACTTTAGTGCAAAAAAAGCTTATTTTCATGCCCTTTTACAATTGCCTGTATAGACATCAGTGTCAGAGATATTCTGATGGGGATAAAGTTCTTTTAGGTACTTTTTGTATCAATTATGTATAGAATATGATCGTAGCAATCATTTGATACCAGTTTCAGCTCTCTGCAGCTTCTGGTTGCTGAGATATTGTCAATTTTATTGGTACACTCCCCTGTATTTGTCTGTGTTTTTTCTCTTATATCGTAAGTTTTCTTAATTTTTTGCAACGGGATAGTCAGCTTGGTCATATATATTATTACATGTTGATACATTATTGTCATAACAATCATTTGATACCAATTTCAGATCCTAGGATGCTGAGAAATTTACATTTCTGTTGGTATACCCCCTCTGTTTTTCTGTGATTTTTATCAAATATTTTAAGTTTTCATCAATATTCAAACAACAAGAAAGTCGAACTATTCATTTATCTTATCTCATTTTTATAGAACATTATCATAGCAATTATTTGATATCAATTTCACCTCTCTAAGACTTTTGGTTGCTAAGTTATAAAACATTTTGTTGGTATACCCCATCCACTTTTCTGTGTTTTTTTCACTAATATTTAAAGTTTTTATCAATATTCGAAAAACAAGAAAGTCAGAATGTTTGTGTGTCTCACAACATGGTTATAGAATATTATCCTAGCAATCATTTGATACCAATTTCAGTTCTCTAGAGCTTTTGGTCACTGAGATATTAGCAGTTTTATTGGTATACCCCCTTCGCTTGCCAAGGATTTTTCTCCTATATCTTAAGTTTCCTTAAATATTTGAGGAACAAGATAGTAAACTTATCACATGATTATAGAATATTGTCATAGCAATCCTTTGATACCAATTTCAGCTCTCTATGACTTTTGGTTGCTGAGATATATACGTTTCCGTTGATATACCCCCTCTATTTTTCTGAGATTATTATCTAATATTTAAGTTCTCATCACTATTCGAAAAACAAGAAAGTCAGATTATTTATGCGTCTTATCACACTATTATGGAACATTATTATAGCAATCATTTGATACCTATTTCAGCTCTCTAGAGCTTTTGGTCACTGAGATATTAGCAATTTTATTGGTAAACCCCCTTTGTTTGCCACTGATTTTTTTCCTATATCTTACGTTTTCTTAAATATTTGAGAAACAAGACAGTCAGTTTGTTTATATACCTTATTACATGGTTATAGAATATTGTCATAGCAAACATTTGATACCAATTTCTGCTCTCTATAGCTTTTGGTTACTGAGATATATACGTTTCCGTTGGTGTACCCCCTCTATTTTTCTGAGATTATTATCTAATATCTAAAGTTATCATCATTAATCTAACAACAAGAAAGTCAGATTATTTATGCATCTTATTACCCTATTATAGAACATTATTATAGCAATCATTTGATACCTATTTCAGCTCTCTAGAGCTTTTGGTCACTGAGATAATAACAATTTTATTGGTATACCGCCTTCATTTGCCAGTAACTTTTCTCTTATATCTTAAGTTTTCTTACAAAATTTGAGAAAGAAGGAAGTCAGCTTGTTTATATACCATATTACATTGTTATAGAATATTGTCATAGCAATCATTTGATACCAATTTCTGCTTTCTATGGCTTTTGGTTGCTGAGATATAAACGTTTCTGTAGGTATAACCCCTTCATTTGCTGTGATGTTTCTTTAATATTCATTAAGATTTTATCAATATTCGAACAACGCGAAAGTCTGATTATTTATATATCTTATTTCGTGGTTTTAGAATGTTGTAATAGCAATTATTTGATACCAATTTCTGCTCTCTATAGCTTTTGGGTGCTGAGCTATAAGCATTTCTGTAGGTATACCCCCTCCATTGTTCTGTGATTTTTCTCTAATATTGAAAGTTCTCATCAAGATTTGAACCCCAAGAAAGTCACATTCTTTCTGTATCTCATCTCATTATTATGAACCATTATCAAATCAATCATTTGATATAAAGTTCAGCTCTCTAAAGTTTTTGGTTGCTGAGATATAAGCAATTTTGTTGGTAGACCCCCTTCATTTATCAGTTATTTTTCTCTAATATCTGAAGTTCTCTTTAATATTGAGCATTAAGATAGCCAGTTTGTTTGTATATCTTATTACAGAGTTATAGAGCATTGTCATAGCAATCATTTGGTACAAATTTAAGCTCTCTAGGGCTTTTGGTTGACGAGATATAAGCAATTGTGCTGGTATACTCCATTTTTCTGTGATTTTTTTTCTAATATATAAAGTTCTCATTAATATTTGAACACCAGGAAGTCAGTTTGATATTTATATCTTATTACATGGTTATCAAGCATTGTCAAACCAATCATTTGATACCTATTTCTGCTCTTTTAAGGTCTATCAGTAGCCAATAAACATGTGGTAATATAGGTGTACCACACTACTTCCTCTGCTTATTAGAGGTGGGGTGAATACTCTATGATTTTACGTGACACACATGGGCAATAAAGAGATCCTCTGACCAAACTGGCACCCATGAACATTTGTTCTAAGGGTGCAAGGTACATCCTATAGATATTCCACCCTTAACCCTTCAAATGGCAATAGATTTTCCCTTTGTATATCTTGATTTTCGTCATTTTCATTAATATTCATGAAAATGCAAATGAGATAATTATTATTTAGGCCCATGAGTCATCAACAAATTTGTCAAATAGTATTATTGGTACAATATGATAGTTTAGGCATGACATTAGTTTTTAAGGGATAATTGATTTTTAATTGTTTCTTTATATTCATTTTAAAGTCATAATGAAAATTCATGAATATGCAAATTAGATATTTTCCATTATCATAGGAAGAAAGGGCTATGACTAAGCTTTAAGATGAGACCAAGTTCAATGGTCTATGGATTACAAATAATTGAGATATTTTCAATTTTCTATGTGTACCCCCCCCCTTATAATAACGCACAAAATGAATATTTAAGGTACTTTAATAGAACATAGCATAAAACGCAGACGCTTCCACTGGCAGAAAACAGGGTCTGATAGCTTTTTCAATGTACTTAAATTAGAAAATCATAGTGTAGAAAATTACCCATGGGGGAAGGGGGTATGGGTAGCTAGAAGACTATTTAGTTATCATAACAGGTTTTGATATTTTTGCACTCATATGACCTTTGACCTAATTATGTGACCCAGAGGCAGTTACAGACTTGGAATATACCCATATGAGTTTAAACACTTGTCAATGAATAAAATAAGCACATGTTGCCTTTAGTCAGTTCATGTTTGATTTAAGAAATACTTGATTATTGTAACGGGTGTTTGTTATTTTGCACTCATTTGACTTTTGACCTAATTCTGTCACCCAGGAGCATTTACAGTCTTGGCATCCACCTCTATGTCTTTGGACACATGTCAAAGAATGACATGAGTACAAGTTACCTATAATCAGTCCATTATTTTCCAAAACAATAATGTCTTTTTTCATTTTTACAGATTTTTGCTATTTTGCACTCGTTTGACCTTTGACCTTGTTCTGTGGCCCAGGGTCATTTACAGACTTGGCATCCACCCGTAGGAGTTTGGGCACATGCCAAGGAATATTATGAGCATAGGGAGAATAATGTACTCAAAAATGCCAACAAAACCAAAACTAAGCCACTTTTTTGGATTTGGACTGCCAAGTAATGTTCGGTGTCCGTTTTCGCTATCCGGTAATGTCTGGCACCACCTTTAGGTTTCTTGTGAGACTGTGTATGTACGCATGAATCCTTCACTGGATTCGAAATATTTTGTATAAGGCCTTAATGCATTTGAGATAGTGCAAGCTTTTGGCTGTCTTGGTGCCCTTTAGCTTGCTTTAGTGTATACAGTCTTACAATCCATTGTTTATGCCATTGAAACTTCACAGCCAGTCAATTGTTGTTTTTTGCTTGCCGTGCCAGTCTCACAACAAAATGGCTTAAGTTCCAAGACCACATTTTCCAGTCCTGTCGGAACTGAGCCAACGCTTTCTAGTTATTCAAGCAGTATTTTCGGGAGTAAAAATTACGAAAACATGCCCATGCAATGTACAGAGAAATTTTCAAGAAGGAAAATTGAAAATTCCATTTGAAAAAAAAAAAAAGAAAGATTATTTTAATATTTTCGCTCAAAACATATATTGTGGGTACACGTTAGAACCGCCTCACCGAGTCGGTTCTAACGAGAACCCACAATGTATGTTTTGGATCAAATTAAGAAAATTAGGTATACCCTAGTTTTTCTATGTAAAAGTGGGGGTTCGGGGGTTTACATTTCACGGACATGTTTTCCTGATGAATGCGTAAATGCGCCTTGCTCACAACACGGCTGCGGTATGTTTCCAGCCGACACCACGGAGTCACTGCGCCCCTGAATACGAGTATGTGAAAAGAATGACTGACAAAACTGAAATGTCAATGTATAATTATTATAATCATTAAGTGTGCGAAAAATGGGTTTGAAATAAAAACTAGATTAATATAAGATCTATAGGCAAAAACTGGGTCTTTCAACAACCATTGTTGAAAAGTGCAGGCGGACTTGCGCAATGCAACAAAAATAAAAAAAAAAAAATATGTTAACATAAAAACCAACAAATACCTGTTACCATAGCATATACAGACCATAATCATAATAATCAACACCAAAAGATCCACCGTCCTGCAAATGCTAACCTGATATATGAAAACGTTAAGGACCACAGCACTATTTTGCATATGTCGAAGTGTACAATACCCCAAGTTTAGCACGCCCACAAAAACATGGAATGCCCTTTCTTTTGTATTGTTCAACTATTTAGAAATAGATGCCTCCGCGCAAAGCTGCACGCGACTGGCCACCACAGTACTGGTTAACCACTTAGAAAGACTAAACCTTTCCAGGAGAAGTGGTAAAGAACAAACCTTTTTGTTTACTTGTTTACGTGGTGCATTATTGTGGCACTTTGGGATGTCATGTTATCACAATTTTAGGTAGTACAATAAAAAAAGGAGGCGACGTCCCGACATGAGCCTTGCTGTTGAAGGGGTGCTCACACCACAGCGTATAGCGCCAACGTATGCCGACGTATGAGATATTTTGTCCATACGTTGGTGTACGTTGTATACGTTCGGCATAAGTTTTGCATAAGTTAGGGGTACGCTACAATACGCTGGCATACGTTGTTGTACGTCGTGTACGCCCAGAAATTTTGTGCATGCACAAAATTTCCAACGTATGCCGACGTACTGATAATACGTTACTCATAAGTTAGGCGTACGCAACGAATACGATATGCATAAGTTCATGAACGTTACCTGTAAGTTACTCATACGTTCGCATACGTTGTCGTACGCCAAAGCTCACCTGGATTTTTGTTTAGCGTATGAGAAGCGTATGCATAACGTATTACCAACGAACGAGCAGCGTGCTCGGAACGTACGCAGCGTATGTTAAACGTGCGAAGAACGTACTCAGCGTATGCACAACTTACGCGTAGCGCACTGGTCAGCGTTCGGGATTTTATGTATAAAAATGGAAGGAATAGGGACTTTGTTCATGATTAAATAGCCACACGGAAGCATCAAAATAATATACTCGGCCAACAACAAATTGCACAATAAATTGTATTCACTATTGTATTATCGCTTGTCCAGAGAATATTTTTTGTAAGAACTGGATGCTTTCAAAGCTCATATTCGATGACCCTTTATAAAATTATCGACATATAAAGTACCAAAGATTTGTTGAATATTAAAGTCATCTTTTCAAAATACATGTATGCTAAAGTGCTTAGCCGGTAGATTCCACAGTATATGCTGGTTATTTTCAGTACGTGTATATCGAATGATTACATTTTGTAGAAACGAAAAGTTGTTGAGAAATTGTTATGGGAGACTTTCTTAGCTGTGAGAAGTGTTAAGATTGAAACAGAAACAGACGCGAATCTTAAAAACGTTACCCTGGCATCATAATATATGTTTCTACTAGTAGGTATACTCAAGTAAAACAAGAATACAGGCAGTGCCAATTTTGGTGTGCATGGAAGCTTAGTCACTAAAATACATGTATCGAATACGATGATCTATTGCACAATTAAGTATAGTTTATGTGTTATATCATGCAAGTTTTCAGCTCCAGTCAATTATTTGTCATTATTGATGATTTTGTCACTTTTGTTAAGTGACCCATAAACTCAGTTCTACCTAATTAGGAAATGATTCTTCTGAGAAACGATATAAGAAATCCACAAAATGCACCCGAAGAATCAGGTGTGTAGATTACTTTGGTCATTTTAATTTCCTTTATTCATTTATTTATTCATTTTCCATTTTTACTGGATATATGTTTGACTCCCTTTTTTGAAGAACGTCAAGTTCGTTAGAAGCACGCTGTGCATACGTTTGGAATACGTCAGGCGTACGTTGTTCATACGCTCATTATAAGTCACGAACGCTATGCTAACGCTGGGCGCACGCTGTTATACGCTGTTGTAAGTCATGATACGCCAGGGATACGTTATGAATAAGCTACTCATACGTTTGACATACGTTCCGTGCGCTAAGCATACGCTTTGCATACGTTCAGAGAGAGCATTTTCCGGATTTTTAGCATAGAATGAACAGCGTATGACAACGTACAATAACGTACTGGGTGTTTTTTCATACGCTGCTCATACGTTGGCTAATACGTTGTGGTCTGAGTGGGCCTTTACTTGGACGTTAAGCCACAAATCAAACAAACAAAAACCATGAGGGTGGTTCAACCATTCCTAGGAAAGAATTGAATGAGCCACATTGTCTATTTTAAAGCTTTATCCATCTATTGAAATGTATTTCCTGGAACTAGACAGCTTTAATTAAAGTCGAAAAAAAATGCCCTTTATAATATTCATATCTGAAATGCATGCGTCCCATGAACTGCACAATGCGTTCAACAAAACAAGTCGCTCATTTAACCCCATTCTCCCGTACTGAAGAAACAAAAATAGTAGCAGTTCTGAACCACACGAATTTCCTACTTAAGTGGTTTATGAGGTTAGTACTCGAAAGCATTAGAAAATGACACAAAAGTCTTATTTTTTATCAAATCACCAGAATACTGATAAACAGATAGGGTTCGATCACGCACTGAATTGTCTTTTTAACTAGAGCCATGCAGGCTGCATTAGCTTTACTTGTCTGAAACATTTTACAAAAATCTGTTATCATCTCATAATTCAAAGTGTCAGAAAGGGAGATCTAGATGAGGTATCATCAGCTCTTCAAGAGAAAACCATTCTGCATGTTCAAGTAAAAAGTGTACACACGATTTTTCAGGTTGATCGAGTTCAAATGCAGACAAGGGCTCTGACAAAAATATCCTCCCCTCTCCCTGTTTCGCTCAGTCGAAAGTTGGCAAAGAAAATTCAGTATCAGCAGTTTTATAAGTTGTAAAAATGACATAATGAAAACTTGCCCATGCAATAAACAGATATTTTTGAGCTTTGAGAATTGAAAATTTTCAGCTAAAATGTTTTATTTTTTGGCTCAAAACATAGACTATGGGTACTCGTCGAGGCGGTTCTAACGAGTACCCACAATTTATGTTTTGGGGCAAAAAATAAGAAATAATAGGCATACCCATGCATACCCCAGTTTTGCTATATAAAAGATGAGTTCAATGAGGTATACATTACATGGTCATGCTTTCTTGATGACCGATTTTCAGGTCGTGTGTGTATGTGTGTGTGTGTGTGTGTGTGTGTGTTTTTGTTGCTGTTGTATGCATCATTGAAAAGTTCTAAAATAAAGAATTCACATAAGATAAAGATGGGATATAACGGGTTTAGATTACACACGCGGCAGCTTGTCCGTTGATCATCTCCTTTCCTTGTATACATCAAAACCACCCCTACCAAATACGTATACATGTACGTGCGCATACTTACCGTGTCACAACACTCAGAATAAACGGTTGTGCTTACCTTCCCTTAATTCGTAGGCCAATTGAAGTGATTCAAACAAATATACTCTCAGATAAACATAATTAAGAAAACAATAGCTCTTCAAATGTTTTATCACCTCCGAATCTCCAAAACCGTCCCTCCGAGTTCCCAATATTACATTTCAAAATAACTCCGAGAATTCCCGTAACAAAAGTTGTGACACCATCTTAATGTTTTTAAGCATGTGGAAATTATCCTTTTGTAATCATGCGCAGGGAAGCTTGCAATCTCGAGGAGAAAGGTTTAATTTTGAAATATAGCTACCAGTTTGTTGTAAAAAGTCATTGGTCGTCCGCTGTTTACCTGGTAATACAAATTTTCTTGCTGCGTGAGTATAATTCTGAGTTCGAATTATTTTAGCGTGTTAATGCGAGGACAAAAACGACCACGCTGATCATTTACTGTTAGCTTATTAAAGTACCTTTTAGCCCAGAACATCAATAAGTTCTGCTGTCACCGTTATGTGACATTATAAATGATATTATACTGACCCTGGTCTGAGACGTCTTCAATTGTTTACCTCCGAGTTCCCCGAACCTCCGAGTTCCCTGTAACAGGTAATCCTGGGTGCGGATATTATATTTGACCGTACGTAAGTCATCAAGATAGATTTGACCGTGTTTAGGCTTATTCTGTGTATTGGAGAAGATCGTATTACGTCACACCACATGTGTAAAGTCGGCGGTCGTTTTTGAAGTATTTCTGTGGTGTAAACAGTCACATCATGACACGTTCTTCTCTGTAAATCAAAATGGGTGATCTCAGAGTGGGTGATACTTGTTGTCACCTACTCCATTTTGTGGAAAGGATTTTTAAAACAAATCAGTTTAATTTTGGTGAAATTTCATCATGTTACATGTAATTCTGGATTTACCAAAACCATCATTCCATGGACATGAGGAGTGGGTGGGGAAGATCATGTAATACTCTGAGATGTATGGGGTGTACACCTGGCAGATTAGACATGTGAGACTCTAACACTGCTTGTAAGTACCCACAAATATGTCTATTATGCACTAGTCATTTGCAACCACGGCCCCTATGGGGCCGGGGATAGTGGGGGCATAGCGGGGCTAAAGTACGGGGATTTTACCTTCGGGGTGTCCCGGCAGTGCCGTGGTATGGCCGGGCTTTTGATTCCCGCCAAAACAGCGGGGGAAATAGCTGGGCATTTTGTATGGGTGGCGATGATCCGGTGTTTCTTCTACATCTGTCAACATTTTCAAACATCAGGTTTTGTGTTAAAGATGTCATTACCAATATGGATATTAACCTGAAGATATTTTTTCTACAGAAATTCTCCTCCAGTAGTGCTCGTTGTCATTGTCTTCATTTGGTTACCATAGCAATAAAAAGTCTGAATTTTCAAAAAAAAACCAAAAAAAAAAAACCCTGCAAAACGTTTTAGTGCAACTCTAAACTGGAGTTTGTCATGCTGACATGCCTCTTGCAGGGATTTTATTGAAAAGAAGTCCCCGCAGTGCAGGGGCTTTTTGCAGGGATTTTACCGAAAAGAAGTCCCCGCAGTGCAGGGCTTATACCTGGGCTTTGCAAATGGAAAAGTCAATATCCCCGCTATTTCCCGGCCCCGAGGGGGACGTGGTTGCAAATGACTGGTGCATTACAGCATAGCTCTATCCACAATCGTGACAATGGTCTCTGAAAGATCTTTTGACAGTTCGCTCCCTAATTGCACCAGTCATTTGTAATCACTGCCCCCTCCCCCCCACCCCCCCACCTACGGGGAAGGGTGATTGCCGGGTTAGGGAGCAGGGCAGTTACTTTTCGAGTGTCCCCGCAGTCTAGGGGAAATGAAGTGGGGTTTGACGTTAGGATTCTAACCCCAGGGAGATTTTGTTCTGTGAAGGGTAGGGCAAAGAGCAAAGTTTTGACCTCCAGTTTTCCCCCTTGAGGTGGGTCTAAAAGCTGGGCACGGAAAGCTTAGTCATAATCCCTGTCCTTCCATGTAGGTGGGGGAGCAGTGGTTACAAATGTATTGTGCATAAATCGGTGTAAACAGGTGAACCACCATACAACATCGGCAGAAATTAGGACCCAATGAATCTAGTCTTTGCTTCTCTGTAAAAGGCAGTGTTTCTGTTGTGGTTCAAGCTCTCTGTTTTTGTTGTCATTGCTTTTGTGTACATGTGTGTGTGTGTTTTGTGCTTTTTTTTTTTTTTTTTTTTTTTTTTTTTTCTATTTAACATACTTAACAAGTGAGGTGTATTAATGAAGAAAAGCTGTGTATAATCAATCTATTTCTGTGGGCATGCACTGTTAATACTCTGCTGTTACATTTTTAAAACATGCCCATGTAATATATTTAAGAAATAGATCAGCTCTAGCAGTGAATTGTTGACTAATAATTCACTGTTTGGAGGTCAGTTGTAAAGAAGATCAAATCACGAGCGCGTAGCGCGAGTGATTTATCTGCTTACAACTGACCGACAAACAGTGAATTATTACTCAACAATTCACGCACTTGAGCTGATCTATTTCGATTCTAACACACAATAAACGGAATAAATGTTGCTGAAACCGTCGATATCGTTCAGCTTTCCGCCATTGCATTGCAGATATCCCGCCAAATATTTGACTGTAATGCTGGTATTTACACACACTTATTACGTTTGTTGTGCGCTAAAACGACGTTTCACCGTCTAACGCTGCTTTGTGGGATAGCT
Source organism: Rugalucina vietnamica (assembly GCA_964017185.1). Classification (NCBI taxonomy): domain Eukaryota; kingdom Metazoa; phylum Mollusca; class Bivalvia; order Lucinida; family Lucinidae; genus Rugalucina; species Rugalucina vietnamica. Next base: position 44,656,140 of record OZ024870.1, read on the forward strand.
GACGTCACAAATGCCGCAAAGTAACGTCACGCTTATTCGCCCAGTGAAATTGTTGCACAATATAACACGTTTTTTTACCATTGGCTATATAGGCGAGTTGTGTTAGAATATGTTTTTTCTGATGTTTTAAAAATTGAATGAAAATTATCACCAGAAAAGTTTTCATATTTGTCATATTTTTGCTCAAAACAGAGATTGTGGGTGCACGTAGAACGGTTCTAATAAATACCCACAATCTATAGATGCTTTGGAGCAAAAATAAGAAAAAATAGGTATACCCCTGCATACTAGAGATTTTATATATAAAAGTGGGGTTTGAAGGGGTATACTTTACACGGACGTTATCCTGATGTTAATGCTAAATTATATTTGCTTCTGAAAACAGGAAATATTAGAGAATTTTGGGGAACATCAATTTTACCTGTCTCTTTGGACAGTATTTGTGGGGTCAATGTGCTCCAACAGGGTTCAAACAAACAGTTTTTGTGGGCTAGGGAAAATTATATGTGTTATGCACCAGTCATTTGTATCCCCAGCCCCTATGGGACAGGGGGATAGGGACACAGCAGGATTATGTGCCGGGTAATAACCTCTGATGAGTGCCGGAGATATGACAGGATACAGTCACATTAATTCAAATGAACTAGTAGTTGTATATTTCGTATTAAACTAATTTTCTGGTCTGACTGTTAGCAGCTCTATAAAAATTAAGTTAGATGCCCTGCTATTTCCCGGCACCATAGTGACTGTCACTGTGGATACAAATGGCTGGTGAATTACTACATACCCATGCTGCAACTTTATAAAACATGATTTCAATTATCTTTCAGAGGTCTGAGGCATGCAAGGAATGTGATGTGATCCCTTGACATTTAGCTACTTGACATGGTCAACAACATGATGTGAATACCCAGGAAAATTCTGCACTGCGAAATAAACAATAGAAACAACTATTAAAGTAGAGAAAAAGGCGAACATGGCTTTGGAATTTATACCACACTTTTATCTAGTAAAACTGGAGTGTGCATGGATGTACCTATTTAAACGGCTATTTTTCTTATTTTTGATCCAAAGATTTTTGTCTATGGGTACTTGTTAGAACCACCTCACCAACTGAAGGTCATTCTAACATGTAGTACCCACAATATAGGTTACAGCAAAAACCATCTTTAGTTATCAAAATTTTTCAACTAAAATCTTAATCTGCATGGCTGTGTTTTCGTATTGTATCATGGTTTAATTTTTGGATTTAGGAAGATTTACATAATCCCTGTTGCGGAAACAAAGCCACTGATCACTGCACAGCTGTTTTCACCTAGGCTTAAAATAGAATCTCTCATGACGCAGCTCATATATGAACTGGAGATACACAAGGCCTGGAAAAAAGTGGTTTGTTTGGGGTAACATCTTGGAAAACTCAAGGTAGGGTTACTAATAAAGGTGCATATTTATTTATTAATTTTGTTTTATTCTCTTATTATTTTTTCTGTTAAAAAGTCATTAAACCATAAATACTGTTGTTTTCTTCAATTTCTTAGAAATATTGAGATAACAAAATAGGATTCGCCAAAAAAAAACTAGGTAGGGTCAGGTTACCCTAAACACTCCCTTTTTTTATTTTAGGCCTAAAGTATACATGTTTACAGCTGACTTGAGAAACGAAGAGAAATGAAAGAAAATGTTTTTATTATAACTGCTGGCCAACTAAAAAATCCAGAAGTCATTTCTTATGAACGAGTTTAAGTATGGAAAGCTGAACTTTGTTGTTGTAGTAATTGACCAACATTTTACATGGGTTGATTCAGAGGGGGGGACAGGGGGTCCGGACCCCCCCCCCCCCCCCCCATGTTTTTGCCATGTTGAAATTTTAGTCGGACCCCTTCTGGGAATTTGAAACCCCCTGAGAAAATTTTCTGGATCTGCGCATGTTTTATGTCAAAAACATTGATCAGAGGCAGAGCTACACACAAAGGAGGTTTTCCTTCTGAATCCCTTGTTATAATATGCAATTAATGTATGTAATGCTTTGTTTGTCTTGTTATACTGTATGTTGTATGTACAGAAATAAAAGTTTAAGCCATAGAAGTTTCATGCATATATTAATTCATCAAAGTTAATGACGCCACAACCAAGCCAGATTCACACAACACCTTATAGCCTTGTTTTACAAACAGAGAAGGTTTCTACAGTAGTACATGAAGTTGAAGAATACGAGGAAATGTTCAGTAAATTTTTGAGCCCAGTTCTCATGACAGTTTGATCAGTAGTGTGTACGTCTGAATTAATCTTGAAGATGTAAAATCACAAATGAAATACTTCATACATGTGATACTTCCAATGATTTTCTTAAATCTACATTCTATATACGTTTTTCAAATGCCTCCATCAAATGAAAGAAAAAATCTCTGATGCATCTTAAACTCATCACATGTATGACTGGTGGCCCGAGGTTATAAAACCTTTTTTCATGCTCAACTCAGCTGAGACTGAAATTTATCCTGCTCATAAATGTTAAAATTCAACTGCTTATAAATGTTGAAATAGTTAAAAAATGTGGAAAACTGAACTCAGGTTCAAAACTTAAAAACTAGTAATCCTGCTAATAAATATTAAAATGCCAACAATTGTTTGCATTTTAATGCTCACTTCAGCTGAGCTTGAAAAAAGTTTTATAACTTCAGGGCCTGGACTGATCATTTGAGATTCTTGACACTGCCTCATGTGTTTACTACCAGACTGAAAACAACAAATCAAATAACATGTTTTAGAAAATGACACAAGCTTGATTTATAGAAACACTGGACAATATCAGTCATAATAGTGTGGCAATTATTGAACATATTTACCTCATCTGAGCCTTCAGGATTACTAGGTGAGCATTCAGCATATCTATGCTCTGGTGTCCCTCAACCATTTCCAAAAATGATAAGTACATAGAGAATCGCAGAGAAGGGGGGCCGGGCATAAGCACATTGAGGTCATTGGCAACAGACAGTGCCATAAAAGTTGTGGCATTGAGCAAGTGACAGGACATTACACAGTTCCTGAGCCTGAGCATGGAGGTAAAATCAGAACCTCCATGGCCTGAGGCTTGGATTTATATGTTTGCCTAAGGTAATAGTCAGATATTTATCAACTCAGTACAAAGTAAAAAGTAAATATAATGATAAATGTGTCAGTCTAACATATTGTCCTCTATATAGGATCTACCGACAATTTCTAGCAGCTTTGCTACCTTTTTCAACATTGATATTTTCCTCAAAGCTTTTACTTGTGTTAGAACTAAAAAAAGTATCAAACTGCGACAATTTTTAATTTGGCTTTACTTTTCTCAAATATTTCTCGATAAAATTGAAATCTGAATGAAAGTGACAATGTTTTATATAGCATCGATTGAAATGTACCGTTTTTGACGGATTAATAGCGATTATGCTGACATTTTTGCATAAAAGTTCAACCAATTTGAGCCTAATTTTGGGGCATAAACGCCATTCTCATCGTCAGTACCAATTTTCTTTTTTAGAACATAAATTTGTTCACACCGATCATATCGTGATTTATACATCAATATTCTCACAAAAGATTAAATTTTCAGAAAATATGGGCCTCGACACGGGAGTGCATCAAATACTCGTGAAATAACCGATTTAACACGACTGACATTTTCGACAGTTGACTCGCGTAGGAAAATCCCCTAAATCAAAGCGCCGATAAACTGTCATGACAACCAAGCAGCTTCATAGGGCGGATATAGCATTGCTTAAAATGGGCTGCGTGTTTAATGAAAATCAGTTTCGTCTTTGGTACACACGAATGGAATTACTTATAGGCCCCGTCTCTCGGTTCAAAGTGGATGGCTTAATTTTCGAACGTTTTTTGGTTGCTACGATTTTAATTATATCATTGCGCCTTGGCTGCGCATCCCGACTGAAATGATGTTCGATAAGAAAAGTCTCTGATTTCTTGCTTTAAATCCACTTTTGGGGCACATTGCTTAGTTACTCAGAAAAGAACTCCCCATGCTCATGCGCCAAAGCGGGCACCGGACTTCAAGGCACCCGTGACATCAAGGTTGAGTACAGATGGGGAGGGAGTAAAACCCGGGACCAACGCCCGGGACCCGGGACCAAAATCCGGGACCAATTTTTATTGGCACCAAAGAGGCACTATACGTGCTGACAATTACATGAAAATTACACCATATATAGTTGAAAGGGTCTTCTCAAAGATCCAAATATTTGTTTTCCAAAAACATTCGAAATTTTTGTGATTTTGACCAAAATATAGGACCCCATCGAGGGATTTACACCCGGGACCAGTTTTTGCGGTATTGACGATGTTAGGCAAATTGCGAATTTTGTCATTTTAATCATATGGTAAACAATTATTTTTATGTTTTGCTATCTGAGAATATATCAAAGAAAGCTAGAATGAAAAAATCCGCAAAAAAATCTCACAAATATTTCAGAAAATCAGCCCGGGACCAGCCCGGGACCAACCCAGGACCAATCCGGGACCAAAATTTCTATAATTTATTGTTTGCGTTATTGTCGTTGTCATAACATTATCGTTTAGCGTTTATCTTTAAAATTGCCAAAGAAGAACAAATCTTCTGTAGAGTACTCAGAACTTACGAATGAAAGGTGTCAGACGGACATGTGGAGACAAAGCTTAGGGCTTACAATAGAAGACAGAAATATTTTATCTAGCAGTGGTTGGCTAAATGATACACATATGAGTGCTGCTAACTGTATCCTCAAGAAGCAATTTCCAGGTATAAATGGGTTACATGAGACTACCTCCATCCCACATTATTCAGATTCGCAAGACAAATGGGTGGTAAGTAAACAGTTTCAGAAACAGGTAGCACCATCGGCTCAGATTCATTTTAACGGGACCAATCACCGATCACTGGGTCTTCACGTGCCAAGGAAAAGAAGGTAATGAAGTTTTGTACGCAGATAGTTTGCGGTTGCAGAGAATGCTCCTAATAGCAATGCTCAGATTCAGATTTCTCAAATTTACGGTAGGTCTTCATCAAATGTGTTTGTTCATGTTCCTAAAGTTCAGCAACAACCAAACTCTTTTGATAATGGCATTTTTGCAATTGCCCATGCTGTTGAATTCTGCTTTAATCCGACAACATACTCTGGTAAGCATAACTTTGATGTTGCGTCAATGAGGAATCACTTGACCACGTACCTGTCTTGAAAATGATCATTTTGAACCGTTCCCTAAGGAATCTTCAAGGTTAAGGAATGTTATGATAGACATTAATAGAAAGGTAAAAACAGTTGAATTTTCCTGTCAGTGTGGAATGCCAGACTTTGTGGATGATATGGTATGTTGCGAACACAGAAAGTGTGGAAGATTGTACCATTTGAGATGTGTGGGAGTTAGTAAGGGTCAGAAATGATCATGGGTATTTGAGAAGTCTAAAGAACATTCCTTCAGTGTCCAGTGAACTTAAGCATCATGCAAATATACATTAATTAGTGTTACAAAATTAGGAAATATGTAATTTTAAAACCCGATATTTTGGTCCCGGGTAGATGTTATCATATCTTATTTGCAATAAATTTCCATTTTTATATTCCTTGGCATCTCTGAACATGACAAAACATGAAAAGAAATAATTGAACTAGACATTGCTCACAATTATTTATATTTAAATTAATCGTATGTTCAGTATCACAATAAATCTACACGTTGTTGTTAATTTGGTCCCGTGTTGGTCCCGGTCCCGGGCTGATTTCCTCCATAGTTTTAATAAATGTCAACGATCATTTTGCATTTTAGTCTTCTTTAATAACATAACAGATGGAAACTCATGAAAGAAAATGTATTTGAAACGATTTTAAAGGGTAAAGTCTAGATTAAATTGACATCGCAAAGAATTAATCATGAAAACTTTGGTCCCGGGCTGGTCCCGGGCTGACTTTCTCAAACATTTATGAGATTTCTTCATGGATTTTTCCATTATAGTATTCTTTGACATGTAAACAGATGGCAAAACATGAAAAAAGTTGTATATGAATAGATTATATTGATCAAAATCACGATTTATCGGACATCGTCAATACCGCAAAAACTGGTCCCGGGTCTAAATTCTTGGATGAGGTCCTATATTTTGATCAAAATTTCAAAAAATTCGAATTTTTCGGGAAAGAGATGATATACATTATTGAAAAGACCCTCTAAACTAAACATGGTCCAATTTTTATCTTAGTTGTTGCACACAAAATCACTTTTTTGTTTACCTAAAAATTGGCCCCGGATTTTGGTCCCGGGTCCCGGGCGTTGGTCCCGGGTTTTACTCCTTCCCTACAGATGCACTCACCACGTCAAGTTGACACTGTTGAATCCTGTAATCCTGTTTTCTTTCAACTGGAAATTGTATTGATTAAATAGAACCATAAAGGTTCGCAATGGAACGTAGTGGAGTGAGGTTACACAACTATATGGTAACAGGAATCGGATCCCATGACCTCTAGTAAGTTGTTGTGCCGGAGCGAGTCTGGTACTGCTCAGCAGGAATGTCAATTAGGTTAGTCAGAATCAGAATCAGAATAGTTTACTGGTGAAACGTCAAACTGACAATATCACACCAGGGGGATGGGGCTTGACCGGACGGGATTAGTCCCGAGCTCTCACAAGAGAAGTAAATTTAGACACACAATCATCTTGAAATGCCATGGAGTGTTGATTCCTACAAAGTCTATTTTTTGGGGATAAGTCATCCTTGGGTATTTTTGATCTCCCTTTTAGACCTTTGTATTGCTAGTCATTGGTCAATATAGGACACACCTTCAAATATTGACCAATGACTATCTGAGGAAGTTTTTACTTCCAATAGTGATTGATTGTAAGCTGGATGATTGTAAAGCTAGTATCTCACTGGCATGCGAATGGCATGCAAATTTCTCGCGACTGTTTTGCGAATTTTGTCGCGCACATTCGCACGACATTCATGCGAGTGTCGTGAGAATTTTCTTGTGTTGCGAACTAGTCGCGAAGTTTTTAAACATGTTTAAAAATTTTATGCAAATTTTTTCTCCAAAATATTTCGCAAGACTGTTGCGCGACTGTCGTGCGACGTTTGTGCGAGTGTCGCAAACTTGTCGCCGCAAAATTTTGGCGAATTTAAAATGTGAAATCTTCGCGACAGTCGTACGAATGTCGCGCAAGTGTTGCACGACGCTCACACGACAGTCTTGCGAAAACCTCACGACTATCTGGCGAGAAAATAAAACTTAGCGACATTCGTACGAATGTTGCACGACACTTGCACGAATGTCGCACGACTGTCGTACGAATCTAAATGAAAATAAGTTACATTCGCTGGAAAGTCGTGAGACACTCTCACGAATGTCACGCGACTGTCGTGCAACAGTCGTGCGACTATCGCACAATATATTTATCAAACTTAGACCGAAATTCGCGAATATGTCGCCTAAATGTCTTTTCAATGAGACTGCAACGTGAAAGTTGTTTTTATATCGTTTATCTTTGTCGCGAAAGGGTGCGTTCCTTTACTGGAATGGACCGGAATGGACATATTTACCGTAATGGACTACCGGAATGGACATTATGTTGTGGCTTTGGGTGCTTTAAATGTATTTCATCTGCTTAAAATGTACTTCTGGAGTCATAGAAATAGTTTGAATAAAATAAATTTCATCTTAATCTTAACAGCTTAATATAGCAAAATTGACTTCCCAGGATGGTTAGGGTAGCCCAGCGGTGGGGTCCGGGATGGGGTCACTGTTCAGAGGTTTCTATGATTAAGATATATAGAAATCACCAGTTGATGTTCTACACCAAAAGCAGGGGTGAATAGAAGTTGAAATGGGTAAAATCAAAAGCCTATGAAGGCGAAAGCCTGCATCGGCAATGGGTTGAGGAAACACATGTGACTAATTTCCGCGGCTTCCCGCGCAGATGTTTGTTCTATAATTAGAACAGTCATTGCGAGGAGAGCATGTCGAGATAGCAGCAGGAGTGAATCAACGATTGCATGGACTCTTATAAATGATAATTAGCATGTACATGATAATCAGCGATAACCATTAGCAATTGTGGTGGTATGGCGATATACAACTGAATGTTAATAAACTATGATATTTTAATATCAACCAACGTACCCTAAAAGATCATATACATATTATGATAAATCTTTAAAATTGCATTTGAATAACTTCATCACAAATGGCGGAAGATTTCAGGGTGTATACGAGTGAGCATCTGTCTAAACTTTGAGAGAATCATATAATTAATGAAAGAAAATAACGTTTTGATAAAATTGTGAACAGTTTTAGTGAGCTTGTGACTACATTTGGTGAAATGTATGGTCGCAATATAAAAGGAGCCAGAAAAAAATTCTCGCTTTTCTGTCAACTTTCATTTGGATTGTGGAAAACTTCGTGACATTTTCAAAGCAAATAGAAATTAGAAGGTAAAGCAGCAGTTACACGTTAGCGTATAAGCCAATCGTGCGCCGGGCATGTTGACAAAAAAAGTAAAATTCAACATACGCCAGGAGCACGTCGGAGACACGTCGGAGACACGTTAGTAGCGCGTTACACGCGCATTTTGTACGCTTGGTGCACGCTTGGTGCATGATATACGTCGCTGTAAGTCGCTTAGCACTCCAGGCGCGTTTGGGCTCGAACAGTTTTAAACATGCTGAAAAATTTTCTAGAAGCTCGGCGTGTCTCGGGCGTGTGTCTTATACGTTTCGAATAAGTTCCACGCGCGTTACAGGCGCGTTGAAATCGCTTCGAACGCGTTCGGCGCACGTTTGAGGCACGCCAGTGTACGCTACATGCGCGTTCCGATTTTATTAGATATTGCTTCAGTAGCGTGTCCCAAGCGTGTGTGAGACGCGCGCTGAACGTTTGCTGCCTGCCTGTAGTGCGTGCATAGCGTGTTTGGGACGTAACACAAACGTACTCTAACACTTAGTGATTTTTATATGTCCGGCACACGCCTCAGTCACGCGCTACTGTGTGACTGCTAAAACGAGTTAAAGGAACAAATTAACTTTTATACGTCCAAAATCTTCAGCGTGTTGAGATTTTCCATACGCCCGGCGCGCGTTCGGGTTATACGCTACAGCTTGACTGCTGTTTAAAATGTGTGATTTGCTCGCGATTTTCAACTTTTATGAATTAGCAAATATCATGGTTGTTCTTATCTTTTGTTAGTCGCACATTTGTAAAAAATTGCATGTATTTGAAAGATTTACTGATTCAGCCAATAGTTTTTTCAGTCATGTCGGCATAGAACATGCTTCTGTTGAATTTCGTATTTTAAATGCATGGTTTTATAATATGTATTTTAAACAGAAAGTCCTTGATACGATGTATATGTATAGTTTTTACGTGAAGGAAACATTGTGACTCTGGTCTCAATTACATATCCGTTGTCAATAACATGAAAAGGAATTAAATTGCAAAGCGTCTCTATGCTACATTTGAAATTTATGATAACGGCCTTGACACAACATACATATTAATGAAATAATTGGTCTAACAACAGGTTCAATTTACCGGTCCCGATAGCGTAATGATTAGAGCGTCCGCTTCGGAAGCGGGAGGCGCGGGTTCGAACCCGGGCCGCGTCATACCAAAGACGTTAAAAATGGTACCAGTGGCTGCCTTGCTTGGCGCTCAGCATTCATAAGGCAAGCACTGGCTTCTATTCTCTCAAAAAGATAACTTCAATGATGGGAATACAGTAAATATGTTAAGGTGATATCATTGAAGCCTGGTGATGGTAATACCCTTACTCGGGGTTAAAACGAGGTGCGCCGATAAGTCAACGGCGGAACACTACGAACATACATACATACATATGGCCAATTTTGTGCCTGCTGTGCGATACAGATGGCGCTGCAGAGGTGCGATTTACCTATCCCATGAGCCGTTTCTATTTATAGCAACACCGTTTCAGGCCTGCTACGTCATCACATGTTATCGGTATGGGGGAAATTAGTACTGTGCCTTTCCAATACCTATTATCAGCAGATGCAGACTTTCTCCTATTCATCTACTTTTGGTAAAATGTACTGGCACTGTGACAGTGACCTATAAGCATATGCGAGTCCCTGGCATAGGCCACCCCATCATCCGGAACACAATTTAGCGGTACTTAAACTACATGATTCTCGAACTAATCACTGTCTGTGTACATTCTGGTCAAATTTTTCCCAAAAACCAAAGGAAAAATACTCTAGGACACATATAAATGTCCATTCCGGTAGTCCATTCAGGTAATCAGGTCCATTCCGGTAAAGGAACGCACCGGTCGCGAAATAGTCTGAATCTGAATCTGAATAGTTTACTGGTGACACGCCAAATGACATTATTTCACCAGGGGTTTCGGATGGGGGAGAAATTAGTCCCTTGAACGCACGAGTGAAGCGAACTTGGACACACAATCATCTGACATTTCAGCAGTAGAAAACAGAGAGTCAGGGAGGTCATTCCAGTCCCTGATAGTCTGGGGAAAGAAACTACATTTATAGGCCTCTGTACTAGCAGATGGAAGATAGTCGTGAACTAGTCTCCAGTTGTCGCATTCCAGTGAGATAGGGGCTTAAGCTGGACAACCAGCAATTAATGTAGTCTATAAAGCCAATGGAAATTTTGAAAAAAAAAAAAAAAAAAAGTGAAATCTATCTCTCCGATCATCACCTCAGGTCATCAAATGAACAGTCTCAATCAATTGTAAGAAACTGTCTAGAAATCTTTGATCTGCCGCTGTATCGAAATTGGTGGAAAGTAAAGATAAACGAATACAGGTACCATTCCAAAACTATTTTTAACTGGTATGCAACTCTGCATAAATTAATTATACCAACAACTGCAACAACAATTATACCAACAACTTCATATACTGAGTCGATCAATTTCTGATCATCATCTCAGGTGTTGGGTGGGTGCTAAATTTCTATTTAGCAAGATGGAGAAACATTCGGGATGGGCCATTAAAACTATTTACAAGAAGCTAAACAGAGGGAATTCACCATTTTTGCATTATCCGCTGGTTCCCAGTTTTAGAAAAATCAATATTGGAAAAACAGGTAACCAGAACACCCCTATCTATCTATCTTCTGATACTGAGTCGATCAATTTCTGATCATCACCTCAGGTGTGGGGTGGGTGGCTAAATTTAGAATTTAGTCAAGGGAAAAGAAAACATTTGGGGTGGACCATTAAAACTACAGTAAATTATCCGGTTTCGAATCTTATCCAGTTCCGAATCAAGTGGTCGTATCGTCACGAACTACACAGCAGCTGTTCAATTAAAAAACAAATATTTTGTATGGTCATGAAGTCCATCTTTTTCTCTTCCTCTGCACGAAGTCAGATTTTGAAAACTTATCTGCATGCTAAAAATAAATCTGTTCTTCGAGATGACCTGTCGAATTAGAATGTATATTGCACTTGTGTAATTATCCGCAAGGTGCAGGTTTCCGCAAAATGCATGAACCTGGAACATTATTTTTTTACACTTTTGGTTCCAACATGCGTTCCAACATTAATTATAACACACCAGGAAAACTGAACGTCATTTATTAAGTTTCTGTTGCGCAGGAGTTTGTTAATTTTATCTACCAATTTAGCTAGTTTCGGGTCAGTAAAAATCAATTGTGTCGACATAGTCGACATAGTACATGTACTCGTAAATCTATTAATATCGCAGTACACGTCTTAGCGCTTAACCTGAAGGAACTGAGGAGGGAGTGTTTAAATGTCAGTAAGTATTTTATTTGATGTGTGTGTGTGTGTGTGTGTGTGTGTGTGTGTGCGTGTGCCACAATACCACAGTCTTTCATTTGCAATGCAGTTTGTTTGAATTGATGCTTAATGTTCTATTACACAGCTATGGTCATGTCAGGACTTTGCCCCCATTTTATGGGACTTGTGCCCAAAGTTCTCACCGCTGTGTCTGATGTGGGTTCGAACCCCGCTCTGGCCATGTGAGACAAACCAAGTTCTGCTTGCGAGTGTGTCAGGTGGTTTTCGGTTTTTCTCGGGGTTCTCCCGTTTTCGTCCCACCTACTGACTGGCGCGTCTCATATAAGCTGAAATAATCACGAAAGGGACGTTAAACTGAATAAAAATGAGCCCCAAGTAAGGATGCCCTGACATCCTTAACTAAACGTGCTTCAAACATGACCACACAACAAAGCGAAGAAGGACAGACACTGGGTTCGATCCTAACGTTGAGCGCCGAGTTATGCTTTTTGTAAGAAAATGCTCCTCATATAAGGAATATACCAGCATCTCTCTTTTTCTCTCTCTCTCTCTCTCTCTCTCTCTCTCTCTCTCTCTCTCTCTCTCTCTCTGTCTCTCTCTCTCTCTCTCTCTCTCTCTCTCTCTCTCTCTCTCTCTCCTTCGCTCTCTCTCTCCCTCTCTCTCACTCTCTCTCTCTCTCTCAAAATTGTTCTATCTAGTCTAGTGAGTAGCTGTTTCCCTAAAAGTGGCTATTCAGTTACCAAAACTTAACTAAATAAATAAATGTCTCCCCCCGCCTACCAACCCCGTTGCCGAGTGGTGAAGAGCTGATTTCATTAACGCGTTTCATTCGATCGTCTCACCGCTGTGTTTATTGTGGGCTCATGTGAGACAAGTTCTGCTTGAAGATTTGCCGGTTTGTTTTTGTGTGTGTGTGTGTGTGTGTGTGTGTGTGTGTGTGTGTGTGTGTGTTTCCTCTTTTTTTTTCAGGGTTCGCCCGTTTTCACCACACCAACTGACTGGCTCGTCTCATATGAGCTAAATGATCTTAAAAGGGACGTAAACTGACCCCAAATAAATAAATAAATGAATTTTAAGAGGGGGGGGGGGGGCTGGAAGATGTTTCCGGGCCTGGAAAATATTTTTCTCTCACGACGCGGTCCTGTCTTTTTATTGGTATATATTACAAAACGTAAGATAGTAAAATAGAATTTACTCGTTTTTCGGCCAAATCTTACAGCCCCCCCCGCGCTCCCCCCCCCTCCCCCAAAAATAGTAAAAATCAAATGGTCGTTTTACGCAGGTGATTCTTTGTGCAGTCGACCTGCATCGCGAACAAAACATGCTGTCTGGATTTCTAGTCTAGTTGACATACTCCTGTTTGATATCCCTGTTTGTGCAACATTATTTTTAAAGCTGTGTTTGAAATTCAATGTTAACAGGTGAAAGTTAAACTCATAAAACATCAACAACAAAACAAACAAACAAACAAACAACAATGAAAATAACCAATGCACAGCCCATGATTACCAGCACTTAACTGCAAAAATCTGGAACCAGTTACGCCATTATCGACTTAGAACATGTATTTGTTTTCGATTGACGCCAATATCCAGAACGTAAGTTATACGTCGTATACATGTACACAGTTTTCAACACTTTTACTATCTGAAATGGTAAACTGTGTGTAAGTCTTGTTTTATAAAGAAGTAATGAAGCTACAAAATTAAAATCATAACGCAATAGCGCCAGAGAGTTTCTTGTTTAAAAATTATCGCAAGTGATTCGGAACTGGACAAATGATTCGGAACTGGATAAATTGGTGGTCTGCTTCATAGCCATCGTGTGGCACACAGAATATTCACAATTAATCAGATTGAAGTTCATTATTTAGAAGAAGGATTATACTTTCTAATGGTAAGGTCGAAACCTAATTTGCTCTGAGCAATTATCTGGAAACCACGTCGAAAAAAAGTGACCCGGAACTGGATAATTTACTGTATTTACAAGATATAGATGAGAGGCATACTAAAACGCATGCCTCTGGGCTAATGATTTAAATAGAAGCCTTAAATTCCTCAATGGTCTTAGATAGGACCACTGAAGAAGGGAGGCTATTCCAAACCGGAATAGTTCTGGGGAAAAAGGAATTTTTCGGGGCATCACTATAGGCAAATGGTCTTGTGTATTGTGATTCATGTGATGCCCGAGTATGCCTTAGATTGGGTGCCGGGGTCAGGTATTTGTCTTTATCAAGAGACACTGTACCGGAGTGTATCTTGTAGAAGAAGGTTAAGGAGGACCGCTCCCTGCGAGACTCCAGGGATGGCCACTCAAGTTCGTCTAGCATTTCACCGACGCTACTGGTGTTCCTCCATCGCCTGCAGGTCCACCGGGCAGCAGTCCTCTGCACCTTCTCCACCATCTCAATCTGAGTTTCATGATAGGGATGCCAAGAAGGAGCTGCATACTCAAGTTGAGGCCGAACCAATGTTTTGTATGCAACTTCCTTAGTATGCCTAGGTGCCAGTGCCAAATTGCGCCGAAGAAAACCCAAAGTCTTAGTTGCCTTGCATGTAATTTCAGAAATGTGTTGACCCCAATCAAGATCATCTGTGATAGTTAAACCGAGGTATTTAGCGGACTGAACCTGTTCTAATGTTTGCTGATGCAGTGTGTAATTGAAATCTATATGCCTGCTTGGATGTAGCCGCGTCACCCTCATTGAATGACATTTGCTAACATTGAATTTCATTTGCCAATCCATTTCCCATTTGGCCAAGCTATTCAGGTCATCTTGTAAAATTTGACAATCCAATGGTGACTTGACATTTCTGTATAAAACACAATCATCAGCAAATAGCCGAACAGATGACCTGATGTTGTCAGGAAGATCATTAATGAAAATAAGAAATAGGACCGGTCCTAAGACCGATCCTTGTGGGACACCAGAAAGAACCGGGACTGGATCTGAGGCACGGCCATCTAATACCACTTTTTGAGAGCGCTCAGAGAGCCACGAGTCGATCCACTTATGTGTAGATCCTCTAATCCCGTAGAAGTCAAGTTTGTATAATAACCTTTTATGTGGGACCTTGTCAAAGGCCTTAGCGAAATCCATGACAATCACATCCGTCTGCCTGTGGCCACGACCCACTGCTCGGTCCAGATTACTAACCAAATCATGATAAAACTGAACTAACTGGGTTTCGCAAGACCTTTGACTTCGGAACCCATGCTGACAGTCAGCAAGAATGTTTTCAAGAGCCAAGTGTTTGTTTATGTTGCTGACTATTATATGCTCAAGAGTTTTGCAACAGATACAAGTAAGCGACACCGGTCGATAATTAGCTGCATCGTATTTCTCACCTTTCTTAAATACCGGGGCTACATTTGCCTGTCGCCAATCGTCTGGTACAGCACCCTGAGCAAGCGACTCATTGAAGATATAGGTCAGTACAGGAGCAATTTCAGAACTACATTCCTTCAACACCCTAGCACTTAGGCCATCTGGCCCAGGCGCCTTATGTATATTCAAATTATTCAACAGTTTAATGACCCCTTTGGGGTCAACTGTAATTTCACCCATAGCGGTGAAAGGACTTGTGCCTTTGGAGGGGATTTCATCATCTGATTCGCGAGTGAAGGCTGACTGAAACTGCCTATTACAAATATTAGCCTTATCCAAAGTGTCAGTCTTCAAGATACCATTTTCTCTAAGAGTATTGATCCCAGACGCGTCTTTCTTAAGGGACTTGACAAATGACCAAAACTTTTTTGCCTTTTCATTTTTTCGGGGACAATCGGGATCAGGGTTATCATTTTCAAAGGAGAAGATATTGGTAATATGCTTCCAATATGCATCTCTAATGCTCTTTCGAACATGTGCTCTGAACCGTTTGTAATGGTTCTTAATGTCAGGGCTGCTTGACTTGCGAGCACGAAAGTAAAGTTTATCACGTTTCCTTATCAAGCGCTTGATCGAGCTATCGATCCATGGTAAGCTATATTTTGTCTTGGTCATTTTTGATGGAATAAACCTTTCAATAGCCGAGAGAACCTCCGACTTAAAACTGACCCACATGTCATTGACTGACACCTGACTATGGTCAGTTGAAAGGAACGAATCCCTATAGCGCGCTAGATGGTCATGGAGACCGTCCATATCCGCTCGTTTATATAGGAAAATCTTACGCGGGGCCTGCTGAATCCGTTTAGCCTTTATGTCGTATTCAATATAGACAATGTCATGATCTGCTTTGCCGATCGGGGGCATCCCTTTAACACGGTTAATTGGGGATGGCGAGTTAGTGAAGAGTAAATCAAGGGTCTTGTCTTCTCGGGTGTGTATATTTACCATTTGGGAGAGGCAGTGATCCTGTATTATGTCCACAAGTTTAGTCTGAACTGGCCTCTTTGGGACCCCCTCGGGTACCTGCATTGTGCTCCACTCAATATCACCACAATTGAAGTCACCGCCTACAAGAACATGGGCATTTTTATTTGACATAATCCGAGAAAGTGAAGTATTAAAATCCTCAAGATATTTCAGTTCAAGCTCCTGAGTTGGGAACCTAGGGGGACGATAGAATGATCCAAGGTACAAAGTCCTACATCCAATAATGTTCAACTTACACCAAATTATTTCGCACTTGGTGTCCAATTCCGGAGCTTCAGTACAGAGAAGATCACGCCTAAAAGCAATGAAGACACCACCATGCGCATCACTAGCTCTGTCTTTCCGGATAGCATCAAAGGAATCTGGAAAAATCTCTGAGTTTTTAATGTCTGAGGTTAACCATGACTCATTCCCCAATATGATGTCAGGTTTAGCCGATTCTATGACAGTGTGAATTTCATCCTTTTTATTTTTAATTGACTGACAATTCATGATCAAAATTCTCAAGGGGTGGTTCAGGACCGCCCTTTTGGTCCTGGGTTTTGCTTCTTTTGTTTGCACAATAGGCGAAGAAGCTGCATTGGGGGGGGGGGGGGCAATATTGTCTGGTATCGGACTGTCAGGCTCGGACAGGGACGAAAGGGACTCAAATCTGTTAGATATCTCAAGAGAAGCTGTAGTGTCAAACAACAAAGTGGAAAAGTTTGGCATTCCACAACGTATGCATTCCCATGCTATACTTTTGCTAAGTGATTTATTGTAAATCCCATAAATAGTTGAAGTCATGCCTTGACAGTCTATATGGTACCAGATGTTGCATGAGTCGCAACAAATCCCGCGGTCATCCCATCCAACACTGACATCACAGTCCACACGGAAAGTGAGAGTTGTCAATAAGGGATTCTGGACCAGGATTTGTTTCGGTGTCCCAGGAGTTACTTATCAGAGGAGTAAAAATGTATAGATGAATGAGCTTACCAGAGCGGTGATCTTTAAACCTGAGACTAACCCTTAGAATAGAAACACTGCAAAAGTGTGGTACGTGAGCCATAAGTTGTTGGTCAATTGCTGTTCCGTGTATGCTGGAGTAAACTGGAAACAAGTTAACTGGAAGTCTCCCAATGTCATTGCCCTGTGAATTCCAAAAATGTGTCAATCTGATGGCTAACAGCAAGCCAGCAACAGAAAATAGCATGTCAAATAAGAAGTGCTTCATCTTCTTGCTATTTGACCTTCGAGGTCAGGGGGGTTCTGGTTACCTGTTTTTCCAGTATTGATTTTTTGTAAGCAGGAAACCAGCTGATAATGCAAAAATGGAGCCTTAAATTCTTCAGCAGTCTTTGATGAGACCACTGAAGAGGGAAGACTATTCCATAAAGGGATGGTCCTCGGGAAAACATAAAGGGATGGTCCTCGGGAAAAAAGAATTCTTCAGAGCATCAATATAGGCCATACATGTATACCTTGTGTATTGTGAATTATGAGATGCCCTGGTACTTCTTAAGTTGGGTTCTGGGGTCAGATATCTATCTTCATCAAGAGACACTGTACCGGAGTGAATCTTGTAAAAGAAAGTTGAGGAAGACTCACCCTGCGGTCCTCCAGGGATGGCCACTCGAGTTCGTCCAACATATCGTCAACGCTACTCCTGTTACGCCATCGCCTGCAGGTCCACCTGACTGCTGTCTTCGGCACTTTCTCCACCTTCTTTGTCTCGATGCCAAATAGGAGCTGCATACTCAAGCTGATGACGAACCAATTGTTTTGTATGCAACTTCCTTTGTGTGCCGAGGTGCAAGAGCCAAACTGCGCCGAACAAAACCCAATGTCTTAGTTGCTTCACAAGACATTTCTGAAATATGTTGACCCCATTCCAAGTCGTCAGTAATAGTAAAGGACTGGCGGATCGAACCTGTTCCAGAGTTTGCTGATGTAGAGAGTAGCTGAAATATATTTGATTGCTAGGGAGGTGCCGGGTCACCCTCATTGAGTGACATTTGGTAACGTTGAATTTCATTTGCCAATCGGTATCCCATTGTGCAAGGCTGAATCAGTTTGGGTACAAAACTTCCCATTTTGTGGCAAGTTGGTATCGACCTCCAGATGGTAAGATAGAGGAACTTGAGTTATTCAAAAAACAACTTGAACAACAGATCCCCCTCGGTCCATGTCTTGGGTGATTTTAACTTCAGAGATATTGTTTGGCCAGATGGACTCAACAAACAACGTTTTTCATTGAGCATGTCTGAAGGTGCAAAGTTGGTAGACCTCATTAGTGACCATGAATTGGAACAGGTAGTGCACTTCCCCACAAGAAGACAAAACACATTGGATTTGATTATCACTTCACTTCCCGGACAAGTTGTTGATATTCACTCCCCCGACAGGATTAGTGATCATGACATTGTCTCTGGAAATTTGAAAATAGTTATTCCCCCCATCAATAAACCTAAGAGAAAGGTGTATCAGAAAGGTGATTATGAATCTATGAAAGCTGATGCCCTTAAATTTGCAAAGGAGAAATATTTCAACGGTTACTCTAGCACACGGTCGGTTCAAGAAAACTTTAATTTGATCACATCTTTTATCCAGGATTCAGTGGATAAACATATCCCATCAAAGACTAGTCGCTCAGTTTCCCCAGTCCCATGGTTAACTCCTGAAAAAAAGAAGAAAGATTCGCAGAAAAAATACAACTCACGCTAAAGCGAAGAAAACTGGGAGCGCAAAACTTAGAACAAAATTTGAAACTTTGAGAAGAGAAATCAAAGCAGATATCAGAAAACGGCATGAGTTGTGTGTAAATAACTTGGTTGGTGATGTTAAGGCTAATCCAAGAGATTTTTATCGGTACGTAAATAGTCAGAAAAAGATGTTCAAGGTATCCCCACTTTGAAAAAGCGAAATGAAAGTGGTCTTGCTGAATCAGATTTTGAAAAGGCTGGTGAATTCAATGATTATGGTCAGTTTACGGATGTGGTCACCAAAACTGAACATAGCCAGGTCCCTCTTTTGAATAGAAAAGCCCCGTTCATGGAAGACATAGTGGTGTCTAAAGAAGGTGTCACAAAACTTCTCAAAGGTTTGAACCCGCCGAAAGCTTTAGGTCCTGATGAGCCGTAACCCAGAGTCCTTAAGGAATTGACATCTGAGCTAGGTCCTGTTTTTGCACATCTTTTTCAACAGTTAATAGACTCGGGTGAAATCCCCAAAGAATGGTCTTTAGCAAACATTTGTCCCCCTGTTCAAAAAGGCTGACAAGTCTCTTGCTTCCAACTATCGTCCAGTTTCTTTGATCTGCGTACCCTGGAAACTTCTAGAACATATAGTGTGTTCTAATATCATGTCTCATTTGGATCATCATAAGCTTTTGTCAGACAGGCAACATGCATTCAGGAAATCCCATAGTTGTGAAACCCAGTTAGCTACCGTGATTGATGATTGGGAAAAAATCTTAGACAATCAAGGTCAGGTTGATACATTTATCTTGGATTTCGAAAAAAGCTTTCGACACTCCTCCGCATGAACTCCTTAAAAGCAAATTGTTCAGTTACGGAATTGGTGGGGAGACAATTAAATGGATTGATGCCTTCCTTTGCCATAGACGACAAAGAGTTGTAATGGCGTAAAATCAGACTGGGCTCCTGTTGTATCTGGTGTCCCACAGGGCACCGTTCTTGGTCCCTTGTTGTTTTCGTTGCATATAAATGATATCACCTCGGATATTGAATCGGAAATCAGACTCTTTGCTGATGATTGTGTCTATTATCGTGAAATTAAGAATGTGGAGGATACAGTGAAACTTCAGAAGGATATTGATCGATTTGGTAGTTGGGCCCGGAAATGGGGTATGAGATTCCAACCCGTCAAGTGCAACATGATGCAGCTGACGAATAAACGTACTAGTAAAATTCAGGCTTCTTACAAGCTTGAGGGTACTGTGTTGGAAAATGTTGAAAGTATCAAATATCTTGGTGTAACAATAACTACATGTAAGGATTTAAAATGGAATACTCACATCAGCAATGTGTGCACCAAAGCCAATAGGACCCTTGTTTTTTAGACGAAATCTGTTTTCTTGCCCCAAGATCTTACAAAGGTCTGGTGAGACCTATTCTTGAATATGGTAGCTCAGTTTGGGACCCTCATAATGAAGGTCTGATAAATAATTTGGAGAAAGTGCAAAAGCGTGCGGGTAGGTTTGTAACTAGGAACTATACATATGAAAAAGGTAGTATGACTGACATCCTTAAAAACTACAATGGGAATGCCTGCAGAAAAGAAGGAAGAATAATAGAATTATATTGCTTTACAAAGGTCTAAAAGGGAGAGCAAAAATACCCACGGATGACCTTATCCCCAAAAATAGGCGTTGTAGGAATCAACACTCCTTGGCAATTCAGATACCTTCAGCAAGTACAAATGCCTATTTACACAGTCTTTTTCCCCAGACTATTAGAGATTGGAATGAACTCCCTGATTCTCTGATCTCCTCTGCTGAATTGTCAGATGTGTGTCTAAATTTACTTCTCTTGTGAGAGCTCGGGACTAATCCCCTCCGGTCAAGCCCCATCCCCCCTGGTGTGGTATTGTCACTTTGACGTTTCACCAGTAAACTATTCCGATTCTGATTCAGGTCTTCTTGTAGAATTTGGCAATCAGTGAGTGAATTATGTTCCTATACAAAACACAATCGTCTGCAAAAAGACGAACAGTCGACCTGATATTGTCCAGAAGGTCGTTAATAAATATCAAGAAAAGGACCGGTCCCAAGACTAATCCTTGGGGGACTCCAGATAAGACCGGGACTGGATCTGAGGCTTGGCCATCTAACACCACTTTTTGATAGCGCCCAGAGAGCCATGAAGCGATCCACTTGTGAGTAGATCCTCTAATCCTGTAGTAGTGCAGTTTGTATAGTAACCTCTTATGTGGTACCTTGTCAAAAGCCTTTGCAAAATCCATGATCACATCCGTTTGTCTGTGACCCCGGTTCAGAGCTCGATCCAGGTTACTAACCATGTCGTGAAAGAACTGAACCAGCTGGGTCTCGCAAGACCTCTGACTACGGAAACCATGCTGACAGTCAGCAAGAATATTTTCAATGGAAAGATGCTTATTTATGTTGCTGACTATAATATGCTCTAAGGTTGTGCAGCAGATGCAAGTTAGCGACACCGGTCTGCAATTTGCTGCATCATATTTCTCACCGTTCTTATACACCGGAGCCACATTTGCCTGTCGCCAATCATCTGGTACAGTTCCCTGAGCAAGGACTTTCTACGGAGGAAACTCCTTGCCCTGAGCAAGCTACTCATTGTAGATAAAGGCCAAGATGGGAGCAATTTCAGAACTACATTCTTTTAATACCCTAGCACTCAGGCCGTCTGGCCCAGGTACCTTGTGAACCTTTAGCTCATGCAGCAGTTTGAGGACCCCTTTAGGGTCAACTGTGATTTCACCCATGGGGGTAAAAGGGCTTGTGCCTTTGGAGGGAATTTCAGAATCAGTCTCACACGTAAATGCAGAATGAAATTGTTTATTGCAGATGTTTGCCTTATCAACCGTGTCGGTTTTTAGAATTCCGTTTTCTCTTAGTGAAGTGATCCATGGCGCGTCTTTTTTGAGCGACTTAATAATTAAATGAACAAAACCTTCTAAATTTTTCATTTTTTCTCGGGCAATCGGGATCATTGTCATCAGTTTCAAAGGAGAAGATATTGGAAATATGTTTCCAATATGCATCTCTGATGGCTTTCTGTACGTGTGCTCTGAACCGTTTGTAATGGTTCTTAATGCCAGGACTGCTTTACTTTCGAGCAAGGAAGTACAGTTTTTCGCGTTTCCTAATAAGGCGTTTGATCGAATGGTCGATCCATGGTAAACTGTATTTTGTCTTGGTCATTTTTGTTGGTATAAACCTTTCAATAGCCATTTATTAACATTCGCTAGGTCCCGAGGGGGAATTACAGACAACCGCCCCAAAGACAACTCGTCCCACATAAAACTTGCCGCAAGACGACTCGCCCCACTTTCAGAAGACAACTCGCCCCGCTTTAGAAGACAACTCGCCCAACTTTAAAAGACAACTCGTCCACTGTCTTAGACCCCGCTATGGAATTTGCTCCATATTATTAGAGAACTTACCAAACTATTGTTATCTCAATATTAAAGTCATTGTTTTCTGAAAGTAACAAGAACTCCGCGGAGGTCGATATCGCACCTGCATCGGGCAAAATAACTAAAAACATGAAATATAGGTCCAGGGCACCAGGTTAAGTGTTCTGAAAGGGTATATGACGGACATTTACTATGCAAGCTTTCACACTCACAGCTATCACTGATGCAGAAAAAAACAAACTTCGACATAAAAATATAACAAAGTCAATGGACCGTGAAATATAGGTCAAGGTCAGCAGGTCAAGGTACGTGCTTGAAGGGTATGTCAAGGACAGTTACTATGCAAGGTTTCACACTCACAGCTATCACTGACGCAGAGAAAACCTAACTTTGACGTAAAAATTAACAAAGTCAATAGACCGTAAAATATAGGTCAAGGTCAGCCAGTCAAGGTGCATGCTTGAAGGGTATGTCAAGGACAGTTACTATGCAAGGTTTCACACTCGCAGCTATCACTGATGCAGAGAACACCAAACTCTGACGTAAAAATTTACAAAGTCAATGGACCGTGAAATATAGGTCAAGGTCAGCGGGTCAAGGTGCGTGCTTGAAGGGTATGTCAAGGACAATTACTATGCAAGGTTTCAGACTCGCAGCTATCACTGATGCAGAGAAAACCTAACTTCGACGTAAAAATTAACAAAGTCAATGGACTGTGAAATATAGGTCAAGGTCAGCATGTCAAGGTGCGTGCTTGAATGGTAAGTCAAGGACAATTACTATGCAAGGTTTCAGACTCCAGCTATCACTGATGTCGAGAAAACCAAACTTCGACGTAAAAATTTTCGAAGTCAGTGGACCGTGAAATATAGGTCAAGGGTACTGGGTCAAGGTGCGTGCTTGAAGGGTATGTCAAGGACAATTACTATGCAAGGTTTCAGACTCGCAGCTATCACTGATGTCGAGAAAACTAAACTTCGACGTAAATGTTGACGGACGAACGAACGTACGGACGGACGGAAATTTGAACTCCTATATCGCACCCTGCTATAAGCAGGTGCGATAAAAATCCACGAGGAAAACTCGACCCATCACATTAGCCTATGAAAAGGTTTATGATTTTTAAAAAGATGCTATACATATACTCACATACATGTAAGTTGTTGTACGTATATTTACAGCATACCTTTTCATTGTTTCCAGCCGGTGCCACGAGGAGTGATTCGGTCTTGCTGCCCAGGCTATACTAGCATCTAAAATATATTCAAATACCACTTCCATTTTTCTTTTTCAAAGGGTGAGTGCCTTGGGTATCTTTCCTCTGACTATTGATATACCTATAAAAAACCCCTGGGATTAGCCTTAACATCCCCTACCAAGTTACTGACATACAGGTCATGCTGCTTCCTTTTATCAGCTTTGATTTCCCGTCTTAAGTTTTCAAATTTAGATCTAATTTTTGCACTACTAGTTTTCTTAGCTTTTGCATGAGTTGCATTTTTTCTGCGAATCTTTCTCCTTATCTCTGACAGGAGTTATCCATGGGACAGAAGAGACGGAGCGACTTGTTTTTGATGGGATGTGCTTATCTGCCGAGTCCTGAATGAAAGATGTAGTAAGATTGAAATTTTCTTGCACCGAACGGTTATCCGAGCAGCCATTGAAATACTTTTCAGTGGGACAAACTCTCTTCTAAAGTGGGACCAGTTGTTTTCAAAAGTGCGGGGATTTGTCTTCAAAAGTGGGATGAGTTGTCTTCCAAAAGTGGGGCGAGTTGTCTTCTAAAGTGGAGCGAGTTGTCTTCTAAAAGTGGGGAGAGTTGCCTTGGGGCGAGTTTATTTGGGGCGAGTTGTCTTGGGGCTGTTCCTGATTTTTCACAGCAACAAGGCAAACACTTATTGAAAAACGCCCAACAAATTTGACTTGTAAGATGTCGCATTACCAAAATTTTGCCCATGCAATATACAGAATTTTTTTCAGCTGTAAAAGTTGGAAAATTTCATTGGGAAACATTCGATGTTTTTAATATTTTCGCTCAAAACAGTGTTTGTGGGTACACGTTAGAACCGCCTCGCCGAGGCGGTTCTAACGAGTACCCACGATACATGTATGTTTTGGATCAAAATAAGAAAAGTGTGTATACCCCTGAAAACCCCACTTTTACTATAATAAGAGCTGTCGCAGGACAGCGTAGCTCGCCTGACTTGTGCTTTGCCACTACATCTGTTAAAATCTATGACTCATGACCTTGACCTCAAGGTCACTCAGGTGGGTCATGATGGTACAACATAAAACTTCAGACTAATGCAAAGTATCAACTTGATCAATCTACATGTTCAAGAGATATAGACTTATAAAAACATTAACCAAAACTTAAACACAAAACTTCCAAGTCTGTGACCCTGACCTCAAGGTCATCCAGGTGAGTTGTGATGTACAGCATAAAATCTGAGACCAATATCTATCAACATGTAAGTATCAACTTTATCCATCAACATGTTCAAGAGATTAAGACTTTAACCAAAAAATTTAACACAAAATTTCTAAGTCTGTGACCTTGACCTCAAGGTCACCCAGGGTAGGTCATGATGGTACTGCATAAAACTTCAGACCAATATCTACCAACATGCAAAGTATCAACTTGATCAATCAACATGGTCAACAGATGTAGACTTACAAAAACTTAAATCAAAAACTTAAACACAAAATTTCTAAGTCTGTGACCTTGCTCAAGGTCACCGAGAGTGGGTCATGATGGTACTGCATAAACTTCAGACCAATATCTAGCAACATGCAAAGTATCAACTCAATCCATCAATATGGTCAAGATATAGACTTACAAAAACTTTAACCAAAAACTTAAACACAAAATTTCTAAGTCCGTGACCTTGACCTCAAGGTCACCCAGGGTAGGTCATGATGGTACTGCGTAAAACTACAGACCAATATCTAGCAACATGCAAAGTATCAACTCAATACATCTATATGGTCAAGAGATATAGACTTCTAAAAACTTTAACCAAAAACTTAAACATAAAATTTCTAAGTCCGTGACCTTGACCTCAAGGTCACCCAGGGTGGGTCATGATGGTACTGCGTAAAACTTCAGACCAATGTCTAGCAACATGCAAAGTATCAACTCAATACATCAATATGGTCAAGAGATATAGACTTACAAAAACTTTAACCAAAAACTTATTAAAACACAAAATTTCTAAGTCCGTGACCTTGACCTCAAGGTCACCCAGGGTGGGTCTTGATGGTACTGCGTAAAACTTCAGACCAATATCTAGCAACATGCAAAGTATCAAGTCAATCCATCGATATAGTCAAGAGATATAGACTTACAAAAACTTTAACCAAAAACTTATTAAAACACAAAATTTCTAAGTCCGTGACCTTGACCTCAAGGTCACCCAGGGTGGGTCATGATGGTACTGCGTAAAACTTCAGACCAATATCTAGCAATATGCAAAGTATCAACTTGATCCATCAACATGGTCAAGAGATATAGACTTATAAAAACTTTAACCGAAAGTGTGACGCGGACGTAAACGTACACGTAAACGTAAACGTAAACGGAGACGACCGAGGTGACTACAATAGCTCTATGCACTTCGTGCAGGCGAGCTAAAAAGTGGCGTATGAGCGTGTATACATCCCATGGACATGCTTTCCTTATGTGTAAGACAATTTTATGTGGGTACTAAAGCTACTATTTAAAACCTCTGTACGTATCCCTGATTTTGCTGCATAGTATCATGACTGCCTTTTTTTCTCCCATCTCGATTTAAGTTCTAATTGCACAAATTCCTAATCATGGCTTACTTTTACCATTTCACTTATTCAAATTCCCACTTTATACACAACAATTTATATACATATATATAATGTGTCAAATACATGCTGTATGTTTGTAATTTCATATATTGATTGAAATTCCTCATCACTTCCTATAACGTTATGATAGCAATTTCAAATGAACTCTCATATGTTTCTTTAAATTCCCTTGAAATGCACACCGGAAGTCACACAGTGAGCATGCATGAGGTTTCTCTCCTGTATGTGTGTACTCGTGTTCTCGTAGCGCCGCTCCGGAATAAAACTTCTTGTCACACTGATTACAAGCATGACTGTAGGCCTTTTCGTGACGCTTTGTATGCATCTTTAGTTGAGCAAGCGTCTTAAAAGCAGATGGGCAATGACTACATTTGAAGTCTCTTGTTCTGTGAGATTGCTCATGTGCCCTTAGTAACTTACGGTCACGAAATGTTTTTCCACATTTGCTACACGGAAGCTCTTGATTCCCATGCTTAGATTTCACATGATATTGAAAAGAGTCAATGTGCTTAAACACTCGAGAACAGTGTTGACACTGGAACTTCTCGTTGCTGTGTTTGTTCTTCTTGTGTAGCCTTAAGCCTGGAATCAGAAAAAAATCAATATAACGGTAAAAAGAAGCAACGGCTAAGAATTGGTGCAATTTGAGTCAAGCCTCACCATAAAAGCCTAAAATATGTTTTACAAATTCTATATCATGGCTTCGGTTGGCAAAGTGGTTTTAGTTTTGATCACGCTGGACGAACGATGGATATATGCTGTACCCTTGTTATAAAATCAGCTCATCTTGTGAGCATTTGGCTCAGGTGAGCAACTAATTCGCTCAGAACAGATTAAGGTTTGACATTTTATCCATCTAATCTGACCAGTCTTTGTGGCTCTAATTATAATCAAGCATTTCCATATACGAGTATTTCCAAGCAGACAGAGGAATATGAACGCGAAAATCTTGACCGATAACACATTATTAGATATATTTCATAAACAAACTGTTTTATAAATAACGTAACTTACCTGCATGCCATGTGAATGAAGCCCCACATATCTCACAAACCAGTTCCCTTTTCTTGTCACCGTGGACAGTCTTTTGGTGGCGCAGCATATAGGACCTCTCATGAAAACGCAGGCCGCATGTTGAACATTGGAAGGGTCTCACATTAAGGTGAACTCTGATGTGCCTTGGATACCTTGATATTTGTTTTCGCAGGAAAACCTTGCCACAATATTCACAGACGCGTTTACAAAAGGATGACTTTGTATGCCTTTCAAAAAAGGCCTTGCTCTGAAATGTTTGATCACACACATGACATTGTAAGTTTTTGGATTCTTGCTCTGTGTCAGAATCTGTTTTAATAGAGCCAAGTTCTACTTTTTCTTGAATTTCCAATGACTCATTTTCTGTGTGAGATGAACTTTTGGAACTTGTAGAATCATTCTTGGCACTAAACTCTATTTTTGCTGAGTCCGGATTTGATTTTTCCTGCATTCCATGTGACTCATTGACTGGGTAAATTTGACTGTTTAAGTTGTCTTGCTTTGCATTAAAGATGTTTGGCTTGTCACCTTTTGTTTGGTAAGCTGCCTGTTTAACATTTACGGATTTTAATGATGTCTTTTTTGTTTTCATCTCATGATATTTAATATGCTTGTTGAAATCTTCCAATCCTTCATAAATAAATATTTTATTACAGAATGGACAGACCTTCCTGCACGCGTGGTTATCATAAGCCTTCTTCCTCCTAAATGTATGATTACAGACATGGCACTTCATTTTTGCTGCATTACTTTCGGTTTCAGTGTTAGGCATGACTTGATTGTGTTGGTTAAGGGTTTCTTGTGTAACTGGTAATTTATTTTCCACTTGAATTATGTTTTCGACAGACTCTTGTTCTAGAGTATTATTTTCACTTGCCTTGTTACATGCACTTTGTGGATGGTCAAGAGGTTCATTGTCTTTTGAAGGTTCTACTGATTTATTTTCTAATTTCCTTTTATGAGAGTTAATGTGTCTGTTGAAATTTCCCAATCTTCTATGAGGAAATACTTTGTCACAATAAGGACAGATTTTTCTGCATACATGCTTTTTAAAACACTTTAAGTTTTTCCACGTAAAGCCACAGGTATCGCAAGACATGTTGACTGCTTTGTTGGGCGACTTTGGCATAGACATACCAGGTACATCAGTAAAAAGAATTAATGAATCACCTTCTGGTGAAACAGTGTGATCATTTTCAGACTGTAACAAATCAAAACTGCTTGTTTCGTCACATACATTGCAGCCAATTACTACTTTTTGTTTACTGTCTTGCAAACGTTTACCACTGAATTTCTTATTTCTGATACAGGCCCTCAACCGTTTCGTTTTGCAACTTTTAAGATTTGTTTTCCTATTTTTGCCAGATACACTTGCTTTATGAAGGAGCTCGTCCTCTTTGGTTTTCACAGCGTTGGGTTTATCCCCAGCATTATCAGTTTTAATGGCATTAACATTTCCAAAGCTTTGTTGATCAATGATAGGCTCAACAACAACTGCAGCAGGGAGACAGTCTGTTTCCATATCGATGTCTTCGTTATAATCACCATCATCTACATATGAATCTGCAGCTGGTTCCGTTTTAACTTTATATATTGAATCGGTTAATGGAATACAATCAGACTGCTCATGAGCTGACGATTCAATGATTCCGTTGGCATTTGGCACACCTTCAGAGACCCAGTCAGTGACAGCTAATAAACTTTGCGATTGTGTTTCTAAATTACACTGACCTGAAAGAAGAAAAAGAAAAATAGAAAGTCAAGGAAACTAAAAAAAATAAGATTCAAAATCCCTGCATATGTTATACCATACCATTTCCGATACTGAGAATGGTGAACCCCTATGGTTCGTCGTCTCACTCGACTCTTCTTCTCACTTTTGTTATCTTGCTTCCGGTGTCATTAGAAGTACTCAATAAGACGGTTTAGTCTCAAGTATACTGTAGCCAATTAGATATATATCTCAGTTCTTCAATTCAAATATTATCACTATAGTAACATCACTATTATATCCAGATATGAATAATCTCAGTTTTGAAAATTTATGAATGTGTCAACAGTCAACAATTAAATGTTTCAAAAGCACAACGGTGCAACATATATACATCATTTTGTTCAAATTCTGAAGTTTTTGTATGTCTAGGCGCGGCCCTCAGAGGCACCGCCCCTCTCGAATGGCCTAGTTTGATCTGTCCCATCTCTTTTTTTACCTTTCACTGACACAATTTTACCCCTACTAATCTTTAGGTCTGTCTCTCCATTTTCTTCTCTAGACCGTCTCTCCACTCTTAACTCATATGCCTGCTTCCTTTGGTTTTTAGTAAGGTCTGGAGTAAAATAAATGTTTGTGTACACTGCATTAGCACTTTTTCTCAGCTTGCTGTTTGATCTCAAAATTTGCCTCTTGTGGTCAAAAACATTGACAGATAATCGAATAGGTCTTGTTTTGCCAGCCTCCCTCTTTCCCAGTCTTACCAATTTGTTTACTTCAATGTCTAAATCCATATGATTCTCTAAAACGTTCATCAAAAAATCATGATCTTCACGTTGTCTTTCAATGGAATCTTCCTTCTTACTCTCTGGTAGGTTAAGACATACAAGATTTAAACGCCTTGCCTCAATTTCTTTTTGTTCTGCTAACTGTTCGCTTACTACAGTTTTGATATTTTCATTTGTTACCGTTTCTCTGTTCTCTAGGGTCTCAACTCTATCTTTTAATGATTCAACATTTGTTTCTACATTTCCCAGACAGACAAGTAGCTTTTGAACTCCCGGAATAGCATGAATGCAATGGTTACAATACCAAGAGGCACTGGCACAACTATTTAACACCTCAAAGGTACCCTTTGACAGTAAAGAACAGGGCTGACAATAACTGTTTTCACAGAAACCACATGGCAACATTTTCTGTTTTTCAAAAGGTTTTTGACAACCTTCACACGAGTCAGGTTTTGCAGCGCTTTGATTTGTTTGAGGAATAGGTACTTTAGATTTGTCTTTTCTTGTGTAAGTGTGATCTCTTGTACTTTTGGAACTAGATTTCTCTGCAGCTGCTTCAGACATGCTTCTTGTTTCCATGCTGTTGGATGCCATTAAAACTCATTCAATTTTGGAAATAAGTATAATTTCTCAAACACTGTTGACAATCAAGTCATAAACACATAAATTTTTCTCAAATATGTTTTAAAACATCTGGATGTTTCTCGATTTTAATTAAATTTTTAGCCTCTGATTATTAGGCGGCCACCACTGTTGACACCGGTTTATTACGTCCGATCCGTTCCGGTCCAGTGATTGCACGCACCCCATATTTTTGTACCATCTTATATTGCCCTTTCTTTCCTGCCTTGAACGGGTTGGCATTTCAAATCTAAATGTAACATTCACTAGATCATTTATTTTACTATAGACATCAGACAACACGAATACAGTTCTGTCTGTACATTCACAAATTATTACGTATATATGCTATCAAAATATAACCAGGTTGTATGTGTAAGTAAATTTATGTTAAAGTATAAAATGAATATTTACCTTGTTTTTGATAGAGCCATTTTCTATCACTGAAAAGCTCTATAATGGCATTTTCTTGCTCCAGTGTCACAGTCAGCGTAATCTGGTAGAAACCCATTGCTTAACCTGAAAGGAAATACATATATCCTAGTGTAAGCAATAATCACGCACATAACACTTCCCGGCTCATTTAAAATACAAGCATAGACCAAACAATTAATTTATCTTCATTCTTACATTCATTCACGTAAGTCTTTGCTCCATGTCCAGTGACAAATTTAAAAAGTACCTTTTTACATGCTATATCTGGCTTTGGAAAATCCCAAACAAATATGGTGGCTTGCTGTCTAAGTCATCAAAAGTCACTCACTTCAAAAATAATCTAATCTATGGGCAGACAAACATACAACAAGTCTGAACTAGATGGCAATTTAAATTTAAGTATTTTGGCCAAATGGGAACCAAATTTCAAGCTTGCAAATGCTAAATCTTCTAAGTAACTGGCCTTTCAGCAAAGACATAGCAAATACACAGTGAAAAACCAAGGTTAAGGATTTATCAATATTGACATGAGTGGGTGGGGTATGTAAAACAGAAATCTACTGTTTTCTTGAACCTGTCAATCAAATGATGATGTGCATTTATTGCTAATAGACGTCACAAATACTAGGAATGACTCAATATAGTTATTATTTTAAAATTTTAAATAACTTGGTGTAAAATTGGAAATGTAACTGGTTTTCGTGGGACCCATTTCCTGGAAAATGGAATGCATTTGAATAAAAATTACACAAAGCCTAAATGTCTAGGATACATAATCTGACAAATTAAGTATTATTTTGGGGTCATGGAAAATGTATTTCTCTGGGAAAAGTTAGTGTAAACATGTTTTTCTGGAAAATTCTGAAAGTGGGTAACTTGGGGCGACTCGTGTGCGCTTATTGTTTGCTGAAAGATGACATGCATTTTGTTTCAGGTTCTTGTATGATTGAAGTCAATGACTACATCGAAAAATCTGGCTTATTGTTAGAAAAATGGGTCCAACGATTTCAACCCGGAAGTAACTGAAAAATGACTCACTTGCTCTGAGCTGACCACTCATTTCACAATCATGTATACACAAATCCATGTATTTGCAACATATTCAACAGTCCCATGATAAAGCATGCTAAAGAATGTAGCATTGTTGACAAAATAAACAATTCTTTTTTATACAGGTAAATCTTCAATTATGTATATACAGTGACCACCCATAAGTCCTTAAGACTCATAAAGGTATATGACTGCTCATTCCATCACTATCATGAAGTATTTATCTGACTAAAATCAAATAATTTGGCTGCAATTGAAAATAAAGTTTTTCAGGAAAGTTCCCATGCCTGATTTATTGATCATGCCTGTTTCTTGATAAATAATATTTGCCATGAACTCGCTGACAGTGGTCAACGGAAATTATCATTATTTTTATTAATTACATATAAGAGATAAGGTAAGTGTGGCTGCCCATACATTCTTAAGTAGGACAAGTAATTATAAAATGTTGACATGATTCTGTAGTCTGGATGTTAAGAAACACAGCCAATCAATTTAGACCATCCTAATAGACATACAATGTGTTTTGTGATACTTAAAATCAAGCAGAGACAGCATAAATTGACATTTGCTTTAGTATCATATCCGGGTTGTATTGGACCCAAGATAAGTATAATGTCTGAGTTTATCACCTCCATCAAATGAGGAAATTCAGAATCAGAATAGTTTACTGGTGAAACATCAATCTGAATCTGAATAGTTTACAGGTGACACGCCAAATGACATTGTTTCACCAGGGGGTTCGTTAGTCCCTTGATCGTCAAACTGACAATACCACACCAGGGATTAGCGGGAAGGGACCGATACTGATTTCTTTTCATGGAAGAGTACATAGCGTGCCTGCCCTATACCCTTTAAGAATGGTCTGAATCCCGCTTACGATTTTGGGGGTTACAGCCTCGGTCTAGTTTCCACGGCAGAAAACAAATTATTCATGCATTTCCATAAATCTTTTGCAAAAATATACTCAGAGGAAAAAGTTTAGTCAGTAACTTTGACCAGCTTGATTACTATAATGCCCAGTCGCTTGCCTTAGATGTTCCCCTTTATTAAATTTGCGAAATCATTCTCTTTCCAATTCTGGAAAGAAACTCCACGAGATGTCAATTTTGACAGAGTTATTGGCCTTTTTTGTAAAACATCATTTTTGTAATTACCCGATAAATGATCAAAGCGGCGCTTTGATTAATAGTGCTTTCTGATAAAGGTTGTTGCCAGTGACAAAAATCCGAAAAAATCTTTCAAAATTCAGCCTCAGTCTTGAGAAATAACAAGTCAAATATTCATTATTTTTAGATTACCTCCCTTTCATTTAAAACAAGAACGAAAATTCGTTGTTTTGGTTGTTTTGCACTGTGCCAAAACCACATGCAATATTTCAATTGTTTTTCTTGGAAATGTTATATTTTATTCACAGTTTTAAAACTGGTGATTTTAATCCCAAACTATCGCGGGGTTTGGAAGCTATATCGATTCTAACTGTCCCAATGGGATTTTACATGTATTTTCAGCGTTTTCACTGACTAAACTTTTGCCGGTGAGCATAGTTTATGAAATTAACAAACCGAATCACCTTATTAAATTTTATCCAAGTTTCCCGAAATCCTTGAGCCGCCGCTGCAACTGAAATTGGTGGAAATGCTGATAGGATCATAGGTGAATAAATGTCCACCACCCGAACTTTATGACTAGTATGCAACTCTGCATGAAGCTATTATACCAACAACTGCAGATATCTCCCGTGTCATTTCGGACCCATATAATTACAGGTCCGTTGCAGAAATTAGCTTCCACCAATTGTTACATTTTTTTAGATTCAGTTTTACGTCCCTTTCAAGATTATTTCAGCTCATATGAGACGGGCCAATCAGTAGGTGGGGCAAAAACGGGAGAACCCTGAGAAAAACCACCTGACACACCCGCAAGCACAACTTGGCTTGTCTCACATACATGACATACATGTGGCCAGAGTGGGATTCGAACCCACGCCAGACACAGCGGTGAGATACGTTTTTTTTATCTATTAATTAACATGTACTGTACCTAACATATTGAGTATAATTGCGAAATATACATAACGACACTGGCTTTATAATTTTTGGTCATGTGGGTAGGGGCAGATGAGCCCCACATGAGGTCCAATTTTTTACCCAGAATCATAAAGATTCTGTAAGATTTTCCATTTAAATGACACTTTATCAAAATTTCTCATTCAAATGCATTGGCGACCTATGTTAACGTATCAGTAAATTAGGTCACGGTCATCACAAGGTCATGATTTATATACACATTGTAGTACTTTATTCATCAATGCTATAATGCCAAGTTTCGACCGGTTCTGAAGATTTTGAAGGGTTTTTACCATATATGGGCATGACGGCAATATTGGTCCACATTGCAGCACTTGAGTCATTAATGTTTCATGCCAAGTTTTGTTGAAATCAGTCTACTGGTTCTGGAATAGAAGATTAGTTGTATACACATCGGTTTCCCCTTCCTATATGCTTCATATAAATTTTGACTTTAAGTGGCCGAGCGGTTTCAGGGCTATTATGGACATATACTTAAACGCAAAAGTTTTGCAACACTTATAAAATGCAATTTTCTACTTATCGACCTAAAACATTTCTTTCGATGATATTACGGTTGACAAGTCCAGTTCTTTGCCTTGCATACAACATGGAAACCAGAACGCTGCTGCTTATGGTTGCAAAAGAAACGTCAAAACTTCAAGGCAACCCACTTTTTAAAAGTCACAGAGGAACAATACCTTACATTGTATGCGAAAAAGAAATATCAAACCAATGTGTGTTTTCAAAAGCAAAAAGGACAACAAACACAAATATGGAAAAATTATGCCTTAGTCGACGTTTATTACGTGTGTGTGACGTGTTAAAGTTTTGACGTAATTGGCTGTTTATAGGCAAACGAACATCAATAATCGAAACCTTTATATGGCATAATGTAGCCCTCAGAACATTGCACAAATCACAAAAAGATCGAGTCTTAACCAACCAGAATGAGTATGTAATGACTGTTTGAAAAAATAAGCTAACGTCAACAAAGAAACGCATCATTTACAAGTGCTGCTAAACACTATTTTCCAATATTTTGTTTTGTTTTCTGCTTGTACAGACACCAGGCTATCGACTGATGCTATTTGTTTTTAAATCGAAATAAACATCCATATTTAAGAAGCACATTGTTAAAACCCACAAACGTCACATTAACGTCAGAACAAAAACATGCGATCAAAATGCCGTGTATGGCAAATCATTACTCATTGTGTAGGGACATAATATATACTTTCAAAAATATCCTTACATAGGCAATGTAAAAGAAAACGTGAATGTAACTTGTTGCGTTTCTTTTGCGTTTAAGTATATTTGAACATGGTGGTAATGTGTAAATCGTGCCGGGGAGGGGGCAGATGAGCCCCTTGGGCCCAACGTCTTTCAAAAGCATTACATAATGATAACATGTCCATGTAATTTAACGCCCTTATACCCATTTATCTAGTACAACTGGGGTATACCGGATATACAATTTTTCTTATTTTTGATCCAAAACAAAGATTATACCAATCTATGTTTTGAGGCTCTGAAAATGTTAAATTTTTACAACTTGGGGAAAAATCTGTATATTACATGGGCATTTTTTTCCCCGAGAAACGGCACTGAGTTTAAATGTCTAATGTATACCAACATAAATGGTGGGACTAAAGGGCTAAACAAAAATCAGGTGTTTGCATTGGGGTTAAATGGCAGTGAACTCTATCTGTATTTCGTGGTTATGCCAAACGCCTCTTTAAATGATGGCGTTTTTAAATTCATGTTTTATGATCCCAAGAGGATGTTCTTGTCATTTAAATGAAAGAAAATGTCCATAGTTGCTCTAAGCTCTGTAACAATTATATTAAACATCAAAAAATGCTATAATTATTGTGCATTGAATAAACAATCAGGGCATACTTGTGTGGATTAAGATTATTTATTTTATTTATTTATTTACACAATATTTAAAGAGGGTGGCACAATTAGCTAATGAGCTATTCTACCTTGTGGCCCTCTATAACAAACAATCTACATATATACATCATAAATTACAACAAACACATGCAATAAAAATTACAAGAAGCAAGTGAAATAACAATTCAATGACACAGAATCGTTATACTAGTAAATAAAACTAAAATGGAATAAACTCTCAGTTTCGATTTGGTATGTAAGCGTTTTAAAAACCTAAAACTGATAAGACATATTCAAAATGAGCGTATAAAACAATTAAAATAGTCACATAGTAGAACTATTTAACAGCAAAAAGTGTAATTATAAAATCAGTGTACATAGACTTGTCTGAGCAAAACAGTATGGTGCATCAGGAATGTGGCGGAGCCAATGTCCAGACAGCATACCATCTGCATCAATTAATTGTTGTTGCATTCAAAGTCAATATATAAAAGTTAATTATCAATTCTGATTAAAATTACTTTTGATACTTTTCTTAAATGAACTTAGTGAACCTGCATGTTTAATGTTTAGAGGAAGAGCATTCCATAGTTTTGGCGCTGAGCAGGAGAAAGATCCACTGTATAATGTTGTATTTGCTTTTGGAACATAAAGGGAGCCATTATTAGATGATCTTAAATTCAACGTATGCATTTGTGACATTGGCTTTAAAAGTTTTGATATGTATTCAGGGGTCATATCGTTTAACGCACGATATGTCAATACAGCTTTATTGTATTTTATCCTATTCGGGACCGAAAGCCATCCGAGCTGTTGAAACATCTGAGGAGAAGGAGTATCAAACTCGGCATGCAATATAATGCGGGCTGCGCGCTTTTGCAGTTTTGACAAACGTTCAATATGAATGCCTGCAGCTGAACCCCAGGTAATAGAGCCATAATCGATATATGGGAGAATGTAACCTTGATAAAAAAGTTTCTGTACTTCAGTTGGGACGTAGTCAGATAATTGTCTTAGAAGCGAAATCTTAGAAGCGATAAGTGAGCAGAGATGGTCTAAATGATTTGACCAAGAAAGATTTTCATCAATGTGAATTCCTAGAAGTTTTTGTTCGGAAACATTTTTAATGCAAGTGTTTTCAATTTTTATATTGATTTTCTGTGACATGTTTAGCCGTTTCTTTGTTCCCAACAGCATACATGTAGTCTTACCGAAATGAACTCGCATCTTATTAGGCTTGCTCCATTCTACTGCTTTAACAAAATCATGAGTTATATCTTCTTCAATAATTTGAGTGTCATTATCAGAAGTATGTGCTGTCGCATCATCAGCATAAAGATCACATAGGCAACGGTCAAAATGAAGCGGTAGGTCATTGATATACAATAAGAATAGTGTGGGTCCTAAGATTGAGCCTTGGGGGACACCAGTTGGAACATCTGCAAGCTCAGATAGTCCCTTGTCACTTTCAATTGCTTGCTGACGATGATTCAGATAAGATGTAAACCATCTGATCGATGCTTGGCTAAATTTATAAAGGTAGAGTTTTTTAATGAGGATGGAGTGATCTACTAGATCAAATGCCTTACGGAAGTCTAGAAATAAAGCGCCTACCAAATCTCCGTCATCAATACATTTCAACCAGGAATCAATTAATTTTATGAGCGCGGTTTGACAGCTGTGCTTTTGGCGGAAACCTGACTGGCTTTCGTGCAGTAGTTTATATTTATTTAGATATCCCATTAAATGCTTATTTATGTGTTTCTCAAAGATTTTAGACACAGTCGGTAGGATAGAGATAGGTCTATAGTTATTAGGATCAGACTTATCTCCCCCTTTGAATATTGGATGTACTTTTGCTTGCTTTAGTTGCGAAGGAAATATGCCACTATCGATACTTTTGTTAATCATCATTGCGATCGAAGGGGCAATGACTGGTGCTGATGTTTTAAGTAGCCTGGGCCCAAGTCCATCCAGACCTGTTGCTTTGGCTGACTCAAGTTTGCTCAAGTAAGATAAAGCCTGATCGGGAGTTATATAAGGTATAGTAAAGAATGTACCAGTGGGAACCTTATTGTTTACAAAGTTAATTATACATTCAGTGTCTATATCTTGTACATCGGTTTCATAATTGTTCAAAATATCAGCAACGGAAGTAAAATAAATATTGAGTTTGTGAGAGATATCTTCCGAATTAGTGATACGCTGATCATTGATGATGATTTCATCAGGTAAGTTTTTACCTGAGGACTTCGCATCGCCATTTAACGCGCGCAGGTGAGCCCAAATATGTTTGGAATCTTTTGATTTACTTATAGACTCTGAGAAATATTTACGTTTAGCTGTACGTATCAAGTGTCTAGTTTTATTACGGTATTTTCTATAGTCCGCCCATTGCTTATTATGTTTGCAATTATCCCTTAGGTTTTGATTTATACGAATTTCAGGTGTAAACCAGTCAGGTAAACGTTTGGTTTTAACACGCTTCGTTTTTATGGGTGCATGCTTATTTAGATGCTTAGTCAGGGTGGTTGACCATGCTGCTAGGTCATCCTCGACTGTATTTGTGTAACTAATTTCAAGGTTGTCAAGGTCTAAGGAGAGGTCTGCAAGAAACTTGGTCTCATCGAAATGCTTGTAACTGCGATAGGAATTTATTGTATGCTTATTTTTCGCTAATTTGTGATTAACCTTTCGCGAGAAGCAGATTGGAAAATGATCGCTTATTGATAGTCTAGACACAAAACAGTTGGAAATATTTTCAGGATTAGACACATAAATGTGATCAATAATGGTCGCGGTAGTCTCTGTAACACGCGTAGGCTCCGTGACCAATTGTGAAAGATCAAACAGCTGTATTAGGTGAATCCATTTGTTATTAGTGCTCGTATTCAAATCAATATTGAAATCACCCATCAGAATAAACTCTAAGCCGGTTGCCTGCGCTATGGAAAGCTCTTCCTCAAAGAGATCAATCCAGCTGCTATAAGTATTGGGTGGACGATATGTTGAACAAAACAAAAAATGCTTGCTGTTTGGCAGTTCTATTTCCATCCATATTGTTTCAATATGTGAAATTTCTAGATCCGTTCTGCGCTTGCATTTTATAGTATTTCTAAAGTATATTATGATACCACCACCCTCTTTGTCTTGAATTTC
This sequence comes from Rugalucina vietnamica, assembly GCA_964017185.1. Taxonomy (NCBI): domain Eukaryota; kingdom Metazoa; phylum Mollusca; class Bivalvia; order Lucinida; family Lucinidae; genus Rugalucina; species Rugalucina vietnamica. The sequence goes on from OZ024870.1 coordinate 44,695,010, forward strand.
GGTTCTATCTTTGCGAAAAAAGTCGTATCCATCAATCGCTACCTGGTTATCTAAAATGGTGTGGTTCATAAAAGTCTCACAGAAACCAAAAATGTCCGGACAATTGTCGTTTGCCATAAGTAGTCGGACCTCATCCATTTTAGGAAGCAGGTGTTGAATATTTAGATTGCAGAAATGCAATCCTCTTGCAGAAAATTCTAAATCATTGTCTATGGCTGGCGTTGAGAAACAGGTAGGATTATTGGATGACTTATTTTTATATCTGCTACATGCAGATAGGCTTGGGAAACTATTATCATCAAAGGAAGAGTCACTGGTGTCACGGGATTCTTCCCTCTCGATAATGTTAGCAAAATTCGTTTGTTTTACCGGCTGGTCAATATTAAGCGATTGATCAGAGAGAGGTTCACGTGATGAAATAATTTTTATACGCCCAGCGCTTTCCTATCGTGAAGGACGAGCCGGTACACCAGTGGTTCTTCCATTGAACCAACACTCTTGCGTAGTATGACCACCCTGTCTGTAGCAGATATGACAAAATTTAACTGGACGAGGACCTCGACTCGACCTTTGAGGTGCTTGACCAACTGGTCTGCCAAAATACGAGTCAGACCTAGAACCATGTGTCTGAAAGTTATTGCTTGGCTGAGAGGTTTGGCCATAGTTACCTGGCTTTATAACTTTAATAATTCTGTCAATGTTGGACAAAAGTTTCTTTGTTCCATTAAAGTTAGGATGGATTTTGTCTCTTTTGAAATATGAGTCAGGTAGTTCACCGGAGGCGAGTAAGAATCTGTCAAAATGATTGACAAACTCAATGCCATTATCTTCACAAAGTGACTTAAGCTGCTGATTGTAGGGTTCTAGGTTTGAGCCTTTCCGTGGTAGGAGACCTGACACTATTATTCGACGATCATCGTGAACTAGACTATCTAGCAAAGAGCTATAATGGTCACAAAAGTCATCGATGTCTTCACCATTGTCGGCATCATTGCTGCCGACGTGAACAATCACAGTTTGACATTTTTCAATGTTGTAATTGTTTAGTTTGGATGTAAGTGTTTCTATAGTTGCCCCTGGGAAGGATCTTACGGTTGTGTTTGGTTTAAGATCATTGTTCTTAATATCTTTCAAAATGGAATCTCCGACAAGCAATGTTGTCTGGTTTATGCACTTTTTATCTGTTAGGTCAATAGGTTCGTTTTCATCGTTCGAGATTATGTTTGTCTTGTTGCTATGAGATCGTTTATGTTGTAACTTGTTATTGGTAGACCCAGTTGACGAACTTGGAATTGTTTTTGATTTCTGTGTTTTATCACTACCGGTTGTATTAACTCTTGTAATGGTATTTGTTTTTATTCTCTCTGTTGAGTGTTTATCAGTTTTTTCGAGTGTTTGTTGAATTAGTGAATTTGGTTTTGAAAGTGTTTTCAGCTCTTCATTATGGGTTTTAACCTTCTCAAGAATTGCATTTGTCTTATTTACAATCTGGCAAGACTTTTGATCAAACGCCAACTTGAGGGTATCGGTTGTTGATTGAAGAGATTCTATTGACTCTGAGATGCACAATTCCTTACTGTTTATCTGCCTTGTCATTGATGTTAATCGATCATTTAAGCTCTGAAAGTTATTGTCCAGTTTTGTTGATAGACTCTCAATGGCTTTGACGGCAGAGTGAGTGAATTGCTTCATATCAGCTACTTCGCGTTTTATACTTGTTATTTCGTTTTTAAGATCTGTTGGTACAGCTCTGCATGTTAAGCACACCCAAATTGCAATAGGATCAGTTGTTGTAATGCCTACACAGACTTCATACCACTCCATGCAGAACATACATTGGATCATGTCATATGATTTCTTTGCTGTTGATTTAACTTTACAACTGACACAGCATTTTGTGTTTTTTGTCTGTTTTCTTGGTTCTGATTTGTCTTTTGTGGTTTGATTCACAGGAACAGTTTCAGAGTTAGCAGCTTCTTTTAATTTTGTTATACTGTCATTCATATTTTCAGGGGTTTGTGTGTTGACTTCGATGCTGTGGTTCATGATGGTTTCAATTTCGGCCTCGTCACCTGTTGGCTGCATGGTTGAATCTAGTGCAGCCAATACAGACTCAGATAACACGTCAGTGTTGCTACCCGGAGGTTCAGATGGTGCTTTGCGTTGAAGCTCTCTCACCTCGCTTTGGAGATAATTCACCACACACTGAGCGGTCTGGTCGTATTGCCTCTTTTGGTAATCAGGAAGAAGTGTACTCATTTCATTCAGAACAAGTTTTTTGTATTCATGTTTCTTGAAATTATTGAGCTCCACCTGTGACATCTTGCATATAATACTAAGATGCTTTTCCTTCAAAGAATTCTCTATACTCATCAGCTTAGGATCGGACATTTTGTCAGTCCAGGCTGCAGTTGCTATTATACTGCTAGGAGGTACAGTACAGAGTTACTTCCCTTGATTCGATAATCGTTCAGCGTGACCCGTAATAGAGTGAGTCGATTTTGCAGTATAAACGAAAATATGGCCTAAGGGCGAGTTAGTATGGCCACTTTACAAATCTGTTTCCTAGTTAGTGTTCATCTTTACTGCAAAACTATGTGATAATTATAACAAACTCACTCTTGAGGTTTTAGAATATAGTAGTCCATATATTAATAACTATATCCTGAAAGTTTCACATTAAATCACCACGTATTTCATATAGAAACGATTGTTCATTTACGCATCGACGTTAACACAAACTTTCCACAGATAACGGTCAATGAGGTTGACTGAATATAGCGAAGTCCGTTCATATCTATAAACACAGAGTACAGTTTGGCGAAGTTTCAAGAACTGCTCAGGCACTGGCATGTCATTACTTATGCGGCTTTCACACTAGAGCACGATCTGTTATGATTGCCACGATTGACAAATCGCAGCTAATCGGGACATTTTGCCAAAATTTGACGTTCTGATACGAGTCGTTGCGTTTTGATACGATCTGTTGCGATCTGATACGATAGGGTGGCGATCGGTCAAAATCTGGTGACACGATATTGGTCCCGGATAGATACGATGAGTTGCGGTCCGATAAGATCGTTACGATAAAACCCCGATTCTAATGCGATCTGACACGATTATCACGATACTTGACCGCGATTTGATACGAACTGATACGATTAGATGCGTTCTGGTACGAGTCTCAAGAACTGATACGATATGTTGCGATAGTTTACGATTGTTGGCTTGATTTTTGGCGATTGTGGCCACGATTGTGTCACGATGAGACCACGATTGGTATATCTACTTCGAAAACAAACATATACCTCATTACGTTTTTAATCTCTGAAGACGAAACAACATTGATGGAGGAGAAGAGAATGACGAGAATGCGACATTCTCATTAGTAATGCCTTATCCCTCCCCATTCCATCCCTGTCTCTGCTGCCATTTCCTGGCATCCTTCAGATTTCGAATTAATACTGCAAAAGGACCATATTGATATTTGCTTCTCTGGTGTTGATCAAAGAATAAAAGTTATCTTGCCCGATGTATTTGATGTATTGATAATTCGTAACAGATCGTAAGCATCCGTGACAAAAGCGTGGCTTGTCGTGTCTCATCGCATTTACTCGTATCAGATCGTATCCTATCGGGAGTCATTCGCATCGCCTCCTAGTTAATCGGGAGAGGCATTTTTTTCTCGAATCGTAACAGTCCGTAACAATTCGTAGGAGATCGCAACTCATCTCAACAAATCGCGGTGTTTTGGTCGATCCCGATCACCGTGATTAAGGAACAAGATTAGATACGATTTGTTGCGATTTGTTACGATGTCATACGATCTGATGCAATGGTCACGATAGTCCCGCCAATCGTGGTAATCGTGTCAAAATTTTTGGCAGCCAAAAATTTTTCCACGATTAGCCCGATTGATATCAAGATGTGATCCCATCTGATAAGATTGGATACGATAGTCCCGATTGGTCCACGATGAAGACCACGATACCAATCGTGGTCGAATAGTGGTAAGTGTGAAAGCTGCATTATTGAAACAAATCGCGGTGTACTTAAAGGCTTAGCTTCTGGGGTAAATTGGTATCAGTTTATTCGATTTATGACCCATGCTGTTGCAATGAGATCAAATGACTGTTATAACTGAGTGAAAGCTCGCCATACCATCTGTTCACTTATCATAGCGTGGTCGATTAATTTTTGGTCACTGGGTAGTTATACGTCATCATCATTGCACCTTCAGACATGCTCAATGAAGAACCTTGTTTATTGCGTCTATTGAGGTTTAGGTAACTGAGCTGCACACTCAGCTTACATGTTCTCTTTGTATCAGTGCCTGACAGTCAATTTAGTTTTTTCCACATCTCAGTTTTAGGGAGAGGATTTTGAGATCATCATGAAAACATGTCCGTGTGATGTATACCCCCTTAAACCCACTTTTATATAGAAAAACTGGGGTTTGCAGGGGTATACCTATTTTTCTTATTTTTGCTCCAAAACATAGTTTGTGGGTACTCGTTAGAACCGCCTCGCCGAGGCGGTTATAACGTGTACCCACAATCTATGCTTTGAGCAAAAATAAGAAAAATATCATTTTTTTTCCAGTGAAAATTTTCATTTCTAAAACCCAAAAAATTTCTGTATATTACATGTACATGGGCGTGTTTTCGTAATGATCCTGATCATTGCTTACTGTAACCATTTCACTTACTTGTATGAGGCCCTACCGGGGGTTTCTTAGCTCCCTGCTCCCTGAAAGAAAAATGACCGTTCTTCCCAGGTGCCTAAATGTTTTTTCCACATTCACTGCCCTTCTGTGATGGTTCTTACTGTTTTATGCCATGGTGTTGAATTTTAGTGCTGTTAGCACCATACATGTATGTACTTTTTTATAATTTAAGTTTGGGTAACTGAGTGGCCAGGGATCTCCATCGTCGGACAGCTTACTGAATTTGTGAGTCCTCGTTTTTGATTCATTATGGTGGTTATCGTGATTTATTTGTTTGACCTTGATGATTCATTGACTAGTTAGAGATTCACCACGAGGACCGAACAACTAACTAAATGTTGTGAACCATTACAGAAGATGAAGGTTAGGCTAGGCACATGTAAAATCGATTTAAGCCCCCCCACTTCCCAATAAGTTTACATTACTGATCGTTCCAAGCCGATACGTCTGTTGTGGTTCTATTTATTTCATGTTTTGGAGTCGATTTATTTTGGTGCTGTTTGAACCTTATGTACCCTGCGTTTTCATATTTTATTTTATCTAAGTTGGGGTAACTGAGTGGCCGCCTATTGAAAAATAGCTGCTCATTCTGCTTACGAAATGTTTTCTAAGTATAAGTACCTAATTGTCAATTTAGTTTTCCAACCTCGGTTTTTGTATTGGGAATTTCTTTCTGATTGCACCTTTTCCTGATCATTGCCTACTTGTACCTATTGGGAAAATAGCTGTTCACTTGGCTTACGACATGTTTAGTATAAGTACCTGATTGTTAATATACAGTATTTTTTTCCCACCTCGGTTTTTGATGTGGGGATTTCTATCTGATTTCAAGATCATTGCCTAGTTTTACATCCCCGCCCCCGATTTTTCTTGCTTCCCAGATCAAACAAAAAATGGCCATTCATCCCAAATGGGGGTGGGGTATGAAAGCCCCTGCCGAGCCGAGCTGAAAGAAAGACGCTGCCGGGCCAGGTTTTTGACCTGTAATCGCCAATTTAACTCAAAATACCAGAAATTAATGGTTTCATATGTTGAAATAGATAAAATCGCACAGGTGTTTAAGATATTGTTCGTCATGGTTAATTTGAAAACAAAATTGGATGGCATTTTTCAATCTGACTGGCACAAAAGCTGAGATTTTCTATCAAATCCAATAAACTTGGCAAATTAGCATGACTGAGTTTATGTTAATCGCTTGCAATCATGCTATCATATAAAATCATTTTAAATGCTATAAAATATCATTCTGTATATTATTTTCCATGAAGATATCAAGCTTTTAGCAATAATTAGTCAAAAACCTGGCTCGGCAGGGTCGTTCTTTCAGCTCGGCTCGGCAGGGTCTTTCATACCCCACCCAAATGGGCCTCCCATTTCCCCAGATTCACAAAACCTTCGGAACGGCCCCACGTATTAAAATTCCCATTTTATACACAACAATTAATACAAGCGTTTCCAAATCGTTGTTTATATTTGTATTGTTAAAATTCCTGATAACTTCCTACAATGTAATGATAGCTACTTTAAATGAACTCTCATATGTTTATTCAAATTCCCGCTAAATGCACACCGGAAGTCACACAGTGTGCATGCGTGAGGTTTTTCTCCTGTATGTGTGTACATATGATTCTGTAGTGCCTGTCTGGAACAAGTTGGCTTCTTTAAAAAGAAACCAATGAAAAGGTCAGCAGCCGTTTGTTATAAGAGATTCCTTTTGCTCTAGATTTTAGTGTTGTTGATTCTCTGGTTTGCAATTAATTTCGATTCTCATTCGTTTCAGTTTCGTTTCCTATACATGAATGTCGTTTCTTGTTATGAACGCTTGACCAGTGTGTGTATCTGTCACTCAAGGCATTGACCAAAATTTCTGATGTTATGGAACCAAAGCCAATACTAAATTAAAGGGAACACGATTACAATCAATATGTCGATGTGTAGAAAACCATTTTGCAGTGCGGTCAATTTGTGACAGAGTTCTGAATTTTGACCTGCAGCCACACTACCAGAAACAGGCCCATGGGACCGATGTGATGGACTAAAAGTCAGCCATATAGAGTTCCTATAGTTTCTGTACCCCTCGTCAGGGTATCTACGATCTAAACCTAGATGCGCTATGATAAGCAGTAACCACGACCGAGACGGCTTGCCAGATTTTACCGCTATTTGACGGGGAGTGTCAAAAATGGATAAATTTAATTGATTGCGGTTAACTGTCTAGTCAGTATAGACGGGTTCACTAGTTTTTATTAAGCGCTTTATGTGACAAAACGCGTAATTGAGAGAGAGCAGTCGATCATGGGTAGAATTTTCTTCATATTCAAAGTAAACACTGTGGAAAAGGTCCTGAGGGACCTTTTCCAATAAAACTTCTTGTCACACTGATTACATGAATGACTGTAGGCCTTTTCGTGACGTCTTGAGTGATTCTTCAGTTGATCGAGCGTCTTAAAAGCCGATGGACAGTGACTACATTTGAAATCTTTTGTTCTGTGAGATCGTTCATGTTTCTTTAGCAGACGTTTTTGAACAATTTTTCCGCATTTGCTACATGGGAGTTCAGGAAGCTCTCCCTTCCCATGTTTAAATTTCAAATGCCCCCGTAGTCCGCAGAGAGACTGATACACACGAGAACAGTGTTGACACTGGAACTGCTCGTTGCTGTGTTTGTTTTTCTTGTGCAGCCAAAAGCCTGAAATGAGAATAAAATGTAAATGATAAAGTAAGCAACACCAGGAATTGAAGCAATCAGAACCAAAGCCCAACCATCATGAAAAACGAGACTGGAAAAATCAAAATGACAACCAGGTACTAATACAAAGAGAAAATATCGTAGGCTCAAAGAGCAGTTTTTCCCTAAATGTGGCCACTCCTTTACGTGGTTTCGTTGAATTTATGACTACGCACAAATAGGCGCAAATAACACAAAAACGTGACACAAGTAGAACCACAGCAGACAGAAGTACCGCCTTTGAACGGTGAGTACTACCAAGTAGCCAAGAGTCAGGAAGTACAGTCACTGGACAAAAGAAACGTAGTTTGGGGCTTTATATAATATGGGCACGGTGGTCATGTGACCTGGAGTTTTGTACGCATATTGGTCACACCTTCGTAAAGATGCTTCATATAAAATTTGGCTTTGATTTGCCAAGCGGTTTCAGAGATGTCTGAATATCATGATAATATCAATAATGCCTGGGTGTGGAGCAGATGAGCCTCGGTGCTCATTTTTGCTTCTAAAATTATTAATATTCAGCCGTACTGCCCATTTCCTGCAAGATTTTCTCTTTAAATGACATTTCAGTAGTTTTCCTATTACAATGCATAGGCGGCCTATAGTGACCTTGCTGCAAAATAGGTCATGGTCACTACAGGGTCACGATTTTTATTCATATTGCATTGCTTTAGACAACGACGCTACATGCCAAGTTATGTTGAAATCGGTCCACTGGTTCCTGAGAAGATTTTTGAAGGGTTTTTACCATATATGGGCATGGCGGCAAGCTTGGTCATGTGACCTGGATATTTTAAATACACATTGGTTTCCCCTTCCTATAGATGCTTCATATAAAATTTAGCCTTGATTGTCCAAACCGTTTCAGATGAGATGTTTGAATTTTATGGTAACATGCAGGGGTGGGGCCAGATGAATCAATGGGGTCCATGTTTTTTTAGAATTATTGATATTCGGTCATACTGCAGATTTCCTGCAGATTTTTCCTTTAAATGACATTTAAACAGTACTGCATAGGCATTGTATGTTGACATTGCCATAAAATAGATCAAGGCCATCACAATGCCATGATTTGTATACACATTGTAGTACTTTATTCATCAATGCTACATGCCAAGTTTCGTTAAAATCGGTCCACTGGTTCCTGAGAAGTAGATTTTTAAAGGTTTTTACCATATATGGACATGGCGGCCACCTTGGCCATGTGACCTGGATTTTTATATATACAATGGTTCCCCCTTCATATAAAATTTAGCTTTGATTGGCAAAACGGTTTCAGAAGAGAATAGAATTGAAAATGTGAATGGACGGGTGGACATATGAGCCTTCAGCTCAGGTGAGCTAAAAACTGGCAGCTGAAACCAGATTTACAGGATCCCAACCTTGTCTGCATGAGCTTTGGAAAAATAGTGTTCATTTTACAGAAAATTAAAATAAGCATATAAAAGTTCATTTGTGAACAGAGATGGGGTCATTACTTTTGAAAGTTATTAATCAAATTAGTATATAGACTTAATGTACAAAAACAACTAAAACTCATAATGAAAAAATTTAGTTACTTGCATGCCATAAGAATGAAGCCCCGCATATATCACAAACAAATTGCTTTTTCTTGTCACCGTGTAACATCTTCTGGTGGCGCAGCATGGGTGTTTTCTCATGAAAACGCAGTCCGCATGTTGAACACTGGAAGAGCCTCACATCCAGATGAAATCTGATGTGCCTTGGATACGTTGATATTTGTCTTCGCAGGAAAACTTTGCCACAATATTCACAAACACGTTTACAAGAAGATGAATTTTTGTGCTTTGTAAAAGTGGTCTTGTTTTTAAATGTGTGATTACAAACATGGCATTGTAAGTTTCTGGATTCTTCCTCTGTGTCAGTATCGGTTTTAATAGAGTCAAATTCTACTTTTTCTTGAGTTTCCAAGGGCTCATTTTCTGATTGAGTTTGACTTTTGAAACTTGTGGAGTCGTTCTCGGCATTAAACTTTATTTTTACAATGTCAGGATTTGATTTCTCTTGCTTTTCTTGTGACTCATTGAATGGGTATGTTTGACTATTGAAGGTGTTCTGTTTTGCATTACTAAAGCTACTTGGCTTGTCACCTTTCCTTTGGTTTGCTGACTGTTTAACATGTACAGATTTGAATGATGCCGTTTTCGTTTTCATCTCATGGTACTTAACATGCTTATTGAAATCGTCCAATCTTTCATAAATAAATATTTTATTACAGAAGGGACAGACCTTCCTGCACGCATGGTTATCATAAGCCTTCTTCCTCCTAAATGTATGATTACACACATGACACTTCATTTTTGTTGCATCACTTTCGGCTTCAGTGTTAGGCTTGTGTTGGTGAAGGTTTTGTCGTGTAACTGGTAATTCATTTTCCATGTGAATTACTTTTTCGACAGACTCCTGTTCTACTAGAGTATTATTTTCACTTGCCCTGTTACACTCACTTTGTAAATGGTTAAGAGATTCTTTATCTTTTGAAGGTTCTACTGATGCATTTTCTAATTTCTGTTTATGAAAGTTTATGTGCCTGTTGAAATTTCCCAATCTTCCATGAGGAAATACTTTGTTACAATACGGACAAATTTTTCTACACACATGCTTCTCGAAACACTTAAACCTTTTCGTTGTAAAGCCACAGATATCACAAGACAAGTTGACTTTGTTGATTGATGATTTTGCCTTAGACAGGACAGGTTCATCTGTAAAAAGAATCAAAGAATTACCTGCTTCTGGACCTGTTTTAGCATTTTTAGACTGTAACAGATCAGAACTGTTTGTTTCGTCACACACGTTGGTGTTAGTCACTACTTTTTGTCTACTGTCTCGCAAACCGTTACCACTGACTTTCTTGTTACTGATACTGGTCCTCATTTTCTTCGTTTTGCAACTTTTGAATTTCACTTTCCGCTTGTTAAGAGGTGCAATTGCTTTATGAAGGAAATGGCCCTCTTTAGCTTTCACAGCTTCAAGATTGTCCACAGCATCAGCAGTTTTAATGGCATTAACATTTCCAAAGCTTTGTTGATCAATGCTAGGATCAACAGTGACTGTGGCAGGGAGAGTGTCTGCTTCCATATCAACGTCTTCGTTACAATCACCATCATCTTCAAATAATTCTGCAGCTGGTTCCATTTTAACTATATACATTGATGAATCTGTTAACGGAAAACAACCGGAGTGGTCATGAGCTGACCATTCAATGATTCTGTTGGGATTTGGTAGACCTCCAGAGCCGCAGTTAGTGATGGATGATGAATACTGTGAGTGTGGTTCATCACCACACTGGCCTGAAAGAGTGAAAAGTAAGAAAAGACAGACATGGAGACAAAACAAAGTTCAAAATCACAGCATAAATTTGTACCTATCTAGTCTGGTGTGGCATTTTTAATTTAATAATACCCATTTCTGGACCGTCTATATTTACTTAAGACATCTGACAACAAGAATACAGTTCTACTTGTCGATTCAGGAATCACTACATAAAATGGAATGCTATCATTGTATCACCAGGTTTAAACTCAAGGGTATATTGTGCAGGTTTTGATATAGTGGTTTTAATGGACTGTTATTTATGACAGCACACCACACTGTAAAAATATTTGTTTTTCACCCAATGAAATTTAAATACATCATGCTACTGTGTATGTAAAATGATGCCAGTGTGAAATGTACCTGTACCTTGTTTTTGATAGAGCCATTTTCTATCACTGAAGAGCTCTATAATGGCATTTTCTTGCTCCAATGTCACAGTCAGTGTAATCTGGTAGAAACCCATTTCTTAGCCTGAAAAGAAATACACCTATTATTGGCTATTAATTAAGCTTGCTATTTAAAGCAAGAGTGCTGAGAGTCACAGCTGCTTATCTACTAAATTTCAAAATGCACATAAACATGATAAAGTTGAGCATTCATGTATATAATGTAAATTTCATTCAAATAAAATATAATTGTTAGATCCTTTGGAAGCAGTAAAAACATTCAAAGAGAGAAGGTGGGCCTATATATTCTCAAAAATAATTTATGATTGTTGTTTGAAATAGGTAAATATCATGGCAACTTAATTTGTGGGATCCCAAGAAAGTGAAAGTAATAATCACCAGTCAAGTTTCTGCTAGGGTGTAAGAATTTTCAATGTCAGTATTCTTAGTTACATCATCGAATTTATGACCATGTTGTTTCATTGTCTTTCTATGTTTCATAAGTCTTGTTTTAACATAGTTGTTTTTCAGTTTCATCAGTACAGGGTTTGAGTTCCTGCTATACACGTGCGAAGAGAGGTAGTCGTTGCTGAATTCAGTATGTTTTACGCGCGACGTCGATTTTGCGTCAAAATCTCCAACACTATTTAGTACGTAGGCTGTCCCGAAAGTTTTGAGCATGTGTCTATAACTCAGTAATTGCTGAAAGGAATCTATTGAATTTTTACCCAGGAACATGGCAATATGTCATGAGGTATTGCTGATAATTTCAGAAAAATAGCTCATCTGGAACCTATTCATTTAATCATTTTAGTATCGGCATGTCACTACTCTCGGAGCACTTTGACGTCAACAACGTCACATCCCTTACAATTTTCAAGATTTTTCCTTCCGATCTGATGCCTTTTAGAGTGCCTTCAAGTCTATTCAGCACTAACATTTGATTGTAATTATGTTATGTTTGATTATTCTGAGAACAACAGTTTATTCTATTTTAAACGCCATACGCCAGATCTCATGTAGCCAGCTCCCAGTTACTTTGCACTGATTTTAAGTTTGTTACTTTTCCCCTCGAACATTAAACTGTCTGTTGCCCTTCCCCAAATTATCTGCATCTTTTCTAAAATCTTACCCGTAGCAAACAAATAATGACAAAACATATGCTTAATTTGATTTAGCCAACAACAACAAAGTTTGAATATGTTGGAGACTAATTTTGGCATGCATACAGTGTTTGGTAGTAAAGCGCTGCTCCATGCATTGCTTTAAAGTCACATTTTTATCCAGCATTTCGATTGACATGAATACTTCCCGTACGAAAAATACTACAATACTATAGCTATACTATTGCTATACTTCAACAAGATTCTTGCTAAAATTTGATTTTATAGCAATATTACAACAATACTAATATATTGCAATAATATGAGTTAAAATATTGTAATAATTTGAGTAAAAGTTTAGCCAGAAAATGGGAGAAAAACTACCACTGAAAATATTGCCATAAAACAGAGAAAAAAATACTGAATAATAACTTCCTGTTGCATCATAGTTTTGGAGGTTAACCAGAGTTTAACACACAGTAACTACACATGCTGTTTAAGTCTTAAAGGACTGCAGAAATGTGCTCCAAGTTAAAAACCTTTTTTTCTACCATTTGATGAAATAGTAAACATTATTTTGCATGAAATGGATATTATAAAGGTTAGTGTTTTATGCATGTTTTTAAAAAGCAATTTCAATTAGCAATTTCAGGTTTTATATATTAATTTAATGTTTAAAATACCCCACCCACCTACCCTGGCAAACATATTTAAAATTTCAGAGTGTTTGGAGTTGGGCACCAATTTTATTAAACAAGTAGGTTAGGACTGGTCATCTTTAGTTCAGATGTTGCTTTGGACACTTATCTGTCCTAAATTAGCATGCTTAATGTTCTTTTACATCTCTTCTTCTAATTATGCTACAAAGTGTGTTGAAAAATTGAAATTAAATGCCAAGGTCTTTGTGTGAATATCAATATATGTATATGAGCAAATTATAGCAATATTTTTTGTGAAAATATTGCAATATTTTTTGAAAAAATATTGCTAAACTTTTTGAAAAAATATTGCAATAATTTGAGCACTAATTATGGCCAAAATTTTCCATATAATTTATAGCAAGAATCCTGGCGATATTTCAGCTAGAATTATTGCAATATTTTTTGACAAGATTCTTGCTAATTTAAATATTTTATATAAGATTATAGCTGAAGTATTGTTGTCATTATAGCTTGAAAAAGACAATTTCCTGCCAAGAATCTGGCTTTACTTTACAGCTAAAGTATTGTTGTAGTATTGCTGTACATTTTGGTACAGGTTCCGTAAGCTATAGCAACAATGTTACCGATCGGAACACCTTGAAATTTCTCGAACTATTTCAACAGATGATGTAGTGACATCATGCAATTTGCTTCTGCTTCTGTAGAGTCAGATTTTCTATTCTTGCTCATTTGTTTTGTTGTCTCACGTATTTTGAAAATGTCAAATTCAAAGTGCTCCGAGAAGCACTAAATTGGTTGCCTTGGAGACGAATATCTTCAACAATATTCATTTTTCAACTCTATTTTTTTCCACAGTTCCACACAAAACATATATCTGTTCATCGGTATGTATTTTATTGTAAAGCATACAAATGACTTTGAGATACAGACACAGTCTCAAAACTTTCCGGACAACCCTCGTACATGTATTCAATATGGTGGGGTATGAAAGCCCCTGCCGAGTCGAGCTGTAAGAAAGACCCTGCCGAGCCAGGTTTTTGACTTGTAATCACAAATTAAGCTTAAAATACCAAAAATGAATGGTTTCATGTGTTGAAACAGATAAAATCACACAGGTGTTAAAGATATTGTTCATCATAATTCATTTGAAAACAAAATTTGATGGCATTTTTCAATTTGACTGATACAAAAGCTGAGATTTTCTCTCAAATTCAATAAATTTGGCAAATTAGCATAACTGAGTTAATGTAAACTGTTTGCAATCATACAAAACCATTTCAAAGGCTATAAAATACCATTCTGTAGTGTATATTATTTTCCATGAAGATATCGAGTGTTTTGCAATAATTAGTCAAAAACCTGGCTCGGCATACTGAGCTCGGCAGCTCAGCTCGGCAGGGGCTTTCATACCCCACCATTCAATATTGATAACTGCCATGCAAATGATGTTTTCCACAGGATAACATGTCCACAATCTATATTTTGCGAAAAAATAATGAATAATATCAAAATGTTTACACTTCTTAAGTCCTCTGCAGTACGATGGATATATAGTTTCGTATTACGAACGTAAAATGACCCTAGAAATGACGTTTCGGGCGAAAACTGACATTAAGAATGCGACGTAAAATGAAGTTTCGACCCTTAGATACACACGTTACTTTGAGCGCCTTCAAAGTTCAATTACGTACATCTGGATTTAATTAATACCGGGGCTACATTTACCTGTCGCCAATCATCTGCTGAGCAAGTTTTGTCCACCTTCTGTTTGTATAATTCTGGTGCGTCGCGAAAAAATGTAGCGCCTTAATTAGGCGAATAAATGACCAGCACTTTAAAAATGGTAAACATTACACCGGAGTCAATAAACTGTGGTAGAGCCGGTGTGCAACTCTGCCGCAAGCAACTATACCAACAACTGCAGACTGGATGCGTAATCGCCACGATTTCGCGAAATCGTCTAGATTTTGCGAAATCTACTGAATGGCGAAACTGAGGGAAAGTTTTCAATGTACTAGATCTTTATGAGACATTTGACTTTGAAAATAATTTATTGAACCAAATTTTAATCTAGAATATTTAATATTGCGATTTTGAAAATTAAAAGTGTTTCTGAATGGGTTAATCAGGTGAATTAAATACCGGTGATCTCGCGTAAATGGCTTAGTCGACTATCTTTCTATACTGCCATAGGTCACGTTTCGCCCCCAAGACGTTTCCCCCCTAGTCGTTTCCCCCAGGGGGGGGGGGGGGATTACTCTGAAATTTTCTGTATACATAGGTGAGGCTGACTTTTTTGGGGTCAAAATTTTGAATTTCCGTATTTTCGGGGGTTTTCAGAAAAACTAGTTATTTTTTAGGGTAGTGAGCTTTCTATGGATATTTTTTTTTGGGTCATGCCTTTTCTGAATTATTTTTTTGTGGTCATCTATAATTCTAAGTAATTTTTTTGGGTTTTGCACATTTCTTGGGAAATCTCTTTATTTCTATAAAGATAAGAGTGGCTTACACTTATGTCTTACAAGGCCTTAAGATTCAATTTTGTTTGCGACCATGCCTTATGACTGGTCTTGGTGAAATTTTGGAAGCTTGATCATGATGATGTTGTCTGGATTGCAAATCAAATGGAATCAAAACCATCATAAGACTTACACTATGAGAATAAATAAAATCTTTAAATTTTATCCAACTTGGTATTTACTTCCTAGTTCCTACATATACTGACTGTATTGTGACGTGTTCTGTTGGTTGGTTGATTTGGGATTTAACGTCGCACCAACAGCTTAGATCATATGGATGTGATAAAATTTCATCAATAGGCATAAAAAAGATGAATACATGTAATTTTTTGGGGTAAGCTAAAAGTTCAAGTATTTTTTTTTGGGTATGCCTGATAGGACTGGTATTTTTGGGGGGTGGTCGGCAAATCTCAGTAATTTTTTGGGTTTGGGGTTAGAAGCTGGGGCCTCGCCTATGTATCCACAAAAAATGAGAGTACCCCCCCCCCCCCCCTGGGTCGTTTCCCCCCTAGTCGTTTCGCCTCTATTTTCCACCCTAGTTGTTTCGCCCCTCGTACCCTAGATGTTTCACCCCCAATACCATTTCCCCCTAGTCGTTTCGCACCAAATTTATTTATTTACATGCATTTATTTGAGCCAGCAAAAGGACCCTTCAGTTTTTATCAGTATGAAATTTCGTGAGACGCTTCGGCGTTGTTTTGGATCATTAACACAAGCAAGGTGCGTTGTAAATTAAATTTTCGAGTTTTTTTTCTAGTACAAAGTCGTGAAATTGTTAGAGTGCGTGTCTTTCGACTTCATAATCTTGGCTTTCAATTATCTTGGCAGCACATGAGCGTGGATCTTGTAATTCAAAAGGAAACCGACAGATAAACAGATGTACATGTATACATACAAAACGCCATTATGTCAAAAATTAAATTTGCGTCTATTTTTCATTTCGTTGTATATAGTGAAATGAATGAATAGGCATGTGTCCGTTTTTACAATATTCGAACAATGACAAAACAGTTAGTAGAAAGAATGACTCGTACCTTTTCTCCTGTCTACAAACCCCCATTTTGTTGGGGAGCTAGAGCGTCCTAATATGGAAGCCCCTCTATTTCTGAGGAAGTCTACATGCACACATATGCATTTCAAGCGCCAAGCGCTTAGTGTGAAATTTAGAAATTCAATTTCCCGGAATCTTTTTTTTTTTTTTTTTGGATTCAGTTTTACGTCCCTTTCAAGCTTTTTCACTCATATCGAGACGAATCAATCGGTAGGTGGGGCGAAAACCGGAGTACCCGGGGAAAAACCACCTGACACACCCGCAAGCAGAACATGGCTTGTCTCACATATGAATTCGTGCCCCGTGCGAGGCGCGAACCCACATCAGTGAGATGATCGAATGATCAAGAGCACTGAAGTCAGCGACCTTAACCACTCGGCCACGGGGCAGCCTTTCCTGGAATCTACAGTTTTTACGCTACAACGGAGGTCTATATGATCGATCAAAAATATGTCCATCGAGTTTTTCTTATTGTAAAGTGATGTTTCAGAACGCAGTCAGAACTGTTCAACTCGTCGCTAAAACCAGATTTGCCTGTGTATGACCTTATGATTATTTCTGTTAATTTGCTTGGTGTATTAACATATTGTCGGAGCCTTCTAACTAATTTAACAGGTTTTAAAAATAATAAATGAAAACATTAATGGTCAGCAGCCCCACAGGTGAGCTTATAGTATGAAGGCATCTATAGTTGACCGTCACTCGTATCTCGTTGTATAAGCGATTCTTACGTTTCTATCCATGGACTTGTATTAGACATGGACCTGAGATGTTGGTTTCGGTTATACCTTTTTTCTTTCATTCGAAAGATTTTGCATTACGATTAAGTGCATTATTTATTCTATGACCGGTATGAGTGTATCCTTTTGGCAGTATCAACACAATTCTCCCAACTATGACTATCACAAAAAGATTAGGAGTAGGTTATTCGGCGCCCAGGGATCTCCATCGTCGGGCGGCTTACTCAATCTGTGAGTCCTGGTTTTTGATTCATCAGGATGTTTATCATGATTTATTTGTTTGTTCTTGATGATTCATTGACTAGTTAGAGATTCACCACGAGGACCGAAGAACTAACTAAATGTTATGAACCACTGCAGAAGTGAGGGTGAGGTTAGGTACCTGTAAAACCGGTTTAAGCCCGCCAGTAACTTTGTGTTACTGATCGTTCCAAGTCGATACTTCTTTGGTGGTTCTTTTTGTTTTATGTCTTGGTGTTTACAATTTTTTGTGCTGTTGGCGCCTTATGTATGTTTTCATACATTTAGTTAAGTTAAGGTAACTGAGTGGCCACCTATTGGGAAAATAGCTGCTCATTCGGCTTACCATATGTTTCATGGTATAAGTACCTGATTGTTAGTTTGGTTTTTTTCCCACCTCGGTTTTTGGAGTGGGAATCTTTTTCTGATTGCGTCTTTTCCTGATCTTTGCCTACTTGTACTTCTTTTTGTATCATTTGTCCGTCAACGTTTTCTTACATCTCTTTCAGACACTAGAAGACAGTCAACCTCTTCATCAAGATGCAAATAGTAAGCTTTGCTAGCAACCCACTGCCGTTCATAGCTCCATGAACATCAGAAAAACTAAACTCATTTCTTATATTTATATTCATTTCTCTCTATCGCTTGTTGAAAAATCATCAATGCGATCATATTTACGAGCAGATAGATAATTTATACACAGTGTTTATACAAACAGCGGAACGGCGTCGACGTTTACAACGTCCAATCAGATTGGCGAGAGCTTTGTTTTTTTTGACGTCGTGTGACGTCGCGTGACACGATTGTGTACATGGATGTAAGAAAGGAGGTTTTAGAAAAATGTAAATATTAGGTGATGCATGCATATTTGTTGAAATGATTTTCTCACGGCTTTTAGAGGCATGAAAACATTGACATAATCATCACTCACCTTGGAAGGCGCACCAAAGGTTAACCTATAATACGTCCATTATCCGTCCATTCACAATTCCAAAGATCTCTGAAACCGCCTGACTGATGGAAGCCAACTTTTATTTGGAGTCCCTATGTGTAGAAGGAACTCACTTTTGTAGGCGGAAACCGGATCATATGCCCCCAAGCATTACTACTATGCTCATAATGCTAAAAATTGCTAAAATCCTCTTTACAACAATAGAAACTGCTTTTCCGTGAATCTTGGTACATGTATGTAGCCTTTTAGACTCCTGTCCGTCATAATTTGTTCAAACTATGCCCCTATCATGACTTTTATTTTACGGAAAGGTCATGATTGTGTTAAAAGGTGAGAACAATGGATGTTTTGGAAACTTCTACCGTCGTAGTCCTGTCAGTTGGGAGACCATGTCCATTCATGGCGTTTAAGTAAGTAAGTAAGTAAGTAAGTAAGTAAGTAAGTAAGTAAGTAAGTAAGTAAGTAAGTAAGTATGTATGTAGTTTATTTAAAGAGGGTGACTCATTTGGTCAAACCAATCTTACACGAGGCCCTCTAACACAACATACATATACATAACAAGAAACAACATTTTAAGAAAGTCATGGGCTACATAAAAATCATAGAAATGATTATATGTACATTAATTTGGTAAATTTACATATACATGTAACAAGCATTTGAGAAAAAAACGAATTATTAAAGTTGAACTAATCAAATGGTGATAGAGGTATGTCAACTGGAATAATATGTCTGAATTTAACATCCAAACACGTAATTCGTTTACAAATACATAAATAATTAAGGCTTAATTAAGGCTTGTGATTTAATGAGATCAGGATCATCTCTTGGCCTTAGATCATCCGTCGTCTCTCTACCTTTTCAAATATTCTTCTAACTAAATGTTGTGAACCACTGCAGAAGATGAAGGTGAGGTATCGATTTAAGCCCCTTAATAATTTTATATTACTGGTCGTTCCAAGGCGATACTTCTGTTGTGGTTCCATTTGTTTTATGTTTTGGGGTCGAATTTTTGTGCTGTTTGAACCTTATGTACGTTTTTTTTACATTTTTATTTAAGTTCGGGCAACTGAGTGGCCGCCTATTGGGAAATAGCTGCTCACTCGGCTTACGGTATGTTTTCTAAGTATACTGGTCAAAATAAGTCAGGGATCAAACCTTTAAGTTGTACTTTTAATTTTTGGGCAAATCGATAATAATCATTTTTTCATTTATATGGTGGATTCGCAATTTTATCGCACTTTCATATGCCACCAATATTGAAATTGTGCATCATCTGACTCAAGCACAGCTGTTCTTTAAACCAAACTACACCTTAAAAACCAGTGATAAAAAGTCCGTAAAAACCGATTCCACAAAAAAATTCAATTTTGCCAATTCATGAAATTTTTGCGAATTTGCACGATAGTCATCAAGATTCATCATTTTTAAGGTCAGCCACCTAAAAATTATTTGAAATTTCTAGCCATTTTAAAAGTTTTGCACGGACAAACTTACACACCATCAATTCTCTATTGGAATTTCATACCACTTTCATTTAAAGGGTTGTCTGCTTAAAGTTTGGTCTTGTTGAATGCAAAGACTATTGTTTCGATTCTCAAGTATACAAAACTTTCAAAATAGATTACATTGATGATACACTGTAGAAGTGTTTCATTTTACCAAAAGTTCGAATTTTTGTAGAAATTGCGCGTCGAAAGTTTGATCCCTAACTTTATTTGTCCAGTATATGAGTACCTGATTGTCAATTTAGTTTTTCCCACCTCGGTTATTGGAGTGGGAATTTCTTTCCAATTGCGCCTTTTCCTGATCATTGCCTACCTGTACCTTTCTCTAAAACAGATTGGGGATGCGGTCAGATTGGGGATGACAGTCAGATTGGGGATGACAGCCAGATTGGGGATGGCAGTCAGATTGGGGATGACAGTTAGATTGGGGATGGCAGTCAGATTGGGAATGACAGTCAGATTGGCAGGAACGGTAGTTTGTTAGGAAAATCTTGTCCACATGCTCAAGATAGCAACCATGCTCAATGATGCTCGAACTGTTAAAAAATTCTAGAGAACCTGTTGACCAATTTTCATGAAACTTGATATGTACCATTTGGAACTCAACCCGGTCATCGTTTATTAAAATGAAGTCTCTGGGCCAAACAAATCTCAGGTGAGCGATTACATGACCATTTGTCCTTGATTCAATATTTAACAGCGAGGCGAGGCGGTTCTAACGAATACCCACAATATATGTTTAGGAAATAAGAAAAATAGGTATACCCCTGCAAACCCCAGTTTTACTGTATAAAAGTGGGGCTTAAGGGTGTATATATTACACGGACATGTGTGTGTGACACGTCTTCAATTCTCTGGCTCGTTGGCTTCAGTTGTTATCAAATTGTAACATACTAAGGGAGTATAACGAACAAGTAATTTCCACAGGGTTGAAATGATTTTATTTACATGAAAGTGCACGACAAACAGCAGGGTCAATAAAAGTACAAAAGATATCACAGATTAGCATAAAACATAAGGCATATCAAAATATGAAGTGTACACAACTTGTAAATGTTCAAACCAAAATGACCTTAAACAAACATCTGCAAAAAATGCTTAACGAGATATAAAGCACGGTTTAATGTCAGACAAAAGTGTCGATTGAATGAATAGCACAATATTCTGATAACTGACATTTCTTGGAAACTGTCAACTTTGAATGTTTTTGTTTTTAAATAAACATATGTATTTTGTTGATAAACTGCGAGCACTGTGTTGGATACGTGTTTTTGTTTTCAATCGACACTTCTATACAACGGTGATGTCAGAAAATGGACACAAATATGGAATTGGACTGTTCGCATCCGTTTGAATAAGCCACGAAGTCACTGATTAGAAGATTTTTTACACATGTTCATCCCAAAAAAACCCATTTGAAACTCACACATGAAAATTGCAAGCAAGTTTGAATGCGTTATTGCACTGAAGAATGCATTTCAGACTGACACACTCGGGAATTATAAATTTAATTTGAAATCAAATAATTTGACGTTTTTCAGATAATTGTTATTACTTTCCAGTTCTTCGAAAAATGCAATTCTCTTTAGACATTTACATGACGTCCACTGTATCATAGTTAAATTTCAATGAATCAACAGTGTCATGGTACTATTCAAACGTAGAATTTTGGTCATGTAAACTCATTGTAAACCACCGGACTCATACGGGAACTAGTTGGGTGGAGAGGTAGCATTTTGGTGATGTGAAAATGACCATGTATTTACACACAAAACTTGGTTTTGTTTGTTCAAGTGGACCGCAAGCTACATTTTCATAATCATGATTACATTTTCATAATCAAAGATGTGACATTTTTCATATTGTATTTACAATTTTAAAATATTTGACTCTTAGACGACTCATTTTGAATTTTCAATATCTTAATGCAAGCCGGGCAAGCATGTCATTTCTTACTCATTTGCAGGAATTA
Organism: Rugalucina vietnamica; assembly: GCA_964017185.1. Classification (NCBI taxonomy): domain Eukaryota; kingdom Metazoa; phylum Mollusca; class Bivalvia; order Lucinida; family Lucinidae; genus Rugalucina; species Rugalucina vietnamica. Next base: position 44,716,936 of record OZ024870.1, read on the forward strand.
CAGTTTGAAATCCACACGTGGCAGTTAATCATTGTATAACCCTTTATAACGATAAAGTTTACCTATATACACTTACACCATTGCCAAATCTGCAAGTTTGGAGTCCTCAGTATTTTGCTTAACTTGGTTCTTATTGGCTTCTTCAGCATTTTGAACTGGATTTACATTTATTTGGTGAGTATTATTTATCTGTTGAGGAGTGCATTCTGAGAAGCATTGATTGTCAATACTTATTGTTTTTATATTATTGTGTTTGTCATATGTATCTGTGATACATTCTTGTGTCTCCTCTAGATTAGACTCAGTGAAACGTCTATCAGACGTACTATTATTTTCAAGTGTTCTTACATTCACAACCGTATTAATGGTTTTATTAGAACTGCTGGTCGAACTGTCCATTTCATCTGTCACTTCTTCAAACTGGTCGGTACTGTAGTCGTCGTCGATCTGACGAGTATGATTAGGCTCGTCCATATTGTGTAGAATATCCTGGTTTACAATGTCCGTCTCATTTGTTGAATCTTCTGGTTTAGGAGATTCAGTTTCAGTCTTTGTGATGTTGTCGGTCGAAGTGTCAGGGGGTTCAAGATAATTTGGATCGATCAATTGTTTACTCACGTCAGAGCTGTATTCTTTCTCAGGTGCTATTTGCTCCGCATGCAAATGATCGTCAGGCTTCTGTATTTCTGAATTTAAATTTTTACTTTTGTCAGGCTCATTTTCGGCAAGCTTCGTTTCCCCTGTGTAGACTGCCTGTGTAGTTTGGTTTGGTGAATTACTGCCTGCGAGCAAAGCCGTATTATCTGATGATGTGAAATAATCTTGAGTAACAAAGTCAAGTGGTTCTGCATATCTGTTTGATAGGTCAGGGTAGATTCTTGTATATTCCACATTGGGTTCATCTGTAACCTCGCGTTCCGTTTGTGGTTTTTGTATGCTTGCAAGGCTGGCAGAATTAGTTTGGCCTCCATTAGGTGTAATACCGAAGGAACTGTAATATCATTATAGAGATAATATTATGCTATTGTTAACGTTTTGGAGGATCGGAATTTGTATATATTGGTAACTAGCTTCAGTAAAGATTGTCAAGTAAACCAACACTACCGTAATAATTGTGTTTACAACACATTGCAGTAATTTGTGTATTCGAATGACTGAACATCTCATCTTTTCAAATATGTATCACAAAAACCAAAATACAGGAAGCATCGTTTTCATATTAAAAACTTAATATGAATCTTAAAACATTAATGTTTAATTACACAGGTACATGTTTCGCCCATTCATTTAGGGATTTTGTTGGATAAGGAATATTTTGTTGGATAAGGAATAAATATGCATTGTAAACTAGAGAACATGAATACAAAGAAACACTAGGAAACAATAACAAACAAACAGCTGCAGATGCATGCAAAATCATGTCCTTCATCCGGATATCACGACCATGTACTTGTAATTTAGATATATTCAAATTTAGATATTCTCCCATGTGTTTGTACTATAGATCTTTCCGGGGCTAATTTATTTCTTATCTTTAGCCCAACAACTTTTAGATTGTGGATTCGAACACGATACGAGTACCACCAATGATACAGGTGTTATACTGCAAACACTGTACACGATCTTTTCAAATTCTATGTATATCAACATAACACTAGAAAAAGTGTGTCTATTTACATAAGAAATACACAATAGATTTTTTGCCTTGAAAACAGTGGCCGGATGTGACATGCATAATTATACTTCTGTGACCAGCACATGTATAGTATGAATAATAAAACAAAAGAAATTAAACACTTAAATGCAACTGATCACAAATGCAATCGTATAGAAACTAAACCCCTTTTCTGTCATTAATCACAGAAAAAAGATTTTTCGCTTAAACCATTGTCTTATGATATAGATAAGTGTTCATGAAAGGTACGAACAACAAATACACTGAACAGCTTTAAAAACGCAAAAACTGAAATTCAAACATTATTGCGAAAAGGGTTCGATTTCAACTAAATTTGAAACAAATAAACAATGAAATGTTCGAAAACTATGTTGTAAACTTCGCATTAAAAATGAGTAACACAAGGTTTGCTAGTTGCACTGATTGCCTGAAACTGATGCTAGCTTGGTCGATGTTATCGACGTATTTTAGCGTCTTGACATCGAGTCTCTAGCGACAAAGCGCCTTGATGTTCAGTGAAGTTTTGATTGATTAGATCGGCGTCGATCTTTCACTGCCCAAATAGTCCGGTATACATCCCTGAGTCGAGGTACAGTTGATAGATTTCATAGATGGAAAACATGACATCTCGTGACAACATACACACGTCATCAAGTTTATAAAACCACCGTAGAATAAGTAAACAGGAGACAAAACTAAATCTTAAGTGTTTTATAAATGGATATTTATAAACTACGTGTGGAATGATAAAACATTTCTCTATACCTGTATAAATTCCAAGGGACGCAACATGGCAAAATACTGCTGGAAATGACCAGTGCCTTTTAAAACGCCGGTATTACAAAAGAATAGAAGAATACAGTAAACAACCTCGGAGACTAAAAGGTGCCAAGTATAATAATTTTCCTGTTTTTTTTTGCACTTTTAAAGCTGTTCAGTGTAACTCGTATAAGCAAAATCAAATAATCATGCAATTAAAAAAAATAAATACAAAACAAGAAAAAAAATAATCTGTAATTTCAATACACAATACACAAAAACGCACAATGTACATTTTCTTTGATTGTACATTTTCTTTGATAAGTTTACATAACTTCGAATCTTTCACAAATCTTTTTTGAAACTTGATAAACATTTTGTTGTACCAAAAAGATGATTGTCATTTTCTTCAATATTATAGGCATGTAGAATAAACAATACTTAGGTTTAGATGAACTGCACCACGAGAAAGCCTCACATAGAAGTCTTTTGAATGTTCAGCATTAGGAAGCAGACAGACTTACTAAGAGGCAAATTGAAGGCAGACACTAATCAGCTTCAATAATGCCGTATTGGCATTTGTAGTGCCTGTAGTGCCTTTATTTTGTCAAACAAAATGCACTGGATTTCTCGTAAAGCAGTTGAAGCGCATGTATGCATAAGGAAGGTTGCCAAGCTCGTTAACACCCTTTGTGTTAATGCACTATTGTTTTATGTCTTTCGCTCTGCCAGTTTACTTCAGATATTTTAAAACCCATTCATGACGAATTGACTTTCCCATTGTTATCATTTGGACAAGTCCACTTTCATTTTTAGTGGCATCAGGAATAATGTTTAATTTTTTTCATTTTGCGATTAGATTCCTCTTAGCCAACAGAATAGCCAAGGATGGGATGCATCGTCCTGTGGCGTCACATCTGGGGCTATACTGTTTGCCTATGTCCCACGAAAAGGACGATAGGCAGCCGCTTATATGAGTTAATACTCATTGGCTTAGCAGACTTCCAAAGAATCTAAGGGGTTCTTCTATGGTAAATAGGACATGTCCACGTGCTTCACACTGAAAAATGTCGCAAGCGTACATGTGGATGTTTATATACTGAACACAAGTGAAAACACTACACATTATTTTCGAATATTTATTCCGGATTTCATGTTAATGCAAATCAATTTATCGCACATAAAAGTTTCATTATTTGGCTTTCACTTACACTTTGATTCGTTCCTTTCGAAGCATCTTATACGCATATTAAGAAGTAAGAGGTCAAAAAAAAGACCATGTCAATTCAATAGAACGTGTAACAGGAGTCGCCAAAATGGGCGCTTAAAAAGGTACAAGTAGGCAAAGATCAGGAAAAGGCGCAATCAGAAAAAAATTCTCACTCCAAAAACCGAGGTGGGAAAAAACTAACAAGGTCAGGCACTTATACCATGAAACATATCGTAAGCCGAATGAGCAGCTGTTTTCCCAATAGGTGGCCACTCAGCCACCTTAACTAAAAATATGAAAACATACATAAGGCGCCAACAGCACAAAAAATTTTAAACACCAAGACATAAAACAAAAAGAACCACCACAGAAGTATCGACTTGGAACGATCAGTAACACAAAGTTACTGGCGGGCTTAAACCGGTTTTACAGGTACCTAACCTCACCCTCAGCTTCTGCAGTGGTTCATAACATTTAGTTAGTTATTCGGTCCTCGTGGTGAATCTCTAACTAGTCAATGAATCATCAAGAACAAACAAATAAATCATGATAAACATCCTGATGAATCAAAAACCAGGACTCACAGATTGAGTAAGCTGTCCGACGATGGAGCAGTTGATGTTGACTCCTTACATTGCCTATGTCAATCGCTGAATTTTTCAAGTTGGTCAATTTTCTGACCACTTACTTGTTAAAATGCGACATGTAGCGCGGCTCTTTTTGCTTTCACAGAATCGAATCAAAGTGTAAGTTATAGCCAAAGAAAACGATTCTTATATGCAATTAAGAGTTTTGCGATGAAGTGAAATGAGAGACTGCAATTGATGTTAGAATATGAGTGTAGCGTTTTCACTTGTGTTCAGTATATATCAAAACACAGTGAGGTCAAAGTGAATTTGCTATAAGACAATTATAATAATAGTTTTCAACAATTTTTCTTTAACTTGCTGATTTGATTGACATCGAAATTAAAGATCATGTCGCTCTAGTAGTGATCCTTTAAATACATGTATGTATCATACAATATTGTCATAAAACAATGTCTTTGATGATAAAAAAATATGCGTAGAATGTGTCGCGTGAAAACTGGAAGACTACGAATACCCAACCACGCACAGGGTCCCATTCCATTTTGTTATACTATCTTTAAAACTCGTTAAAACCATCATCATAATTCGCCACCTTGTTTTGCCTGGTACGAAAAGAACATCAAATACAAGCAGTCATAATCAATTGTAAACAAGGGTCATCCAAGGTCTGGCAACGAACAAAATTTTATTAATGTTTTGTTTGTTTTAACCTATCATCACTGCAGTGGTACACTTTTCAAATTGCACATCGAATTATGTACAGCAATATTAGTAATAAGGTACAATGCATTAACGCTGTATATATAAAACATGTTAAGACGCAGTTAAAAATGAAACAAAAAAAATTAAATACCTATTCTGGTGTTTCTTAGAAGCATATGAACGATGAAAACGTTGGATGACCCTCGAGTTTAGTGTAAAATCATATCTTGATTACGAGTCCATCACAATCAAAATGGTAGCAACAACACATTTTACAAACATATGCACATACATAGGCACGCACACACCTTATATCGACTCATGCAAGCCTACAGCAGTTTATACAATGTATGATCACATGCAGGGATAAAACGCATTGCACAACAAAATATTAAAAGCAAGCATGATCACGTCAAGCAAAACTAGCTACAGGAAGACTTTTAATCCATAGGCATTCTGTGTATTTTTTACCATCCGGTCCCATCATAGTGTGCCACCTTGTTTTTCCTGTCATGAAAAATAATTTGGTTTGTAATACTTATGTAAATGATATAGATATCCCGAAAACCTTGAACTGCAGCGTTATCTCGAATTGAATGCAAGGCAGTGTGGAAGTGTGAATCATTTTATCAAGAAACACGTGAGAATATTTGCGTCAAATAGCCTCATGTGCAACTACAAACACACCCAATATCCTGCTTTCAAAACTTTAATAATTTTTATCATTGAAATTCAAAAAGTCTCATAACGGTATGAACGTACAGTTGGTCAACTGACATCTATAACACAGTAAGACACAACAGAACTTCCATTTTTAAACAATCAATATAGTAAAGACTCTTATGACTTAAATCATTAGAATACTCATTTTGGTATGTACTATGAATTATAGATTCTCGCCAACTCACACTGTTTTCAACTGTACACTTTAGTGTTTTATGTCCCAATCCATTTAATAAATTTACAAAGCAATAACTTACCTTAGTTTAAACATAGGCTTATGATTGTTATCCATACTGAAAGTGAGAACAAATAAAATCACACATTATATATATGTACACTGCAATAGGTGATGCTCATATCAAAGGATTATTATGTTATCCTGAAAGTGATTTTCAGTAGTACAGTTAAGAATCATAATTGTGAAGTTAAGTAGTATCCTAAAAGCAGACGCGCGGTAGAAATAAATGTTATTTCTACTGATGATACTCATGACAAATTACTTAGATGAACAGTACAACAGTGAAACAATTTTTGTAAAGTTGGTACATGTAGTAGTGGTCGGCTCGAGTAACCTTCAAATTTGGTTTACCACAAACTAGTACGTTTTCAAGAAGCATTTCAACAAAAATCTTTGCATAAAGTTCTGAAATCAAAGAAGATTTTAAGAATTTGCTATTTTTTCATAAGCGAGTTTTTCTCGGAAAGCTCGATAATATTAATCCAGTAAGTTAAAATGTTCTTCTTTTTTTCCAAATCAAAGTTGCATGTTCAAAACGAGTGAAAGGTGATCATGTTTACATTTTATGTAACAGTAGTAAATATAAGGACAACTTACATTTCCGGTGTTGGGAGAGATCTAAAAGATAATTAATAAATAGTAAACGAAAACTATAGACGATATAAAACAGTTCTAGAATGTATCCGCGGTGGCCTCGTATTCAACAATAAAAGTCTTGAACAAATATCTTGAGCAATTATCGGTGAGTTCAAGAGTATGTAAATATGACAAATGGTGCTATGTAAAAGGTATGCCAGCTTGTTTGAGCACTTGAATATTGTACCTATTCAGAAAATTTTATTATTTTTGGATGAGACTTTCTCAAAAATAACAAAACGCTTTCTTAATGTAAAGGAATATACACGAAATATACTTAGATAATTAAGAAATTATATTGATCTGTATACAGCTTAACGCCAAATTCGATATTTTTTTTCAGTCAGGCGAATCAAGTAAGTAGCTACCTGTCAGGTTTAGGTGGAATTGCATTCTCATCCTCCGGTACATAGTCCATACGGCGGAGAAATTTCGAGTACTTGAAGGAGAATATTAGAGAGGGTATGAAGAAAAACACACACCAGCCCAAGGAAAACCAGAATCCGTTCTGAAATAAAATACTTGTATGTAGACAACGCTCGATTGTAATTAGGTACGGTCTTTGTTGGTCGAAAATAATGTTACCGATGTTGCGACTAAAGTTATGACTTACAGGAGAATGCCCGTACGTTGATTATGCAAACGGGTGCCTTCAATGTTTATCTTAGTTGGTCTTTACAAAGAGGTCGGTATAAAAAATGAAGAACGCTTATGGGATTTTAGGACATTAAAATTCAAGGAATTTAGTAAATTAGAGTGAAACAAAGCTGCATTAATAGGAAAGACTTGTCATAATTATGTGTATATAAATGCTGACAATAGTTTACTATATATGAGTACTTACAAATGTGTCCATAAGATTGTAGCAAAATGTGTAGACCAGGAAAGATTCGTACACATTCCAAACCGGCACACATTTACCAAGACCAGTCCTCACCTTAAAAACAAAACATGAGCAAGATTTGTCAACAGAAACAGCGGCTACACTGCTTTGTATCGACTGTAAAATTGTAATTTAGAATTTGATTTCCTTCCGAGCATGTACCTAATTTTCGCAACACCCGAATGCAACCAAGTTTCTGTTCTTAAGGACTCGTCACACATTAGCGGAAATCTCTCGACATAGACTTGCGTTTTATTGCAATTAAGGCTTTTTAATTGTTTGATTTATTGCTTTACGTCCCTTTCAACAGCTTACGTCTCGACATGACCTTATCTGCTGACCTTATTCGCGCAAAACTGCATTCGTAAGGGTATTCGTAGGGGATATTCGGTATATGGGAGAGCAGTATTACATATACTCACGACCTTTGTGTCTTCTTTATTTTAAGCATGCAATTTAAGAATAACTTCTTTATTTCAAGCATGCAATTTAAGAACTCTGCAGTGTTCCTAGGCATAAAACTAATTATTCTTTTATCAGACTTCAATATTTTGAGAACAAATTGTTAGCTGTACAATACAATACAATATGATACCTATTCGCAAAAGAAACACGAAAAAGCAAAACCCCATTTACTTGAAAACCCCATTTACTTGAAACTCCATTTTGATGGAGTTTTAAGTGATATGGCTTATGAGTATTTACAGTGAGTAACAATCGACCAAAATTAGACTTTTGTTGACGCTGCAATGACGCATCATGATTAATGCGATTTGAAAACAGATGATATGAAGTAGTGGCCGAATGTCTAAACAGAAGAAATTATACAAACATTTTTGGAAAATACCGCTTGTCAACGCTCCTAGTCGTCGCGTTTTTCTGTCGACGTCAGCCTATTACTTTCAAATAGTCATTACTATTCACTACAGACACATCATGGTGTTTCATATCGCGATTCTCTAGGTGTCTCTTAAGTGTGTCAACAGCTATCTGATGGCACTAAAAGATTTCGAGTACGTCTATTCACTTGATAGAAAACGGTAATTTACGTCAAAAATAAATATATATCACGTACAAGAAATAAGCGTCGAATGAGGTATAATTGTTTCTGGGTTGATTTTGTCTCTTTCATGACTTTCGAATCATCGGTATCAAATTGGAAGCATTTGTAAGATGATTTAAGGTATCATAACCCTTTAGCTTTGGAAATGGGGAGTATCTAAATATTTTCGCGGCCACGCGACCAGCGTAAGTGTAAACTTCATGATTTTCAAAACGGGTTGATTAACATCTGGTGATATAGAAAGAAATAACAAGCGAATTTTTATCTTCGCGTTTCTTTTGCGAACAAGTATATATGCACTATTAAAGTTTCACGAAACTGTTCTGTACAATACTACCCGTGGGACGTATTTTAGACATTTTGCAAAATAGATAAACTAAAACGCACATATATATATATATATATATATATATATATATATATATATATATATATATATATATATATATATACCACTGCAGAAGCTGAGGGTGAGGTTAGGATCCTGTAAAACCGGTTTAAGCCCGCCAGTAACTTTGTGTTACTGATCGTTCCAAGGCGATGTGGTGGTTCTTTTTGTTTTATGTCTTGCTGTTTAAATTTTTTTTGTGCTGTTGGCGCCTTATGTATGTTTTCATATTTTTAATTAAGTTAAGGTAACTGAGTGGCCACCTATTGGGAAAATAGCTGCTCATTCGGCTTACGATATGTTTCATGGTATAAGTGCCTGATTGTTAGTTTGGTTTTTTCCCACCTCGGTTTTTGGAGTGGGAATCTCTTTCTGATTGCGCGTTTCCTTATCTTTGCCTACTTGTACCTTGTCATATACTTACCGATCTATTAGTATATGCGACGAACGAGTCCGCAATACCAGTGAGTCTTGAGGCATATGTTCTGAGTAGATCCTTGATATCTGCTGAAGCGTTATTCTGAATATACGTGTCTGTTTCGTTTAAGCCTGTTTCTATAGCGTCAATTCTCGCCTACAATGTAACAAATGCATTATTCATAAGATTATCTGTCAATATGAGGGTGGGTCAAAGCGTTGAACTATGAAAGTGGAATAAATACAAAGAAGAGAATCTGTTCAAAACATCGTTTGGCATTTTTACACTTTTGTTACACCACATATTGCATTTTGTAAATGGGACATCAATCTCTTAAAGTAATAGTATGTGATGAAATGGATAATGACATCTGGATGCAACACTAGTGTGCAAGATGCTGCTACCCCTATTAACCGTTATACACAAACAAACACGCAATGAAAATACATACCAAGTGGCGTGCGAATGTAAACCCATCATTCGGTTTGCTTGCAAATTGCGTTGTTACTGATATATGTATCATGATTCTGACAATCGATAGGAATACATGTATATTTTACTAAAGTTATGGACAGTATGTGGTAGGAAAACAATTTTGTAATAAAAGCGGGTGACAGGGGGCATGTGTTTCTTCATCCTTTATGTATTACCGGCAGTCCACTGACTGTTGTTTCCATTGCATTTACAGATGTATTCAACGCAGTCTGAAAACATAAGCAACACCTAAAAATAAAGTGACTACCTCGACCCAAATAGAACGAGATTAATTTGTACTAAATCCTACGAAGTAAAGTAATGCATTTAAATGTAACATACAGAAAACGTCAATTAGGCCTATATATAAAAAAAACTTTTCTAAACATGACGACTGATATTTTGTCATACTCGCCTTATAATTAAATGTCACAGAACGAGACCATGCATAAAATGCAGTTTTAGTCAAGAAAATTAGAATAATACAGGTAAAATCTGGTTACACGTATAACTTATGAATTAATTAGTAAAGATATTTTACCCAATTAAACGGACTATCACACGCGTGATGATTTGATTCATATTTGAGCCGCATCGTGAGAAAACCGGATTTTTGTATATGCGAAAACAAAGGAGCAGATCAGCTTCGCAGTGATCAGCGCCTTTGTTTTCGCTACACGGATAGTACAATTTCTCTTCTTCTTAAATCCGAAATGTCAAGCTTCTAGCCTGCTTCTGTGACTTTACAGGTTGGTTTGTGTAAGACCTGGTCGGAAACCCTGAAGACCGATATTCTCGCGTCGCGGCTCATTTAAATTTTGGTAATTTAAAGATGTGATGTGGGTAATTGTGACGTTTTTGGTACACTATTCTTTGATTTCTTTCACCCAACCGGTTTACTCAGACAATGATTTAGTAAATACACTATATAACAGAGATTTTAACTTGACAGGCAGGGTAAAATAAATTACATACTAACGGCAGAGACAGATTGCATCTTCAGCACCAGGAATTGAATACAGATAAACAAACTTACGATATTTCCGTTGACATAAGCCACTTCTTCATCCTGAATTCGTCTGAGTTCTATAGTTTCCACAGTTATTGCTGCCTACACATTACAAAAACACGCCCTTGTAATGTAAAGTTTTCTATAGTTGTACAAATTGAAAATTTTCAGCAGAAAATTTTTTAAATGTTTCTTATAATTGCCCAAAAACAGAGATTGTGGGTACTCGTTAGAACCGCCTCATACACCAGTTCTAGTATATGAAAGTAGGGTATAAAGGGATATTCATGCCACGGGCATGTTTTCCTAAAAGCATTGTCAAAATAAGCTAAGTTTGTCACGAGAAATGAAATATTGTGTTTTATAAGCTTAAGTAATCATCACAGAAACACAAGCATTCTTTTCCATTGAAAACACATCGTGCTAATTATTACCTTTTTACTATAGTTATGTTCTTTTAAATTCCGCCATGTTATTGTACTACTATTTTGTGAAGTATCAGTCTATATGTTGACAAAAAGGATTGCCGATAACAATCGCAAGCTCTCACACAGGTCGAAACCAGGCCTGTAACGCTTGCACAACCAAAACAATTTTGTAAGTCTATTTAGGGGTATTTAAGCCGCGATATTAAACTAGTGGGCCTCAAGTACTGCACCCCATAGGAGGCACATGGCATATTGAATTGTCCAATGTTGTGTTCAAATGGAAAGTCTACCGGTAAGTACTGACAGATATTTTCTTAGGTACATCTTAGGCACAGTCGAAATATACATACTATAAATGAAGCGTCTCCAGTACCCGCAGCGTAGGTATCCAGCTCGTCAGCCAAACCAGTTAAATTTCCTGATGGTGAATTGTTCAGCTAAATAAGAAGGAATAGAAAATAAGCATAAACCTAAAGATTAAACGGTGAGATCAAAACCAACAAGAGACAACAATAAGAAGAGATTGTGCAAGACTGCGGTTACGCTTTTACTGTATAAAATACAACAGTGACCCTGTAAAACTGGCAACTGAGTCAGATTGAAAATCTCCATTATTACTCCTTAAACTATAACTTTATAACAATATATACTTCGAAGTGCGAACTTGAAAGAATATTTTAGGATAGTGCTGGTATTGAGTGCGGTGCCATGGGTTAACCGCCATAAATGGATTTTTCTTTAAAACTGACTGTAAACAGTACGGAACAGTATGGACCAAAAACTACATCACTGCGGAAATATCCCGTTACGAAAACTATGGAGAATATTTTCAGTAACAAAAATTGAAAATTTCATCAGAATAAATTGGATATTTTTCTTATTTTTGCTCAAAACATAGATTGTGGGTACACGTTAGAACAGCCTCGTGGAGGCGGTTCTAACGAGTACCCACAATCTATGTTTTGGAGCAAAAATAAGAAAAATAGGTATACCCCTGTATACCCCACTTTTGTTTGGCTATATAAAAGTGGGGTATAAGGGGGTATACATTTCACGGACATGTTTTCGTGATGCGACCTACCATCCAATGGAATCATAAGAACACCTATGAAATAATAAATATACAATGTGATCAAACGACTAGCGAACGAATGAGAACAATGAGATGTGACAACGAATACAATAGAAGGAACAAACCTCATCGTAGAACTTGGTAAAGTTGATGTTGATGGCACTCTTTAAGTCTGTAAGTTGTGTCTGTAAGGATGTCGGGAATACCGAAACATCAGACAAGTTGACGTTAGTCTTTTCTATCTCAGCGTCCACGTCCAAGGTCTGTGAATAAAATCAATCCACTTTATTAAGTCTAAAATACCTTCAGAAACACAAAGGCGACACCTTCAAGCCAGAGTTTTATAACTGAATTAAGACTATACTAAGGAGTCTTTTTTCATTAACATTACGAAAAGTTGCCCATGCAATATACAGAGATTTTTTAAGTTGTAAAATTTAAAAAATCGTTAGAACCGCCTCGGCGAGTCGGTTCTAACGTGTACCCACAATTTATGTTTTGAGCAAAAATAAGTAAAATATCATTTTTTTCCACTGAAATTTTTCAACTTTTACGACCTAGGATAAATCTGTATATCACATGGGCGTGTTTTCATAATGCCTGCAGAAACATGAAGGCGACACTTTCAAAGCAGTGAATTATGACTATAGTAAGGAGCGTTTTTTCATTAAAATATGTCTTCTGATCTGGCCTGGCCAAAAGTACCTTTTGACTGTAAGACGCCTTTGCCAACTGTTTTCTTTCTATAAATTAAACTTGTACATCCGACCTAAAGCATGAAGTTCATTGTTATGAACTAGCAAACTGACATATGCCACATAAATAAGCCATTTGTAAACAGAATTGAAAATAGATCCCTTCCACAAAATATATTAATAATTCATTATTGGTTTCACTTTCAGTGCTGACATACCTTAGAATAGTTTAGCAGATCTGTTATATCAAACTGAGAGCTAAGCTTGAATGCTTCAAATGCAGCCATGTTGTTCTTACAATCTCTGGAATGCAATCAAATACTTAATATCTGGCAAATGGAATTGGAGGTCTCTTTATACAAATGCTAACTTATTGGGCTGTTTGATCGAAGTATTATTCGAGCATCCGAAAGAATGCTATGTATTATGTGTAGTGCGTGATAGCTGGTCTTAGATAGTGAACGCCTGGTACAATGTAAGTGTCAAGTCTTACAAACAGAATCTATGAAGACATGTCTGCTTTGGAAACTAAGTATTTGTCAGCATATACATGATGTTTGCAGTCGTGAACTGTAAAATGTATTCCGTGTAGTACGGGGTTGGCCAGAGCACCTATTGTGTGCCACATCATTAAATACCAGATATGCAAATCACGCCAAAAAGTAAGGAAAAAGAAATATTCATATTTTATTTTGTGTGTTTGAATTGATGCTTAGCGTTCCAGCCAACAGCTATGGTCATATCGGACGTTTTAAAAGACATAGCCCTTAAAACTAGTTAACTAAGAAAAGACCTACAAAACCGTATGCAAAAATACCCACACCCCTAAAATATTCATTTTTTTTTTCTGAAGAAACCTATATACTTTATACTAAAACAGAAATTTCGGCCTCATAAAAAATATGCCAAGTTATCAGAGTACCCGAAAAGGAGAACCACGTCATGTGAAATTTTGTCTACAATCACGTTTTACTATGGTTTAGCGATAAAAGACATCTTTTAACCTAAATAACGATGCAGTGCAATGCAGAAGTACCACTTCTGCATATATATGTTCTCGTGTCATGTATATAACTATTATAGTACTGAATTGAAAATTTTATTAAGGAATAAAATAAAATAAGAGTACCCATCTGGGCATTAACTATAGTGGAATCGTACCTGAGCATACCCGTTACAGTGAGTGGTATCGTGTCGTTGCTAAAGAACGTTTTACCCAGGAAATATTTTCCGTCGCCCACTTCCATGTTGTTGTAGGTGCCGTCTATCCACTGCGGTTTAAGAACAGTTCATTTCAAATAATAATGTGAAAATTAAAGTTGCCAATTTCATATGAAGGTACAATAAGAAAATAATTATATTCAATACAGAGTCAAAAACACAAACTCTATACCATAAAATTGCGGTTTGGTCGCGGCCTAATATACTTAGTGTTGGGAACATATCATTCGGCAAATAGGTTACTATATGGGCGGCACCTCATGAATGCTTTATTAGACCTATACTACTTTTGAGATAGGTAAAAGCTATAAAGCTACATGTATAAAAGGTATACAATTAAAAGATTTAAAATACACCCATGACGTCATCCTTTTATAAAAACTGTCCATTATTTTTCGGGAATGGACAGTTTAGTGTCCATTATTTTTCGCATGAGCTCGTGTGAGCACAAAAGTCATGGTCACCAATGAAGTGTTCATTTTCCCTTTGCTGCACCCCAAAATAATGTGTTCGCTATGTTCAAAGAAATTAAATTTTGTGCAGGCTGATTGGAAGCTTTTCTAGCAAATGGTTTAGAATCTACCTAATATTAAATACAATTTCTTCATAGTATTTGAAATCCTTTGCGATGAAATAGTCGGTATCATAAATTCCCCAAAACGTTGTATCCAACGAATCATCGCATATTCTGTATGAAAAAGGTTCTTGCACCCTGGTTTCATTGTTAGAAGGTTAGGGTTAGTGTGAGGTGAATGAGAAACCTGGCAGTAGGAACAGACTTCACACAGTTATTTATGACCAGCTGTTTCCCCCCAAAACAGCCGGGCATTATAATGATCCTCTGTCTTTCTCGCATGGAGATTAGCCCTTAACAGATCCATGTACGCTGTCTCATCGATTAACACACATTATGTATTTATACAAAATCATAATTAAATGGTATTGAACATAGACACTACGTTTAACGACGTGTAAAAAGGGAAACTACTGTGAATGCTCTATTTGTACATGGATGCACGAGAAAGTGTTAACATCGTTCACAGTTAGTTTCCTCGTTATGTCCGTGGGATAGTTTGACCAACATATCATGTCGCGAGAAAAGAAAATTATGCGGAAATATGTTGTGCAAGGTCTGGTCAACCGGCTTGCTGTCTAAAGATTAAAAGCGCTAGTTATAAGGAAACATAGGCGCCAGTGTATGGTGTATTTTAAGTCGGAGAAAGTCCTCGTAAGTATCCATTCCTGAAAAATAATGAATCCTCGGCCCCTTCGGGGCCTCGGATCCATTATTTTTTAGGAATGGATACTTACTCGGACTTTCTCCTATACTTAACTCACAGGTTTTCCGTTAGAAAATAAGAATGAAATAGGAATTTGCCTAATTCACTCAATTGGACAACATACAGGTACATGTGTAGCTGAATTCAAACGGAAAATATGTAACAGCGGTCTACGCTGACTGAGTTCGCCTTTTCTATAATCTCCCAAATTGGACAGCTGGACTAGCCGACCACACTCAGGTATGAATATTAAAGTTGCCGCCTATACTGTAACCTATACAAAACTCTACATTAAGACACAATGTAGTTATTATCACCGTATTTGTTGATAATATGCACACTATGCCCAAAGTTACAAAACTGAAGCCAACAGTTAGGAATTTTAATGGTGGGTAAAATTAAATGGATATTATATACACTTATCCCGATAATGTAAATGGTTGCTAATGGTTGATTATTAAGACGTTGATTATTAACTTAGACACTTTGCAATAAATGAACCACATCAACTTACGGTTACATTTGTTTAATCAGCTGTTCATTTCTATTAGTTACCTTTTCCATTTCTGTGAGAGAAGGGTCAGTGATTGTCTGACACACAAATTTCTCCATCGGTGCACCAAGCAAAAATGTCAACGTGGTTAACAGCATAAATAAAGCGCCAAATATGAAGATAAGCACTGCCGACCTGAATATAGTTTATATACTTTGAAAAGTAGAATTATTTTAGAGTGGTTATGTACTTCAGTTGATTCGCAAAATGTATAGATGTTATTAAATTAATAACGTGGCCTCTCTTTAAACTGATTCTTGAACTTAAGCAAATATTGTTGAGCATTTTAGCAAGCACAAAAATAAGCGTTATTGCAAACCGCGACCGGACAACCGGCATATTATGGAAATATGAACTTGTAACGAAAACACAATCCACAATTTTGGATTCTGCTTGATTCGTATTATCATTAGACACGACATGACATTACCAAAGACTGAAATTGAATAAAGAGAAATTCAGAAAAAAAAAAACGGCTCATCATCAAATTTCGATTTTCAAGCACGTAATAAATAAGGACGCCCTTACGCGATGAGAAGTATCCCGCCACAGTTTGACAAACAGCCCCTGTCTGGCGGATTAACGCCAGCAGAACAGCTCACCATCCCAAAGATTAACCCTAGTAGGACCAGTAAAACTATCAGTAGAATAATGGACGTCAAACCAATTCCACCATACCACCTAAAACAGAATGCAGACACTGCAAAAATATAATTTTGAAAACGTTATTTCAAAGCTATGATAATGCAATCATTCATATAATTGCATGATTTCAATGATCTTTCATTATTAAAACTGCCCTTACTGTATATGGTCATGAGCTTTGTTATTTTATTATTCATATATTTTGAAAAGGCAGGATAGTTTCGTCTTCCATGGCAATTTAAGAGCTATATCTTCACCCGTCATTACAAACCGTGCTATCTTTGAAAGGACATGCATGAGTTCAAAGAAAGTTGTATAAGAGACGTACAAAAATTAAAATTATAACAAATTGGTAAGCCTACAAGTGAGTACTGTACCTGTATTTGTTGTACTGGGAAGCCAGTTTAGCATACTCGTCAATTGTCTCTTCGTAGCTGGTCAGATTCACAGTCGCATTTTCGCCATAAATCTGCAATATCAAGAAACAACAGATAATTATCATAATTAGACAATAATTTGAGTAACAAAAGATGTACAGTCACGTTATTTTGGCAGGTCTGTACACCAGGACCCAGTTGTTCAAAGCATCGTTAGCTTAACGATATCGTTAAGACATAAATTTGTTGCAAATATCAGCTAAAGTAACAAATACACTGTTATTTTTTGTTGAAAAATGTGAGAATCCTTTGTGCAAAGGATTCTCACATTTTTTCAACAAAAAAATAACAATGTATTTGTAATATTAATGTTTGAAATTTTAACAAAACGTTAACTAACGACTCGTTAGTTTTGAACAACTGGGCCCAGCTCTGTGGCATAATTCGGTCTCATCTGTAACCATCTCAAATATAACGAATCAGGTATGTTTCTGCTGCATTTTCTGAACTATTCAAGAGTAACAATGACGCTTCCTAAACATCAGGAAAACATGTCCGTGAAATGTATACCCCCTTAAACCCCACTTTTATGTAGTAAAAACTGGGGTTTGCAGGGGTATACCTAATTTTCTTATTTTTGATCTAAAACATACACTGTGTGTACCCACAATGTATGTTTTGCGCGATAATATTACAAAAATCAAAGATTTTTCCGACAAAATTTTCCTTTTTTTTTCAGAAGAAGAAAAAAAATCTCTGTATACTTGAAGCCAGTAAAAACGCAACTTTCAGCATATAACCTATCCAACGATTCTTGGATATTTTCACAATGTTATTATATAAAATCATGAAATTGTCGTCCCGATATGAAGGTCATATTCGTCTTGTGCTAAATTAGCAAGTGAAGTGAAGCGATCTGCGTTTGTCGATTAAGGGACACAACTCAAACATGGACAAAACAAAAGCAAATGCACCTTATCAATCCAGCTATACGTTAACCTTTATGACTAGCTCTTTTGTGTTCAAACTTTCGGTCAATGCCAATATTGCTCTAAAGTCTATGTAAACCATTCCGTAGATTTTTTTTTTTTTTTTTTTTTTTTTTTTTTTTTTTTTTTTTCTGTAAACCATTCCGTAGATTTTTTTTTTTTTTTTTTTTTTTTTTTTTTTTTTTTTTTTTTTTCAAGTTTTGATCTTATAAAAGGCCATCAGAGTCAGTACATGAAAACCGGAAGTGAATTCAAGAATGCCATTTTTGAAAATTAAAACTGTCATAAAATGGACCCATAATTATGCTAGAACGTAACATCTCCTGTGTCCAAACTATGGAATGATTCTGTTTTGTTGAAGTTTCGGTAGATTCTCAAAATCTGTGGTATTTTTTCGAAAATTTGCACATTTGGAAATTAATCTTGGTCGTTCCATCAGGTGGAATTGTCGGTATTACACCGTTTTTTGTTGCTGGTATTCGACCGCATACTTCCGCATTGAAATTGGGTTGCTATGGTTGAATGGGTTTAAAATCAAATTTTAATGATTTTGTCATTTTTCACCCAAAAATCAACCAGAAGTGCTAAATTGAGGTCAGTTTTCGCTGAACGATTCTCGGGCGAGGGGCAAGCTGACTTACGTTGACAATTGAACCACTGCAGAAGCTGAGGGTGAGCTTACGGCCGTGTAAAATCGATTTAAACCCGCCAGTAACTTTGTGTTACTGATCGTTCCAAGTCGATACTTCTGTGGTGGTTCTTTTTGTATTATGTCTTGGTGTTTAAAATAGTTTTGTGCTGTTGGCGCCTTATGTATGTTTGCATATTTTTAGTTAAGTTAAGGTAACTGAGTGGCCACCTATTGGGAAAATAGCTGCTCATTCGGCTTACGAAGTGTTTTCATGGTATAGGTGCCTGATTGTTAGTTTGGTTTGTTCCAACCTTGGTTTTTGGAGTGGGAGTCTTTTTCTGATTGCGCCTTTTCCTGATCTTTGCCTACTTGTACTTTTTTTCGCTATAAACAAAGCGCACAAGGTGTACATGAAAGGTAGAAATAACCTGTATATCAGTTGCGTTTTTAATGGTATTAAGTATACATTGCATGTTTTCGTAAAGGCGGCACAGCGTTGTGTCCTTGAGCAAGACACATTAACTCCCTACAATATTGGTTAAACCCAGGAAGCGTTGGCTCCGTCCCGAAATGACCGAAAAAATGTTGACAAGGAACTTACCCAATAAAATGCAATATTGGAAATAACCATTTTACACGAACGTAAAAGGTACGCGCCTTGACCCAAAACCAAAAACCTTTTTTTCTTCAAGCAAAGTAGGTAACAAAGAAAAATACAATCACCGGCAAAATAAAAAAGAAGCATAAAACAGTAAGGATAAGCACTATCATGATATTTTAGAAAAACGCGAAAAGCTGATATGAGATATCATTGGGTGACACTATACAATTAGTGCCCTGGACGGAGGGTGACATGACGATTTGTTCACCAGAGGCAGGTGATATTGCCCGAGGGCGAAGCCCGAGGGCAATATGACATGTCGAGGGTGAACAAATCGTCATGTCACCTTCACTCAAGGGCAACAATTGTTTTATTATACCGAACCCTTTTTGAAACAAGTTAGCGACTTACCAAAAGACAAACACAAGTGCAAATGCACGTTTTAGGCAGATATGACGCCAGAGGGTAATATGATCATGCGACATGACAGAATAGCATCCTCCGCGTGACATGCTCTGGACCAATCAAAATCCACACTCAACCAATGAATATTAATGAGGTATAATAAAATGTCTTTTATTACGCCTTCCATCAGCAAGTAAACACGTTAATTCAGTCGCATTAGAATGGATGTTTAAACGTTTAATTTTTATCCATGGACGGATCCGATTTTACTGACGATCAATATGGACTCACTAGTTTCAAACAACCAACGTAATTGCTTACTGCATACCAAATTTATATCCTCGATTCCTGAAAATTCTAAATGTAGTACATAAAAAAGGTTGCTTGTAAAATCGCAATATTTCAATGCAATGCGTGTATTTAGCAGTTGGTGCAAAGTCAGTCAGTTTCTGCTAATGTTTTGAAATAAATTCATTCCAATCGAAAGAGTGACCAAAGTGGTAAACGTGTATTGTATACACAACAAAAAGGAACATGGAATTGGAACTGAAAGCAATACTTATTTCAATAGTCGATTCTAGTTCATAGTTCCTTCACGAATTACATACAAGTCTTTTCACAAATGACTGTGTAAAAACCCAAACTGAAGAAAATGCCTTTCCAGCTATTACACGGATGATGAAAAAAACCTTTCCCTTTTCTTACCGACGCATGTATTTTATCCACGCTATTCAGCATTGGTTCTAAGTCGTCACTTAGATTCTCCACAGCTGTTTTGGCGTCTGCAATATTTCCATTGACAAAAGTGATAAATTCGATTCACTTTTCAGAAACTAATTTTCAATATTGACTTGCACATTATGCACTAGTCCTTTGCAACCACGGCCCAGTTCCGGGGAGTAGCGGGGACTTTGACTTTTTTGCAGCAAACCCCTGATATAATCCCTACACTTCGGGAACGTTTGGAAATTCACGGCT
This sequence comes from Rugalucina vietnamica, assembly GCA_964017185.1. Taxonomy (NCBI): domain Eukaryota; kingdom Metazoa; phylum Mollusca; class Bivalvia; order Lucinida; family Lucinidae; genus Rugalucina; species Rugalucina vietnamica. The sequence goes on from OZ024870.1 coordinate 44,737,579, forward strand.
GTTTTCACCGCAGTCTACTATCTTTAAATTACACTCCCCTACGAGCCTATAAAATACAAAGCTCGGATATTTCCCCACGCTGCGTGGACAGTGCAAAAGTCAAATCCCCGCTAGGTTCCCCGCCCTGCCATCAGCCTGAGGGCATGGTTACAAGCAACTGGTGCATTATTGTGTCACGTTCAATCCAAACACATATACACTGTAGCTTACCATATTTTGTATGTCGTCAATCTTATTCAGCATAGGATCAATGTCGTCACTGAGGTTATCAATACTTGTCCTTATATCTGTAACATATGCATTGACGTTAAACAAGGGCCAGTTCTTCAAAATTAACAATGCCGTTTGTTTACAAGTCATTAAAATTTCAAATGGTAATATTACAAATACACTGTTATTTTTGTTGAAAAATGCGAGAATCCTTTGCATTGACCTCTAGTAATTTTCTATTAGTGATCGTTCCAAGGCGATACTTCTGTTGTGGTTCTATTTGTTTTATGTTTTGGTGTCGAATTTTGTGCTGTGTGAACCCAATATACATTTTTATAGTTTTAGTTTAGTTCGTGTAACTGAGTGGCAGCCTATTGGGAAATAGCTGCTCATTGCTCTTAAAGGATCTCAGTTAAATTTTTATTCACTCTACTTACGATATGTTAATTTAGTTTTTTCCCCGCCTCGGTTTTTAGAGTGGGCATTTCTTTCTGCTTGCGCCTCGTCCTGGTCATTGCCTACTTGTGTCCTTTTTTAGATAAAATTTTCTAACCAACTTTTAATATATTTGGCCCTCTTTGGATAATACTAGTCTTTGTATCGACTATCTTGTTGAAAGGTGCAAAATTACAGTTATTCTCTTTAGCTCCATGTTGTCAAATCTAAAGGGCCAATGACGAAGCTTAAGTGGCCGAAACCATGGTTTCTTATTAATATGTTCATGCTCTTAAAGGGTCTCATTTTTGTCCATAGATTTTATTTGAACAAATGTTGGTCATCGTTTGAATAGAAGCTTCTGGTGTAGTTAAAATTTGCATAAGTCAATCTGATTATTGAAGAATAGTGCAATTTTACTGGACATGTGTCTAGGGCATCAACGCCAATAACAAGTGATACCACATGTATATATTATCCTGAACAGACTATTTTACATCCACCTGCAAAGATGTGACAATACCTTTTTTACGACAATAGTTTGATTTCTAGACCATACTGTACAAGCCTGGTTAACAGTTATTTATTAAATGCAGATACTATAAATGCTGTTGTAGAACGTTCCTCTTTAAGTCACTAATTTCCTGCTAATCATTTACACAGAAAGTACACTCAACTCAAAGATGAAAAGAAAAAATAACTTATATGCAGCAGTCACACTGGCAAACGATGAAGGAAACTGACTATTTAGTAGTGTTAACCAAATAATGTTTTTTTTTCTTTGTTTTTTCTTAATGTACTTTCAAAAAAGTTGTAAAAATATATTTTTGACCAATTACAGTAGGAGACAATCATCAATTTGTTATGTTGTGATAAATTCGTAACTCACCTGTCCGGGTTTGTTCAGAATCATTGTGTACTCTCCAGGGTATATCAGTCAGCTCTTGCTCCGCCTGAAACATTAAGAAAACACAACCATGCAATATATGCTGTAAAAATTGAAAATTTCAATGGAAAAATCTTGATAGTTTTTATACTTTTATTCAGAACATTGATTGTGAGTACAGGTTTGAACCGCCTCGGCGAGGCGGTTCTAACGAGTACCCACTGTCTATGTTTTAGAAAAAAAAGGAAAATAGGTATACCCCTGTAAAACCGAGTTTTACTAAATAAATTTGGGGTTCGAGGGGGTATAATTTTCATGGACATGTTTTCCTGAAACATTACCAAAACACGCCGTTGCAATGAACAGTGATTTGTTTGCTGAAAAAATTAAAATTGTCAATCAGAAAACTGATATTTTGAAGATTTTTTTAAAAAAGTGATGAAGTGCATGTATATAGGTGTATTCATTGCATGGATATGTTTGCATTTTGATGTACCAACACTCAGTTTTATTCCGTGTTTTAATATATTGTTTCGCATACACATGTAAATTATATGTACATGTACAACCAAACCATTTTTTTTTCTTTTTTCGTTTTTTCCCCCTTTTTATTTACTATGTTTGTTTTTGTTGTTTCATTTTGTTTTGGAAGAAGAAAATGCGCATGGTACAGACGACAACCCTTTTGCAAGGCAGCAACTGATGAATGCCACCCGTTTGAAATGGCAGTTAATGACTAATGACGGTGTGTTGTGTTACCTCTGCAACTTTCTCTGTTAGGTTCTGTCCGGTAGCAGATGACATATCGGCGGTCTGTGAGCTCAAATCGGGGAACTGAAAACCAAAGTAAACAAAGTAAGCCGGGCGCGAAAGACAAAATAAGAACCGAATTTGTTTCATGAAACCGGAAGTATAAAGACAATTGAGCCGCCTCATGAGAAAACCAACAATCTGCATATGCGAAAACAAAGACGCAGATCAGCTTCGCATTACCGCGAAGCTGATCAGCGCCTTTGTTTTCGCTACACGGATAGTACTATTTCTCCTCTACTTAAATCCAAAATTTCGAACTCCTAGCCTGCTTCTGTGTACAGCCTGATTTGTGTCGGACCTGTTCGGAAACCACATTGTGGGTTTTCCCATGCGCATTACCGCGAAGCTGATCAGCGCCTTTGTTTTCGCTACACGGATAGTACTATTTCTCCCCTACTTAAATCCAAAATTTCGAACTCCTAGCCTGCTTCTGTGTACAGCCTGATTTGTGTCGGACCTGTTCGGAAACCACATTGTGGGTTTTCCCATGATGATGCTCAATTGTCTTACAGAGTACGTCTGTAAGAGCCTTTGATGATAGTATTCATTTTGTAGAGTGTGGACTCGCTGCTGCCTCTATTCAATTAAATATTTGTACCAAAAATTTGAAGCATTGCCTGCGTCTATAATAAGTATAATTACAGTGTGATTTATCAAGAAAATATAACGAACCTGACTAGAATCAATGCCCACTGTAGTGGCTGTATTGTAGTCTGGGGCGTTAGTACAACCACCACCACATGATGTAAATGCAGCATCTAGATTTGTCTGTACGTTATCCAGAGCCGTCTCTAGTTCACCCAGGGACTTATTTAGGTTGTCAAATTTAGTATTCACGTCATCTAAATCCGTAGAAGCTTGGGTTAGATCTGTAAAAAAGATCACGAAAATGATAGAAAATGACACAAGAAACTGGATTTATTATAAAGTTACGGGCCTTGTCGGATTCTGTTAAACCATGAATGATAATTTTCTGATACCTGCCGACTCGAATGTGCATATAGCATAAATAATGTAGTTGAATCTATTATTTTAAATGTGAACGTTTGTATTGCCTTCGTATGCTTTGAAAAGGCTTAATCGTATATATAATGTACAGATACTTACCGTCATTAAGAGCATAGGCCTCTGAAATAACTGACTCAATACCAGTGTTATCTTTAATTGTCGTTCTCAGTGGGATTCCAACAAGGTAGCCTATATCTGAAAACAGAATCAGTACTCTCTATTATACTGACGGCTTTTGGGCTGATGTTTCTGTATTGGTGCGTTACTAAATACGTCCATCAAAAAAAACATGTCCATGTAATAATATATGTATATGCACCCTTTAACCCCACTTTTATATAGAAAAGTGGGGTTTGCAGGGGAACATCTAATTTTCTTATTTTTGTTCCAAAGCATACATTGTGGGTACTCGTTAGAACCGCCTCACCTCACGGAGGCGGTTCTAACGTGTACCCAGAATGTATGTTTTGAGAAAAAGTGGTAAACATATCAAAACTTTCTAATGAAAATTTTCATGTTTTACAACTTAAGGAAAATCTGTATACTACATGGGCGCGTTTTCGTACTGCAAAGGTAATAGACATGTCGAGACGAACAGTCATCAGAACCCACACGGTCCCTTGGAAAAACGTCTTAAATAATCCATGTTTAGTGCACACTGACACAAGCGGCGACTTAGGGTATAAATGATTAGTTGACCTATAATGGATTTGCCCATTACTATCACTTGGGTGAGCCCACTTTCATTTGTAGGGGGCTAAGGAGTGACTTTGTATTTCAATTCCATTTTTACGATTCCTCTAAGCAAACAGAATAGCCCCAGAAGGGACGCCGCCTTGTGCGGCGTCACATCTGGGGCTATACTGTTTGCCTATGTCCCATAAAAAGGACTTCAGGCTTATATGAATTAAAATTAAAGCGTCTATAAATATTGTTTGAAATCGTGATAAACATTTATAATAACTACATAATGACAGCCTCTAAATAAAGTTTGGCTTTAAAATTGTTTGCAGTGCACTTGCTTAAATGATGATATATTGATGTAAATTTCCTATATAACGAAGGTATAAATTCCAACATTTTAAAATGTACATTTATTAACTCATGTACGTGTGCAAAAGCATGGCTTAATTAAGCAAGACATAAGACATAAAGTTTATTCCAAATACAAAAGACCATATAATCCGTGAGTGCACACAAGCAAACATATGCTACAGTACAAATGAATGGCAAAAAGAATCAACAAAATGAGCCGCTTCATGAGAAAACCAATAATTTGCATATGCGAAAACAAAGGCACTGAACAGCGCCGTTAGTTTCACTGCACGGTAGTACAATCCCTCTACTTTATAAATCAAAATTTCCAGCCTCTAGCCATCTTCCGTGCTTGTACAGCTCGGCTTGTCAGTGTCTGACCTGTTCAGAAAACCACTTTGTTGGTTTTCTCATGTCTCAAATATAAAGTAAGCTGAGCACACTTACTATCAATGTCTCGAAGCAATGCCGATTTTAAAAACTCGTAGTTGTTTCTAGCTATGTGATTGGCTTCCTGAAAATATTGTTACAACAAAGGATTTTATGAAAACTTATAATAAGTGAAATATGTTTGCACTGGTACGTCTTATGGATATTCTATGTCATCATATAAATTGCTTTGCTATGGTTCCTTTGTATTAACGGCAACAATGACTGTAACAGCAAGAAACCCAGCAAAGACAACAACAGGATAACATCTGTGAAATGCATATACCCCCTTACACCCCACTGTCATATAACAAAACTGGGTATGCAGGGTAATGCTTTTTTTCTTATTTTTGCCCCAAAACATAGATTGTGGGTACTCGTTGGAACCGCCTCAGCGAGGCGGTTCTAACGTGTGCCCACAATGTTTTGAACAAACATAAAAAATCTCGAAAATTATCAATTTTTCACTACTTTAATAAAAACAATTGTATATACATGGGCGTGTTTTCGTAAAGAACACCGCATACTATAATCTGGATTCACAGGAGTGTCGTCAGTTCAACTGAGCATGTTTTGCATGAAACATGTTTTGTCGTAACGTTTATGTCCATTAATAATTTTCACAATTACAAAAATAAGATAAATTATTTTCCTTTCGAATATCCTCTTTGCGTCCATCGGAACTCATTTTTACGTTTTTTCATGACTTACGTCGACTGTATTGTTTACAAAAGTCTTGATGTCGTTTAGGTTACTTCTGGCCGTGTCCGCTATCCCGTCGATGGCAGTCGTTGTATTGTTGTTGTTAAGAAATGCACACACCATACCGACCCTGCCCAACATAAAGACAAACAATTTGATCATTTACTGATGAAGCAGAAGAATGACTGGTCAGTGATATAATGCGGAATCCTTACAGGGTAGATAACGCTCAATCAAGTTATTTTTTTATAATTTAACAGTTCCTTGTGAACAAACCTTACTACATGTTCTTCCAAATATTGGGGCAATGCACTGGGGCATCTCGAACAGAAAATACATGTGTTAGGCTAGGACACTTGAACTGGTTCACAAACCGAGAATAAAACAGTCTGGTTTAAGGGAAATGCATTATATTCGCATGCCGGTTGTATCTTCTTGGCTAGCCAGAGGCTACTACATGTAGTCAGAAGTCGCAAGCCAAGGATACCAAGTCTACTTAGTCTATGGCTTGTAAAATGACTCCTTTATATTAGTCCAACCTTATTCCAAACAGTAGCACCTACTTACGTGACAAATGCGACCATGACTGCCAGTAAAATGGCGAATGTATTTCTAGCGCACGTGTTCTCCGCCTCCTCATCTTTCTGTGTCATCTTACCCCCACAGTTGCCACAGCAACGACAACAACAAACGCAGCATGCCACAATAGGGAAGATTAGGATAAACAGAACACCAACCGCAACACATACTGCGTAGCCAAGGAACACGTTGATATACTACAAAAAGAATTAAAGTGTGTTTTCTAGTGTCTTATTGCCTGATGCCTCTAGAGATTTGACGTTAAGACGCTATATTACGTCGATTACGTCAACCATGGCCATTCAGATAAAGTAGCCTTATTGCCTGACAATCAATACAACTGGCAAAACCTGTGCTTTTAATGAAATAGCAATGCTCTCTATGGCAAGGGGCAAATTGTAGTCGTGCTTATGTTATTTGCAGTTTTGGATTTTAGGGGTATTGCTATATCAAGGACTATTGCTCTTACATTACTCATTATGTTGATACGAAATTCACAGCATAGTTTGCAAACATATCAATGTTTATGTGTGTCAAATTTCATCAAAAGCGAAATACTATAAATATGAAAGAACATTTGAATTACAACTTTTGCGTTTTTAAAGCTCGTCGGTGTATTTGTTGTTACATATTTACTTTGGGTCATATAACACAAAATCAATGGACAGCAATCTCTGTACAGAAGCGTTTTGTATAAATTATCAATATCGAGGGCCTCTTCAAGGTTAGATGCTGATTTCAAAACATATGCGATCATATGACATTAATGTATTTGTCTAGGACATGTTCTTGAAAATACCTCTCTGAACGATATTGGTACATGTTTACTTAAAGTCCCCTTGGTGTTTAACTCATATAAGCCTGGCGTCCTTTTTATGGGACATAGGCAAACAGTGTGACGCCGCAGAACGCTGGGGTCATCTGGGGCTATTCTGTTTGCACAAAGACATTTCACTGAAAATGAGATAAAACATACAAATCACTCCTAACACTTCTGAACGTGAAACTGGACTCATCCAATTGATAATGATGGGAGAACCCATTCGTCAAATATTGGTTAATTATACTTGTACATTATACATATGTACTTGGAGTCTTCGAACAGTATTGTCATTATAAACTGGGTCAAAGTCGGTGTCATATAACAACTACTCTTGGGTCTATCCGGATTTCAATAGTTTTTTTGAAAAACAAATATCATTTCATAAAAAATATAATTACATTAATAAATTTTGGACGAATTCCTTAATTCTACAGTAGTTAAGTTTGGCATGTAACCAAAACAAAAACCCAATTAAAATTTTATGTCCAAAAACAGGTCAGAGTAACCGCGTGGTTTGTTCATCAATAGTATTTATATAGATGTCACTATTATCCTTTTATACCCTATCCCATATATATTTTAAATGAAAGGGAGGTAATCTCAAAATAATGAATATTTGACTAGCTATTTCTCGAGACTAAGGATGAATTTTAAAACGTTTTTTTTTCGGTTTTTTGTCAGTGGCAACAACCTCTATCAGAAAGCGCTATTAATCTAATTGTCAATTTTATCATTTATCAGATAATTAAAAAATCATGTTTTACGAAAAAGGCCAAAAACTGTGTCCAAATGGACGACTGGCGGAGTTTCTTTTCGAAATAAGAAAGAAACTGACTTTGCAAATTAAATAAAGGGGGACATCTCATGCAAGCAGCAGGGTATAATTGTAATCGGGCTTGTCAAAGTTACTGACTAAACTTTTTCCTTCAGCCATATTGTTTGGTTGCAAAATTGGTCGGGGCCCAAAACGGTGTTTTTTCTTCTTATATTGCAGTTAAAATGATATACGAGCACGTAAATTCAATTCATGTCAATTTGAATTATGTTTTTGTCGTTCGATTATTTAATTGGATATAATGTACTTCTTTCAAACAAAACGTTATCGATTCATATCCTATTTATATAAAGAACATCGTGACATCAAAGACCCTTAAGTATTCAGTCATAATTTAAATATACCAATGATACGTCATGTGTATAGCGTAATCTAGCTTCCACCTGGCCCAAAATGTAACAAACTGCCCAAAATGTAACAATTGTTACATTGTTACATTTCTGGTTGCAAGAATGCACGTATAGTCAAGAGTGTCATGAAGTCCAGTTGACATCACGAGATACATGTAACAATACATTCATTTGAATATTTTGCGTGTCTCATGAAGCACACGAACACATTTTGTGTGTCTGATTAGCAGTAACTGTTGATCTATAGTATTTTGAAGCAGTGTGGTGAATTAGCATAGGTCAGCTGACAGAGTCAAAGAATCTGAACAAAACCATTCGCAATCCGCTGTGACTGATAATGAACTGAGCCGCGATGCGAGAAAACCGGCCTTCGGCAGTGCCGACCAGGTCTGACACAATCCGGCCTGTGTATCTACATAATATGGCTAGAAGCTTGGAATTTCGGATTTAGAAAGAAGCGGAATTGTACTATCGGGGTAGCGAAAACAAAGGCGCAGATCAGCTGTGCAGTTACTGCACAGCTGATCTGCGCTTTTGTTTTCGCATAAGCAAAAATTCCGATGCGGCTTAATTTAGAGTATTCTTTGATTCTTGGCATTCATGGGGAAAACATGTCCATGACATGTATACCCCCTTGAACCCCACTTTTATATATCATGTATACCTGTATGCAGGAGTAAACCTGTTTTACTTATTTTTGATCCAAAACATAGATTGTGGATACTCGTTAGAACCGCTCGAAAGAAGACATTTCTTACTCTATCGCTGTACCTTTAATGAACCAAGCATTATATTTGTAAACACGCTATGAAAGCGTGATGAAAATAATAACAACAACCTAATAAGTGACAGCCACCTTGGAATAGTCAGTATTACATTACACAGGTTTGTATACAGACGAGGGAGGCTCATTGATAATATCTAGAGGCTGACAATGAAATCATTGAATCATGAATTTGTTCAGCATTTCAACCAAAGGACCATTGGTCCTTTAAACGCTCACCTGAAATCCGCTATAAATACCAATACACGTTTGAATTTTATGGTATATAGCTCAAGTGCAGGGGCAGATGAAGCCCCGAGGCCACGTTTTTTCAGAATAATCAATATTCTGTCCTTTTTTCAAATTTCCTGCAAGTTTTTTTCTTCAAATGACATTTTAACAGTTTTCCCCATTCAAATGCATAGTCGACCTATGTTGACCTTGCCCTAAAATAGATCAAGGTCATCATAGGGTTATGATTTATAATCAAATTGTCATACTGCCACATTTGTTGAACCAATGTGGCAGTATGACAATTTGATAGGAAACAGCTTTACAAAGAGGGAACCGTTCAGCGAAGAAGGTATTTCAACATTATTGTAAAAAACATGTATATTGTACCGGGGTAGGGGCAGAATAACTCCTGGGGTCCATTTTTTCAGAATCATATATCTTCAGGCCATTCGCCAATTTCCTGCAAGTTCACTATTCAAATGCCATTTTAACAAATTTCCCCATTCAAATGCATGGGTGACCTATGTTGACCTTGCCGTAAAATAGGTCAAGGTCATCCAAACGTAATGATTTAAAGCTACATTCTAGTATTCTAGTCCCTAATGCTACATTCCAAGTTTCGTTGAAATCGGTCCAACTGTTCTGGAGAAGAAGAGTTTTGAAGGGTTTTACCATATATAGGCATCTTGGTCATGTGACCTGGATTATTTTTGAACACATATATTCTCCCTTTGTATAGATAATTCCTATGAATTTGGCTTTGATTGGCCAAGCGGTTTCAGAGAAGAAGATCTTTCAATATTATGGTTATATACATATACAAGACAGTATATTGCCCCGGGGTGGGGACAGACCAAACCCTGGGGTCCAACTTTTTCAGAATCATAAATCTTTACCATATATATGTGCATGGCGGCCATCTTGGTCATGTGACTTGGATTATTTATAAATACATTGGTTCCCCCTTCCTATAGATGATTCAGGTAAAATTTGGTTTTGATTTGCCAAGGGGTTTCAGAGAACAAGGACTTTGAAAATGATGGACGACGGTGGACGGACGGGACGGATTTTGAGTTTTCGGCTCAGGTGAGCTAAAATTGATATGGGCTCTGTCATTCAAAGACACGGCACTGTCAGCAAGAGTGATGACTTTGTATAATTATGTACCAGATAAATTGTCTACACATGTCACAGATACACCGATGGGAACAGTCACCCCATATTTTCATTAAAGATAGATCTGTACCGATGGTCTACGCTTGAAGAGATCAAATTGTACATAAACTTACATACCTTTGAGTAATTGCTGACAATCTGGTCCAGTGTCCCATTGTTAAAATGTCCTATCAGATCTGATACAGCTGAAAACAAAAACATTCTTCATCTTTGAGCCTGTGCGTGAGAAAACCAACAATTTGGGTTCCGACCAGGTCCGACACAAACTGGGCTGTAAAGTCACAGAAGATGGTTAGAGGCTGGAAATTCTGGATTCAGAAAGTAGAGGAATTGTACTATCCGTGTAGCGAAAACAAAGGCGCTGATCAGCTTCGCAGTTACTGCGAAGCTGATCTGCGCCTTTGTTTTCGCCTATGCAGATTGTTGGTTTTCCCATGCAGCAGCCATCAGGAAAACATGTCCGTGTAATGTATACCCCCTTGAACCCCACTTTGAGAGACGGTTCTAACGTGTACCCACAATCTATGTTTTTAGGAAAAATAAGAAAAATATTTTTAAAAATCCAAATGAAATTTTCAATTTTTACAGGTGAAAAAAGCTCTGTATATTGCATGGACAAGTTTTCATTATGTCATTTACAATGTTAAACGTTATGATAAAATGTATGCTATGACATGGCGTTCATTTTCAAGTGCACACATACATGTAGTGATTCTCCCGGTCGTGTTGCAGTGACTTCAAATACAACGCATTATATTTGTTTGTTTGAGTTGTTGCATAATTTACGTCCCAGTCAACAGCTAGCTATGGTCATGCCTGGGCAATATCTTCTTTTTATGGGACTTTTACCCAACATTTGGATGTCATGACATGCAAAATGTGCTTTTCAATATAACAACCCAAGAAAACAACTAAAACTTAAATGTATTGGCAGTTTCGCTAAGCCACATTTCCTGTGCAGGCTCAGACTTTCTGAGATCAAGGCGTTTTAGACAGAAATTAGATAAATAAATTGCGTTTCAGGTTTACAACATTTTGCCCGTCTCATATTCTTCAAAGGAGACGTAAAACTGAATACAGAAAAAAAATACTGAAAGAACTTACTATCGGATAGATCTACTGGAAACACACTGCCCACAAAACTGTGCATAAAGTTGTAGTACGGAGTAAGTCCCTCGCTGACCCGCGATGGATTGCCAGCATTGTATGGCTCACTCGCCGGCAGGTCGGCCCAAGTTATCGACGAATCTTCGTCGGCAAAATTTCCAGCCGCGTCATTCAATGTGGACGGAGAGAACACGGGATCATCTCCACCGACGTTTGAAGCGAATAGTATTATTGATACACAAATTAGAACCCACTCTACTTTTCTAGGTCTAGTTCTTGTCTTTAACATTTTTAGCATCAAGACATCGGATCAGACAAAATCACCATTAATAGGTTTTTTCAACTTTCTTCTGAAAAGGAAACAAATGTTAATAAATGCAATTATTTCATATAAAATTAATGTAAAAATACGTAATCTCGAAACTCTATCATATCAACATTTTAATAAAATGATCAACCCAAAATAACGTTTTTCAAGCGCTAAACAAATCACCGAGATACCCAGGAAAACGGATAACGTTATTTCGATATATAGACAATTTATATTTTTTTGTGGAGTTCTGCAGTGAGATTTCGGATGCCTATGAGACCGAAAAGACAGACACCCATAAGGTACTAAGCTCATACTGGCAATGTCCTTTTCGCGCTCGTGCATATTAAAGAGTTCGAATAAGTCTATCATAATGAAAAGCTTCACCAAATTACCCACAAAGCGATATAATATAAACATCGGAAATCTGAAAAATATGGTCATCTTATTTATAAAATCACAGATCAAAAAGCACAATTACAATTGTTTACCTTGTTTTTCATCCTTATACCCTAAGAACATTGTATTATCTCCGATTTACCATCTAGCTAAGAGATTTCTATCTGTTTGATTAGGTTTAAATCTGTCCTTCCTACAAATTATTGAACCTTGAATTGCTAGCTTACCAATTATTGAAAACAAGGCAAGAAATAATTAAAGGCGTATTACCCATGGTCGTGTTCATTACGCGGTCAAATCGATATTTCTGTCGCAAAGCATCATTCTTCCAAGAACAATCGATATCAATACTCGGAAAATACAGGTGCAAACAAATATTTCCAAGAATTTATCATCAGCACGGCTAACAAACCTTTAGATGCGTAACCGCCGGTTAAGAAAGAAAATCCGATTCACGCCCTTCCGGTTGCGCATATGAAGACCAAGAAAAGGTAAACAAAACATACACTACTAGGATCGATTGATGATTATATTTTAGTACAGAAATATATCGATTATCTATGAATGCTATTTTGTCACTTATTTACTACTGTAAGTAAGCACCAAAGTAGCTCGCAAAATAATTTGATGGTCTTTGAGTTATTTATTCCCTTCTTCGAACCTGGTGTTCCAACAAGGCCAAAGTCGGCGAAATACAACTAAAAATTGGACAATTTGCTGGTAAATATCAAATTTTAGTGATTGTTCCACGACAAATTTACAGATATGTATTAACTAAATTGCATCTGATGTCTGTGCCGGTATTTTCGTTGTGTTAGTGCCCGGCATTATCGATTTGAAGGGAAGGATAAGATGGGTACGCATTTAATCATTAAAACATGAAGGATATATTTCAAGATACGTTTGAAAACCTCAACCTGTTCAAGTTATGGTACTTATTTCCCCGTAAAGCGTTTCGAAAGACATAAAACCAAGAAAAAACAAATAAAATGCTGTAAAATCGTCTTCATGAACAGGAATGTCATGCATGTGAACTATTGTATTGCATGTATTTCATAGTCAGTTTGTATTATTTTATATCAAACATTTTCACTGCAAATATCACAAACACACCAAATTTGAGTAAGCACCTATTAAGAAAGGACGAGAGAATGTGACAATAATCTTCAGCGTAAAACAATTAACAAAAACAAAAACTTTAATACATGTGTTCTATAATGATTATATTGCTATCATTCTAATGATTAAATTCGTAACCGAAATGTTGACACAGCTTTTAACCACATATGCATAGAATGCATTGGCCAGAGGCAACGAAACTGTCACCAGACCTCACACAATGTTAAAATCATCTGCGCACTGTATTGCTTTCCGTTAATATGGACGTAATGAGCGGAAATCTAAAAATATCCCTGCGACTGACCCACATTTTCGTCGTGTACAATGCAATCCCAACATGTGTTTTGGGGTAGGGAATAAAAATCATGATTATAAAGAAAAAATTCTGGAAATCCTTTGGGGTCCAAATATAGCAATGTCTAACTAATAAAATAGCATTGAGAGAATTAAAATATTTGTCTTCGAATCGAAATATTTTACTCGGATACACGAGCTGCAAAAGTTTGTTTACCTTTTGTTGGTCATCTGATGCGAAACCGGAAGGACATGAATCGGATTTCTTTTCTTAACCGCGGTTACGCATTTAAAGGTTTGTTAGCCGTGATCAGTGTCGCGCGGAAAATATTGAATATCGTTTGCTTCATTCACATTACGAAAACTTGCCCATGCAATATACAGAGATTTTTTTAGCTTTAAAAATTGAAATTTTTAGTAGAATTTTTTTTCTTATTTTTGCTCAAAACATAGGTTGTGGGTACACATTAGAACCGCCTCGCCGAGGCGGTTCTAACGAGTACCCACAACCTATGTTTTGGAGCAAAAATAAGAAAAATAGATGTACCCCTGCATACCCCAGTTTTGCTATATAAAATTGGGGTCTAAGGTGGTAAATATTACACGGACATGTTTTCCTGATGATGCAGTTGCCATTATCAGATATGACCATGTAATACGCTGCGAATTACATGTGTAAGTGGCTGCTAAATCTTTATTTTTTTAATTAATTTTCATTTTACTTTAACACTTTATTTGCTTGTCTATCTAATGTGAAGCAAACGCACATAATACCACTTATTTCTATCTTTTTGGGTTCTTGCGTTGCCCATAAAAGATTCTCACTATGCACACAGATTATAATATCAAGTGTTCAAATAATACTCTATACATTCCTCCCTTGTAGAATTTTTGAATTGTCATGTGCTATTCCGCAATGGGCGCACAAAGTTGCAATTTGTACAAGACATTTTCATATGTAGAGAACTGAACCGATTTTTACTTTGCACCGAACTCATTCGCTGGTACAGTGGTTTCTTACACTGCACTTAATCTTTGATAATTTAGAAGAAATTTGAGAAACTTGATGGATGACCCTTTTAAATTCTATAGTTTATTGTAAAACTAGAGTGAACGAGTGGTATATCTTTTTACCATAAAGGTCTTTGTACTTTTTGGCCAAGACTTCGCTAATTATTCTTTTTCTATGTTAATTTGATAGAATAAAATTATTCTCGAGCGGATTTATATTATGACAATCTTACCTTTTTGACATTATTTAGTAGAACATGAGAAAACGACCATGACAGTCACTGGCATGTTACTGTGGCAGATTTCGCAGCACTCTGCAATGAGAGTTACCGATTGCAAGGTGTGCATTGTGCATTGTACGTATATGAAATTCAAAAAGGCCTCTTCACTGTTACCTGCGCACCAGTCCGGCTAGGAAGTCAGAATACCATTTTCTGATTATGAGTTTTATTTGTTTACCAATCACTGGGGTGATGTTAAGTTTTCCATTGTTAAGCAAAGTACAAAAGAACCGTCTAGAATAATCGGGATAATTTCAGCCAAACTGTGTTGTTTTGAAATTATACAGATAAAAAAAAATAATAAATAAATAAAATAAAGAAATAATAAATAAATAAAACAGGCTGCAGTTTACTTTCATTCTGACTATTATAAGCCTTTTAACGCACATCCAATCTTGTTGCTTTGACTAATTGGTCGTATAACAAATTGCGGCCTGGTTAGAGTTCTGATTAATGGGAAACTTTTAAACGACCTGTTTTTTCTTGAGAAGGCTTACTAGCTGCTTTGTCATTGTGACAGTTCGTGCCAGGGTGAAATACAAATTTTAAAGTAAATTATAAATTTAAAATCGAAAGATATTTTCTTTAAAAAAGGGCAAGGACTAGCGTATTACAAAGAGGAACTGGTACAATCGCAATCAAACTCCGCCATAAAAAGGTACAAGTAGGCAAAACGCGTAAAATTCAAACGGAAATGACGAATAAGTACTTGTACAGAGAAAACATACTGTAAGCCGAGCCATAAAGGTGGCCACTCAGTTAACTGAGCTTCACTAAATATTCTTATAAATGGTCGTTCGTCTCTCACCAATGAGAAAGACCATCATTATTTCTTGAATGTGTGTAGGTAAGTTCTTTGATGGCCGACCAGGCCAATTCTACCTATAAACTGACGTTTGCAAGCAGAACAAATCAATGTTATAGAATCTGCTGGCAGTCCATCGGTCCTGGCTTTGCTTTCTCTGCGCTTTCTTTCTTCTTCACATATTCTCTTTTTCTTCCTAGAGAGCCGCCACGATGTTGATTTGATCACTCCTGTGCAGTCTCTTCCCAAGACCCAATCCTTCAGAGAGGTTGTGAGGGTGTCTTTATAGCGTTTTTTCTTGCCACCTTGACAGCGATTTCCCTCCTGCAGTTCTCCGTAGAAAACTTTCTTTGGAAGTCACTCATCAGTCACTCTTATAACATGGCTAGTCCATCTTAGTTGTGCTAGCTTTAAGACGATACTTTGCATTCCTGCTTTCTTCAGGACCACTGTGTCTGGAATCTTGTTTTGCCACTTGATTTTTAACAGCTTTCTCAAACAGCTTTAGTGGAAATGATTTAGTCTCTTTGCATAACGTTAGCATACTGTCCAGGTATCACATGGGTAATTGGACAATTTGGACCTTGGCTAATTCGGTCCTTGGCTAATTCGGACCTGATTCGGACCTCGGCTGTGGACAATTCGCGGCGGACCTTGGCTAATTCGGACCTAGGCTAATTCACCATAATTCGGACCTCGACCATAGGTCATTTCGAACCACGCAAAATCGAGGTCCGAATTGGCCATTGGTTTCTTCGAAATAGTATCCGAATTAGCCAAGGTCCGAATTAGCCAATGTCAAACTCTGTTCAAGGTCCGAATTGACCAAATATGAAAAAGAAAATAAGGTCCGAATCAGCTTATGCTTGAATCGATTAAAGAGAGAAGGATCGACTGTGTCTTCAAATTATTAAAATAAAAATTCTTTGTAGTACTCATGTCATTATTACATGCAGTATTCGCGAGAGAAACTCTTTGTTTTGTTGATTGAATGGTTGATTAACTGTTTGATACGTGGCTTAGCTATGGTCGTGTCGGGACGTTGTCTCCATTTAATACGACTTTTACCCCAAATTAGGATGTCATGACAACGCAAATGCACTTGACAATAATAACCACTCAAATAAACACTAAGGCTCGTATGGTTTGGTTTGACTTGAACCGCATTTCCTGGACAGGCTCTGACCTTCTGATCACAGCCTTGTTGACTTTCAGCTTTGTGCCAAGCTTGATCCCATTTCGCTTTCAGACATTTGCACGGAGTCTTCCGAATACCACACGGGCTTTTGCAATTCTTGCACTGACCTCGTCATCATTGTGCACTGCTCTGGAGACAGTGCTTCCAACGTAGCTGTCTTTATCAACAACTTTCAGTTTTTGTCCAGTCACAGTGATGGCTGGTTCATGGTGCGGGTTGGTGTACAACCTCTGTCTTTTTTGTGCTAATTGTGAGATATGCAAGCGCTTGTGTGTTGAGAAATAAGATGACATGCGCTATGGAATTGGATTATAGTGAGGAAGAGGTGCGCAACGTCAATCTCACTCTCTCACTCGTCCTCACTCAATTGCGCCCAGCGGCAAGACACTGGTCAAGACGGCTGGATTTTCAATTATAACCTTTTCTCACGATATCAAAAATCGTGTACTATTATACTAAATCGTCTTTGTTGCATAGCTTAAAAATTGAGTGATATAAATTATAGCAATATACTTTGTTATCTGCTTTTGTACGTGTACTTAAGAACCGCTCATTAAATTCTAGAAATTCAATTACATGTACTTTACTCAGAGGATTGTCCATAGTATTAGGTATTTTACCTGTTTCTTTTTCCACGATATGCTTAAATATACTAAAGGAATAAGAAAATGCAACAAATTTTGGGTCATGACAAGCTGGCTTTGTAATGCAAGCATGTGGTGCATCTGATTTTAGTATATATGAAAGCAGTACATGTATATGAAAGCGGTACCTAAACGTCAAATTACAACAGGTAAAACCACTTTGTCGATTATGAATGAGCCGCCCCATGGGAAAACCAACAATCTGCATATGCGAAAACAAAGGCGCAGATCAGCTTCGCAGTAACTGCGAAGCTGATCAGCGCCATTGTTTTCGCTACACGGATAGTACAATTCCTCTACTTTCTAAATCCAAAATTTCCAGTCTCTAGGCATCTTCTATGCTTGTACAGCCTGATTTGTGTCGGACCTGTCCAGAAACCACATTGTTGGTTTTCCCACGAGGCGGCTCAAATGCCTAATAGCGTGCGCGTAACTTCGCCGGCCTTCAATAGCAGACTTTAGATGTAAAAAAAAAATCAAATTTGAACCAAAACTATTTTTTTTTTCCAGAAATTCCAAAAAAAAATCACAATTATAACCATTGATTAGTTGATAACATTAGGTTATGGTATAGCACTATTGTCACCAACGTCAATGCAAAAATGGCTTCATGTAAATTTTTATTCAGCTAATTGTTATTCTTGCATAGATATCTATGCGCATACCTGTTTGAAGCCGTTTTCGATTGTTCAAAAGCCGTGTTCAATTAGCAAAACCCATGTTCAAATCATGAAATTCACGTGCCGTTTGAACATGGGTTTTGGCCGACGTCATTGGTCAATGCGACGTGACGTCATGTGTTTCGCAGAAACAAAATGGCCGACGTTGAAGAAGCTGCGCGGTTTTCGTTGAATTTTTACGTTGTTAATTTTATTTTCATGAGATTTGAAGTGGATTAGAGTGAAAATGCAAGAATAGCGATCAACCATGGTTTGTTTCAGTGTCAATCAAACGTCCATAATAACGTCAATCAAACGTCCATAATAACGTCACAATTCAATATCCTATATTTAGAGATTCTAATTATGTTCATCAGTTTTTCCTGATTATAAAATAATCAACCACCAAAATGCAGGTTACATTTCGGAAATGAGTGTTAATGTACAGCCCTGGACATTATATTCGTATTCTTAATTAGGTAGTTCTTATAAGCATCATCTTTTTTTCCATTCTTAGACACTTTCATTAAATCGAACAACAATATCGCACAATATTATAAGTATACCTTTTCGGTTACTGATTTAAGATATTACGAAAACTTGTCCATGCAAGATACAGAGAATTTTTTCAGCATTAAAAAATGAAAATTTCATTGGAAAAAAAAATGATAATTTTAAAATGTTTGCTCAAAACATTGATTGCGGAGGCGGTTCTAACGAGTACCCACAATCTATGTTTTGGAGTAAAAATTAGAAACATAGGTATACCCCTGCAAGCCACAGTTTTATATATAAAAGTGGGGTTCTAGGGGGAATACATTACACGGACATGTTTTCCTGATGTTATAAATAAACTTTTTCGGTTAGTGATTTAAGAAACGGTATCAAGACGTACCCTTCTTAAGTTAATTCCTTCAATATTTCACCATATGTTAAACATGTCCTTACCAAGCGAAACGGTAACAATGTAAGGTTTTGCAATAATTATTCTATTTTAATAGTTTTCTTTACAAATCACAAAATTACATCTACAATCCCTATCATTATCGTATTGATTGAATTTGGATCAATGCGCTCCTTTGTAATTTGAGAGAAAAAATCGATCGATATAATAGTTTTTTTTCTGATGTTAACATCCGGGATCAACCTGCAGTTGAAATTTGACAAAACTAAGAAATTAATTTGACATAACTGTACATTGGCTAGAGAAGAAAAACGTCAGCAAGAAAATTGTTTCGGTACTTGGCTATCGAGAATGAGAGTAAAAACTCAAAAAGATGTTAGGCGAAGATGGTCGACTTTTTCACATGTTTCGTTGTGGCCCTGTATTATAGTGTCCCATAACGTAAGACTTGTAGCCTCAGCAGTTTATGCCAATAACAAAGGGGAAACTCTGTAAAACAACCGTCTCAATGCCGTAACTTTATTTCAAAACATGAAGTGAAACCCACCAGTTAGCTGTGCTGCCATATTGTCTTACAGCGGATGATCCGGTTCTGTTATGTTTCGCCATGTCCCGGCTCATGTCATGTATCATAAACGCTTTATTGTTTTATCATATGTGTACAAATTGTTTGAGCAATGTGGTTTTCGACCAGTTCTGACACAAACCGACCTGTACAGCTACAGAAGCAGGCTAGAAGCTTGAAATTTTGGATTTAAGCAGAAGAGGAATTGTACTATCCGAGTAGCGAAAACAAAGGCGCTGATCAGCTTCGCGGTTACCGCGAAGCTGATCTGCGTCTTTGTTTTCGCCTATGCAGATTGTTGGTTTTCCCACGAGGCGGCTCATATGTGTACAAATTGTTTATTGTTCCCAATCAATGCAAACAATGGCAGTGAACTTTCGAGTGTTCTTGATTGTTGCCCTGAGTACTTCCGGAATGTTATCGCAACACACTGTTTGTTCGACAAAAATCATGCACATGCATATTATTTCGTTGATAAATGTTTTTAAACTACGGTATAAAACGTATTTCGATTTAAAGGCAACTGGCTGCTAATTTGAAGGGACCCCGATTCTTTGGGCTGAATCGAGTTTCGTGATACCTGCGCACCTGTCATAGAAGTTGAGCGAAGTCACAAAAAACAACAACAACAACAACAACAACAACAACAAAAAAAAAAAAAAAAAAAAAAAAAAAAAAAAAAAAAAAAAAAAAAAAAAACGGAGTGTTTGGTTAGCTAGCTGATCCAACTGAACTACCTGTATAGCTAGGGCTCCCTAGGATAGAACCTACAGGTAATTCGTGTGATGTCACCAAGCATCCCTATATCGCGTGATTTCACGTGATAAAAGAAGCAAGCAACCTTTGGTAAAAAAAATGGCTTTGCTTCCTTGGCATGTCTAGAGTGACCTGGTGCTATAGGCTGGCAAATGGCATCAAATCATTTATTGCCTGACTATTCGACATGTAAAAACTTTCAGTTTTTTGCCTGACCAAACCCGTATCCTTATATATAGAGACCTTGCTTATATGGCATTTGACATCCATTTTGATCCTAACAAACCGATAATCACTAATGCCTAGGTTACATTTGCCCCGATCTTCGTAACGTTTTTTTTTTTATCTGCGGTTTTCACTACGATTTTTAGACATCGTAGGAAATCATACGGAACCCGTGCGCTGTCCGTGAGGAGTCCCTACGATTTCTGACTGATCTCTTGCGGACTCCCTACGAATTTTTGTCCCCAAATTATCATAAAATAATCGTGGGGTGACCGCACGATCATCGCAGGGACTCCGTATGGCGCCCGCACGACGTCTTCACGGACTACGGACTTACGACTGTTAAAACAATTGTAAAAATGTAGACTATTATAAAATCGTAGAGGCTACGGTGATCCTAGGAAGCCATAGAAGCGTAGGGACATCGTAGGGTCACCCTGTGGAGACCTTACGAAAATGCAAAAAATAGAATCTTACCATCATCGCAAGCTAATCGTAGGCCAAAGGTAACCTAGGCATTTCACAAGACAATCCTTTAATGTGGGGGTATTCTACCTGGATGACCATTTGCAGGCCACCTTGGATATAGAAGCAAACTATCGCCCCTTTGACATGTCACGCAATTAAATCTTTTTTAAAAAATCTATCATGACTATCATCACGAAAACATGTCCGTGAAATGTATACCCCCTTGAACCCTACTTTTATACAGCAAAACTGGGGTATGCAGGGGTTTACCTATTTTTGCTCCAAAACATAGATTGTGGGTACTTGTTAGAACCGCCTCGGCGAGGCGGTTCTAACGTGTACCCACAATCTATGCTTTGGGCAAAAATAAGAAAAATATCATTTTTTTCCAGCTGAAAATTTTCAATAACTATCTGTTTATTGCATTGGCAAGTCTACGTAATGGAGATCTTAAACTACCTACCAAACAATGGTGAAATATTGCTTTCGGTAGAATTACCCAAACTGAATAATTTTCTTTTAATTGAATAAGAAATTTATCGACTTGTTTCGTTAATGGTCGCATCGATTTCATACCCTTCACCTTTATGTACATTAAACAATATAAAAACGTTTTTAGTATTCTAACATTAATTAGAAAGTAGTTTTGATTTCGACTGTAGGTTACGATGACTGAAATTTGATATAACGAGAAAAATGTATGTAACGTTAGCGGGGACAAACAGGTACCTATGAACTTCTGATGTTCTCTTCTAGCCTCACTACGTGTTCATGTTGTAAACTCGCACCAAATTGTCGGCCTAATGAGAAAAATGTTGAGGGCGTGCATAATTGTGACAAGAAAACAGGACAGTGTGCCTCAACACTCTATTTGTCCACAAGGGTGGTCGGGTGAGAATATGTGCCCGGCCCGCCCATTGGGGTTTTAAGAAAAAGATGGGCTGCTTGGGCATTCAGGCAAAGCTTCTTCGTTACCGACTGACCATCTGATTACAGGTAGCCTGCCAAGTAAAAGTGGTTCGAGTCAAACCATCCATGTATATAAGCATTGTTGGCTTAGTTGTTTGGTTATGTTTGATGCACTTTTTGGATGTCGTGACATCCTGGTTTTGGATAAAAGTCCCATAAAATGGAGGCAACGTCCCGACATTGACGCTAAACCGCAACTCAAACAAAAAGAAACAAACTATTTGTCCACTGGCTAGATTTCATGAAAACATTTGCCTTCAGAGTCTATGCTCCCTTCGCTCTTGCGCTCAGACTGGTCAGATTCCTATAATACAGGTTAGGCTGTCTGCTGATGCTTCACAGTGACATATTTTCTTAACTACTCATCATTATTTACTATTAAGTTTTCAGACCCATATTGTACGTTTGTGGCTACTTCGGAGCGGAATTGCAAAGCGGTCGCGTTTGTTAGACCGCACTGAAACAGCCCGATCCGTAATCTGGTCCCCTTCAGATTCAGTGGAGTTATATTTAAGTGAACCTCCACTGTATTCGTCATGTATGTTTAAAATTGCTAGAACTGTATTTTCCCTTGTTCCTTACACTGTAAGTCTGGGAACGAATACATTTAATTTAAATTTGAATCTTCAGCGTCTATGCTCTTTAGGAAAAAGTCGACAGTGGCACACATTCACTCAAAACCCAATGTTAAGATTTTTGAAAAATGGATGGACGACTGGTCAACTTAGATGTTGATTTTACAAGCCACCTCAATCTCTAACATATACACATTCATATAGATTCAAATAAGGCCGCTTTGAAAAAGTTCAAAAAGAAAGTTTATAGCAGTTTGACGTTTAAATTTTTTTTAACTTCAATTTATCTTAAAATTACATTTTTTTTCTTTCTTAAAATTACAGGTTTTGTTTCGTAAATATGGACCCATACTACAAAATACCCTTAACTCGTTTAACTGTTTATTACAAGTCTTTTTGATGCACTTACTTTCATCATAATGTGTGTTGTACTTTTCACTCAAATTAAATAAAATCAATGTACATGTCATGGTTTTGGCCTTAAATTGCGATTTTCACCGACTTATCAATTTCAATATTTTCATGTGAGCATATTCCGATTTTTCGGATGAAGGGTAGGGTTACCAAATAGTCGATTATTTTCGACAGAAATCACCGATTGTAATAAAAGTTAAGAATTCTGTTTGAAAATTATTATTTTCAGCCTACAGAGAATTAAAAAACTTTTAATTCCTTCGTTTATTCAACAAAATATTACTGGTTGCGTTGGGAATTTGGTTAAGTGTATGCATGGCCGCAAAAACGTTTAGTCAGTGAAAATACATGTAAAATCCCATTGGGACTGTTTAAATAAACCCATTGATAGTTTGGGAATGCAAATACCAGACTTAAAGCTGTGAACAAAACATAACTTGTCCAACAAAAAGGATCGAAATATCGCATATGAATTTGCCAGAGCACAGATTTTCTTTCCTATCTAAAATGAAAGGGAGGTAATCTCAAAATAATGGACAATTCTAAAAAGATTTTTTTAGATTTTTGTCACTAGCAACAACCTCTATCACAGTGGGTATTCAAAAGACATATACAACGTACAGTCAGACATATACAACGTACAGTCAGTGGACATAATTATTCGCCACCTTTGGAAAACTCCATAGACTTATATGTATGTTTGCAAGAAAAGTATTCTGCCTCTTCTGATCCACATATATTCACGATTTTGGTGTCATTTGAAAGTTAAATGAATAAAGCAATAAATAAAGGTTATTTGGTGAAGTTTCAACATTACATTTTGTATATACAGCAGTTTAAAGTTTTTAGGAAATTTTGATAAAGCCACATTCCCTTTGACGTCAATGGTGATGTTGCCCCAAAAGTGCCGAAAAAAATCACAAGTTTTTTTTTTTTTTTTTTTTTTTTTTTTTTTAACTGTAGCTTTAAAACGCATGCATGGAATTAAATGAAAATTATCTTGTTTATTGCTATTTTCATTTACCTTTAATTAAAGGCCTAGGCAGACAGACGACTTTCTCCAATTTGACTTATGTAGAGCTCTACACTTCTCTGCAAGAGTGTTTTAAATAAACTGGTCATATATCACGTAATTCGCAGTGATTTGTTTATTTGTAATTACATGATAGTGAAAGAGTGATGTTTAAAGCAGCAGAGTGGCTGTAATACTACCTGTCTTATAAGTAGATTTAAACTGAAGCTATGAGCTGTTGAGATAAAACGAAAATCAGAGGGATTTGAGAACCCCAAAATTGGGGAAGATTGAAAGTCGACAGTGTGTAGGTGGACTATAAAACGCAAAATTAGGTACCTTATCTCAGTATTTGTCTAGACACCAATAGATTAACATCTCTAAGGTATTGATTTTCTGCCACCCGGCGGCTGACTTAGGCCTTTAAATGACGTCAAAACATAAAAAATATGTTGACCAGGAGGTCCAGAATAAAGCTTCTTTCAAACACGAAAATACATGTAGATCCAGATGTCCACTGACTACATGTGCTCACATCAGGAAAACATGTCCGTGCAATGAATACCCCCGTAAACCCCACTTTTATATAGTAAAACAAGGGTTTGCAGGGGTATACTTATTTTTCTTATTTTTGCTCCAAAACATAGATTGTGGGTACTCGTTAGAACCGCCTCGCCGAGGCGGGGCGAGGCGGTTCTAACGTGTACCCACAATCTATGTTTTGAGCAAAAGTAAGAAAAATATCAAAATTTTTCCAGTGAAAATTTTCATTTTCACAACCAATTTTTTCTGTATATTGCATGGGCGTGTTTTCGTAATGAAAATCTCTGTAATTAGATGGAAATTAGGGCTATTTTGAACAGTTTATAGACCGGGAGTGCATTTGTGGAAGAGACACAGAATCGAGACTTTGTCGATTCACACACTGGCTTCTGCAAAATTATTTGATGAACATGAAACGACACACGGATGTCGGTGGTACCTGTTATTATGATCAATTATGCGGACCAAACAGCGCAATATATCTTATATAAGTGCTTCCCTGCAAAGCTTACTGACCGCCCCCCTGCTTACTGGTTAATTGCTTAGAAGGTCTGAGCCTGCCCAGGACTGAAATGTGGTCTAGTCAAACTATTCATTCATAAAAAAAACAACAAAACCTTAATTGTTTTCTTGGCAGGTTGCAGACTGACGGAGATGCTTAGGTTTGTTGATAATTTTGGTTTCAAGCAGGAGTTTTCATTTGAAAATCATATACCAAATATGACACTAAAATACGTATCTGATATTAAAAAAAAAATAAGCCCGATTTTCGAGTTTCTTAAATAAACGGTCGGAGTAGTCATCAGCAATTCAAACATAGAAACAAAAAGTCTTGTTCATAATGCTTTTAAGCGAGACTTTATTACATGTATAATACATTCTATAAATGAGACGTTTTCCCACAGTAAGTAGAAAACTAGGCCCTAGTATCGACCAAGATGAAAGAGATAATGCACACAATGCTTTCGTTTCAATCCTCTATGTACAGAACTCTTTTCTGAGCTAAGTATTTACATTAAAACAGTCGTTAAAACGATAAACACAATGCCATGTTTGGCAGGAAATAGTCCGAAATATAAGTACCAATCCCTTACCGTTCGTCTTGAAATACTGCTATATCATTTGACCTCAGCAAGGATTGTAGAAGGCAAATATTTGCGTTTGAAGTATGATCATGTATTTATCAAACAGTCAGTCAACCTGTCTCCAGGGTCTGATTGTTAAAACAGAAATAAGAAGACCCTTGTTCATCAGGAAAACATGTCCGTGTAATGTATACCCCCTCAAAACCCACTTTTATATATTAAAATACAGCCATGACGTCATCCTTTTATAAAAACTGTCCATTATTTTTCGGGAATGGACAGTTTTGTGTCCATTATTTTTCGCATGAGCTCGTGTGAGCACAAAAGTCATGGTCACCAATGAAGTGTTCATTTTCCCTTTGCTGCACCCCAAAATAATGTGTTCGCTATGTTCAAAGACATTAAATTTTGTGCAGGCTGATTGGAAGCTTTTCTAGCAAATGGTTTAGAATCTACCTAATATTAAATACAATTTTTTCCTCGTATTTGAAATCCTTTGCGATGAAATAGTCGGTATCATAAATTCCCCAAAACGTTATATCCAACGAATCATCGCATATTTCTGTATGAAAAAGGTTCTTGCTCCCTGGTTTCATTGTTAGAAAGTTAGGGTTAGTGTGAGGTAAATGAAAAACCTGGCAGTAGGAACAGTCTTCACACAGTTATTTATGACCAGCTGTTTCCCCCCAAAACAGCCGAGGATTTTAATGGTCCTCTGTCTTTCGAGCATGGAGATTAGCCCTTAACAGATCCATGTACGCTGTCTCATCGACTAACACACATTATGTATTTATACAAAATCATAATTAAATGGTATTGAACATAGACACTACGTTTAACGACGTGTAAAAAGGGAAACTACTGTGAATGCTCTATTACGAGAAAGTGTTAACATCGTTCACAGTTAGTTTCCTCGTTATGTCCGTGGGATAGTTTGACCAACATATCATGTCGCGAGAAAAGAAAATTAAGCGGAAATACGTTGTGCAAGGTCTGGTCAACTGGCTTGCTGTCTAAAGATTAAAAGCGCTTGTTATAACGAAACAAAGGCGCCAGTGTATGGTGTATTTTAAGTCGGAGAAAGTCCTCGTAAGTATCCATTCCTGAAAAATAATGAATCCTCGGCCCCTTCGGGGCCTCGGATCCATTATTTTTCAGGAATGGATACTTACTCGGACTTTCTCCTATACATAAAACTGGGGTATGCAAGGGTATACCTATTTTTCTTATTTTTGCTGCAAAAAATGAGAAAACATCCTTTTTTTCTAATGAAATTTTCAAATTTTACAAGTTAAAATGTCCCTGTTTATTGCATGGGCAAGTTTTCGTAATAATTTGTCTTTGTTGGAGATGAATATTGAGCAAACATCGATGAAACTATTGTCTAATGACGTCTTGCTAAACATTTCATCTAGTCTCTTATAAAACCTGCGAGTACAGACACAGCTGAAAATCACGTGGTACGGAATGTATATAAACCGAAATAAATGATCAGTGACGCACATTGCAATTGGTGCCGAAGTTGAGTTGAGATATTCGAGTTTTCTCCTATAGCGTTTACTGTATTAACTGATAGATACATGTAGGTGCAGGCAGTGCAGAAATTGAACATTTATTGAATGAAAGTAACATAAGGAATCCAGGTTAATTTAGTTTTCGCAAACACTTCAGAAAATTGAATCTATAGTGGCACCCATAACTTCCATCACAATAGCATTGAAGTGTTTGCAAAAACGAAATAACCTGGTATTTCTTGTGTTACTTTCTGTCAATAAATGTTCAACTGCTGCATTGCCTGCATATACAATGTATCTATCAGTCAATAGAGTAACGTTTAACAGCTAGTATCTCACTGGCATGCGAATTTCTCGCGACTGTTTTGCGAATTTTGTCGCGGACTTTCGCACGACATTCGTGAGAATTTTCTTGTGTCGCGAACTAGTCGCGAACTGGTCGCGAAGTTTTTCAACATGTTGAAAAATTTTATGGGAATTTTTTCTCCAAAATATTTAGCAAGACTATCGCGCGACGGTCGCGCGACGTTCGTGCGAGTGTCGCGAACTTGTCGCCGCGAAATTTTGGCGAATTTACAATGCGAAATTTTCGCGACACTCGTACGAATGTCGCGCGAGTGTCGCACGACGGTCGCGTGACAGTCTTGCGAAAACCTCGCGACTATCTGGCGAGAAAATAAAACTAAGCGACATTCGTACGAATGTCGCGCGACACTCGCACGAATGTCGCGCGACTGTCGTACGAATTTAAATGAAAATAAGTTACATTCACGGGAAAGTCGTGAGACACTCTCACGAATGTCGCGCAACTGTCATGCGACGGTCGCGCGACGATCGCGCGACAGTCGCGCGATATATTTTCAAAATTAGACCGAAAGTCGCGAATTTGTCGCAAAAATGTCTATTCAATGAGACTGCAACACGAAAGTTGTGTTTATATCGTTTATCTTTGTCGCGAAATAGTCGCGAACTATTCGCGAACTAGTCTCCAGTTGTCGCATTCCAGTGAGATAGGGGCTTAAACGCTATAGGAGAAAACTCGAAAATCTAACCTCAACTTCGGCGACAATTGCAATGTGTGTCATCGAATTTTTATCGGTTTCTAAGCATACAATACCACGTGATTCTTAGTACTGATAGATATCACACTGTGTTGTTAATAATATTATAGAAACAATCGACATTTTAGCACTGTAACACTAAGCTGCATTTAACAATTAACAAATAGGTTTAACAATTAGATTATGATGACAATTGATTCAGAAGCGGAATTGATTCCTATCAAATGAAAGTACAAAACATGCTATTTCCTCATCGATGGTATAGTCGTTTTAAAATAAGATGAGATTGATCGTTGTAAACAAATGAAGATCGATTCATACGCGTTCGGGGGAGGGGGGGGGGGGCATTGGGATATTGAGACGATAGCTCATAGGCTTTTTGTAAAAGTGATCTTATAGTACAGAAAAAAAAAAAAAACTAAAGTAACGACTAGTCAAAAGAGACCGAGTTTACACATATCAGTTTTTAGCTCACCTTAGTCGTTAGGCTCACAAGGTGAGCTTATACATGTGTAGTATAAACCCATGCTCCGTCGTCCGTCGTTGTACAGGGTGTCCCAAAAACGTAGCCGCTACAAAAAAGTGAACAGCTTTGTAAATAAAGCAGATATAAGCAAGATATTTTACACAGAGGCAGTGCTGTTATATTTGAATCATAAAATGACATCCAGTTTGCTAGGTAGAGCTTCATTAGCAAGTGACGTCATAACGAATCTGTGATATCACTTCCTGTTATCTGATGCAACGCGCATTCATTGAAATGAAAAGCAGTAACAAATGCAATATCCAAGCATTTTCAAGCCTTTATTTTCCCTTAAAAATATTCTTTAGAGGATGAAGTAACGATAATTATCAGAATCTAAAAGCATTTATTTAAAACTGGACAAAATGTGGAGACAAATAGAGATTCTATATTCCAAAATGGGGAGTGAACGACCATCAAATGTGTTGTGTAAAATTTTCGTTACTCCGAAAGTGGCCATTTACAATAATGGTGGTCATTTCGATTAAGCGAAGTACATAATTGCAATTTATATGTATCTAAAGATGTTGTTTTGAAGCATACCCCTGATAAATTTGATTGAATTATCTATGAAAATGAAATAAATGGTAAACATATATTGTAGCGGCTACGTTTTGGGACACCCTGTAGTTGTAGTAGTTGTACTCGTTATTGTCCACAATGTTCAAACGTCTTCTCCTCTAAATCGCTAGGCCAAACTTCATATGGAGCATCCTTAGTAAGGGGGAACGAAAGTTTGTATAAATGGTCAGGTCACATGACCAAGATGGCTGCCATGGCTATAAATAGCAAAACATTTAAAATCTTCTTCTCCAGAACCGGCAGGCCTATGATTTCGAAACTTTGCATGAAGCATCAGGGAACAGAGCTTTACAAAGTTTATATAAATCATGGCCCTGTATTTTACGGCAAGGAATCTTTGTTTTAGAATTATATATGAAAGAATGCGTATTTTCCAAAAAAAAAAAAAATGTACTTTCATTTTGCTATGCCATGGCAACCATGGGGTCACATAAGTTTCGTATTTTCATTTCAATCTGTTGACGTAAACAATTATAGCGAATATCGTTACGCATCTCGCATTATGCGACGTAGTATGTCAGGCGTAAGCAAACATGCACAAAAATCACGTTTTCAAAGCCGAAATGGGCTATATAAATATAAGCTCATACTGGCTAAAAAGCCTGAAATCGACCTTTTCCAACCTGATTACAGACCCATTGATTTCTAAAATGACGAATAATATATAGTTTTGATGTATTTTGGACATTTAATCAAAACTGAATCGCAATTTCTCGATACGCCCAATATGACCAAATCACAACCCCTGTATGATATGTGTATAGTCCGAAAAATTCTTCTGGTCTAACTCTTGTAGTTTTATCGTAATAGATAAACAAGGAGTATACTCTGTTAAAGCATACCCATTTTCGTATACACACGTACAAGAAAATGGCGTCAGGCGTATCGTTATGCAACCATTTATATTTTCTGTAGGCTTGAAGTAATTGTGAGGAAAATTACACTTGACCCAGACAGCATTAAAAGCTTTTTTTCCCTAGAAGTGACATCAGGTAAATTAAATGCTTTTCATCATAATTTAAATTCATTTCAGATATCCTTACAGCTAAACGACAAAGGTTGTTATAAGACAACAAAGCTTCGGAAATTAAATGTAAACAAGTCCCCAGATAATGAATTTTCATCTAAAAGTGTTTGACAAAAACAATATAATATGGAACAAAAATGAAAATGCTTCACATAATTTTAGTATTTCTTACATAGATGTTTGCCCTAGATTTAATTTCGTTGCAAGACATTTCATTACATAAATGACGTTTCAATGTTTGGCAAAGACTTGCATATTGATTTGTTTCTGCCAAAGCAAAACAAAACGTTCTACGCACATTTTTAAAAGTATGGAAAAAGACCATATATGTCAGTTCAGTAGAACATGTAACATATCACGCAGATATAAGCATATGAAATCTGCTTTGGTTGGATCAAATTGCTGCTTATGTCATTCTCTCCATATGGTTACTTCGGTTTCACGTTATAAATTCTGAATTGCCATGGTCACTTATGTGACCCTTTGCTTGTTAAAATATAGAAAAATAGCTCGCCTGTGTTCTGAGAGATATATGGGCTGCTTGTGCTTTCAGACAAAGCTGGAAAACTGCTCTGAAGATCTGAGCCTGTCCAAGAAAACTGGTTCAATTCAAACCATCCATACATATTAGCATTTTGGTTTACTTCGATGGTTTTATTTTCAAACCAGAGGACCATTGGTCCTGAAACGCTCACATGAAACCTGATCTTGGAGCATTTAGTCATCATGAAATGGCCTTGACATTGAATACTCACACACCTTTATTGACTTCATTTGTTTTCTGCATCTGCCAAGTTTCAGGTCTCAGGCTGCAATAGTTTCCAAAATATCAATTATTCTCGCCTTTTTCCAAGTAAAAGCCTATGTTTCCAAAATTGACCGTGTCATAAAATAGGGTAAATTATCAATTAGCAAATTATCATGGGCTGGAGTCCCCGGTGCTACATACCAATTTCGTGTGAAGCGGCCTACTGGTTCTGGAGAAGAACATTTTTGAAGAGTTTTTACCATATATGGACATGGCAGCCAGCTTGGTCATGTGACCAAGATATCGTGAACAAGAAACGTAGAGCACTACTCAATAAACATTTTTGCAAAAACAAAATTCAAATATCTGCAATTGCACCAGAAAAATAGCTAATTTCCACTTTTCCCATTAGAAGTCTATGGAAACTTAAAGTTACCATAGCAACCAGAGTTCTTATCTGACTGGAATAAAAACACAAATTATGTAGAGGCTACTGTCAGGAACATGTATACAAAGTATAGGCTTCATCCCTGCGACAGTTTCTGAGGAGAAGAATTTTTAATGTTTTTCTAAATTTTGCCCTGTATGGGGCCCCAACGACCAATCAAAATAAAGGATTAGGACAAAAGTAACAATAAACGTGGAGCACTACTCAATAAACATTTCTACAAAAACAAAATTCAAATATCTGCAATTGGACCGCAAAAATAGTCAATTTTAACTTATTCCCATTATAAGTCTATGGAAACTTTAAGTTGCCATAGCAACCAGACTTCTTATCTATCTGGAATAAAACACACAAATTATGTAGAGGCTACAGTCATGAACATGTATACAAAGTACATGCTTCATCCTCTTGACAGTTTCTGAGAAGAAGATTTTTGATTGTTTTTCAAAATTTTGCCCTATATGGGGCCCCTGCAACCAATCAAAATGAAGGATTAGGACACAAAGTCACAAAGTTCGTACAAATTTAAAAATAATGCTTGCTGTATCAGTAAAAACGCAATAACAAACTCAGTTTCGGCTCAATATCTATGTTTTATATATCAAAATAATCCGCTTCGCATGGACAATTGCGTAACAGCAATCATGCATGTTAAGTATCGCTCAAATTATAACAAGATACAAATAAAATGCAATTTTTACGCAAAAACAGCGTGTCACGCGTAACAAAAGCGCATTGCTAAAAAGGTTTGAAAACGTATATCTCCGAAGTATTTTGACCAATTCCCATCAAAATACGGCGAGATAATGACAATACATGTAGATATCACTGATATAATTTTAGTTAACTTCGGACCGCATTTCCATTTTTGGCAGTTAAAAAACTGTCGGGACCAAAAGTGTCACGCTTTGGGGAAAATCAAGGTGGCACTTGAAAATAAAATAAACGATTATTACACAAATTTAACGAGTAAGACTATTTTTATACCGAATAAATGCTCATAAACAGCTGATTGAAATGTATGCGGAAATATTTATAAAACTTTGAAAAGTTAACTTTTATAAATCTTTACATTTGGCTGAAAAAATGTCACACATGCGATTTTTGCGTTGTTTTTGAGTGGGTTATCATTTTTATTGTAAGATAAAGAAAATTTGATGCAAGAAAACAAGACATACTATACTATTACTAAAATGCTCATGTTCTAAGCTTTAAAATCATATTATTTTCATTGACGTGCGACAAATAATGCTATTTTTATAGATTATTTATCAAGGCTGAATTTTTGTCACACTTGACGTAAACGCATGTTAATGTACGTCACATAACGCCATGATACCGTACTTTTATTGGAACACACATATCAGCTTCTTAAAACAGAACTGCGCAGTTGTAAAGAAAAAAAAATAGTTTAGGAGGATCACTGGAAAAAAGACGAAATATTAAAACTCTCGAAAATACAAACATGGCAGCGCACAATCAAATAACCTGACACCTACATGCATCGCTCAGCGCAAAATAAATCAAACTGAACGTGAACGTCGTGTTACACTATTTCAAATTTAGATGGTGTTTAAAGTTTAATAGCATAAATTGTACTTGAATGCCCGAAGACACCTTTTGTCTGCGCTCATTTATAAAAATAAGTTATTGCATGATATGTACAACCAAATTGTGTCACACAATGTGTAAAGCCGCATTTTGATTAACTCTTATTTTATATTCAATTTGAATACTGTAGATCCGGAAATATTCGCGAGAACTTAATTTTCACTAATATTCGCGAATTGGTTGCCTCGCAAATTCAAAGTTCTCGCTAATAAAGAGTCACTATAAACTTTATATCATACATGTACATGGACACTCAATCGCGACTTCAAGAACTCGCTAATACTTCGGAAATAGAAAATTTGCGAAACAAAATTTACACTAATCTAAAATATACAAAACGCATACATACAAGTAAAACGGGTCAGTTCACACCATTTACATAATAATAAAATTATATAGACTACACCTTAAATCTCCACTGGTTCATGTTAAGTTTCAAGCTTATCGGCTGTTTGGGATGTTTTGCAAACGTTTCACCATAAATGGGCAGCCACGTGTCCAGGATCATTTATTGATGCGTCTAATTGTCTTATTAATTTACTAACTTACTTACTTACGACGTTTACTTAAGCCTTTTGGTGTTTACTTAAGCCTTTTTCCGCGATTTAGCTGATCACGTAGTCTTGGTTTCTGTGAAATCCGATTCAAAGAACCGTCAAACAAGTTTGAGTCACGACAACGTTTACTTTAGCATTTGGGCGTGTTTTAAAATGCGGAATCGAAAGAGTTTACATCCGTTTCCAAGATTTCCCTGGAACCTCGTTGCTTTGACGAAGTTTCTGTTGATCGTTCGCCCGAGTTAGATGGCATTTCAAATTCTTCTCCTTGCCTCCCACATAAACGTCGAAACGCAGTCTTTAAGTCTTCTCGAAATCGACTTCCGCTGATGATATATAGGAGGAAGTTTATGCTGTGATTGAGTGACAGCATGTGTACGAACAGTGCAGCTGGGAACTCCATGGTGTTAACACGGTTAAACAAAAACAATAGCGGCAATGGTGTGACAAGCACGACGAAGGCTATGCTGACTAGCAAAGTGATCAAAAATACGTTCCGTACTTTCTGTCGGATGGTGCTGTTGGCCGTCGATTCTGTCATAGAATCGATAGATCTGAAGGATCTGTAAACAGTGTATGTAGTGAGCGTATTACCCACGACTATGACAATAAATGGGAGAGCGAAATAAACTCCAAAGTTGATCATGTTCCAAAAGCGATAGTAAAAACCCTTATAGGCGGCATCAGTGAACCCGCATGTGACTTTGGTTGCATTGTTGATAGAATTGTTCGCTTTGTCAAGAACAATACCTCGTCCATACAGTGCATGCACGCTCAATGTGCACAACACCAACAGTATAACTCCTACAACAGTTAGGCCAACTTTGGGTCCTGGAAACTGCTTAACTCTAGTCGAGAAGAATGTACATATTGTTCGTTCCACTGTTAGGCACATTATCAACCATGACGATATTTGTGGACAAAGAAATATGAAAAAATAGTACAACTTGCACAGCACATCGGAATGGAGCTTCAATTGTATTTCCAAAACATTTTCCAGCCATAAATTAAGCGTTTGTGTATATAAAACGAAGATATCTGCAACAGCCAATGATGCGAGGTAAATTGTAAATGATGAAAATTTTCTTACACTCACAGTTAGAATGATAAGTAAATTTCCAAGCGTTCCTAAAATAATAATACCCGGTGGCACATATCTCCATGACAGCAATGCAACTGTCTCTCCTCCCATGCTAGTAGTATTGGGTTAGCGCAATCGTCATGGTCTAATTACATGCTATCCTCGGTCTTTGGCTTTTTGTTATAAGGCTAGCGTACACCTACCGAAAAATAACTGACATCTTCTAACCTGAGCTTTTAGCTCATATTATTTTGTCTGTCCCAACAAACCGCTTTACAGCAAATGCCATGCTTAAATACAGGAGTATTTAATACATTTACTTCTGATGTGATATTAAAGTAAATGTAATGCAATTTGTGCAGTTGTTGTTAAAGATCTGACAGTGTAATTTACGTTTTCATTATGTGAGAAATTAATTTTTGCAATAAGTAGTTATGTTCTTAAATCATTCACGTTAACTTTGTAGTCTATGAAATATCATTTTAATAATGACGATGCATGATTTCTATTCCTCGTCTATTAACATTATTAAGTCACGTGCACTACGCACTGAACTTATGTCTTTGACATTTAGACTTCCTTGTATGAATCCAATTTAAACACTTTTTCCATAAGTACAAATCACGAAAAACGTAAGCAAAATCAAAGGTGATGGGGTAACATAATTGGCTGTAATATTTTTTTTCGTCTGGTAACCACATGTTTTCGGTTGTCATCAAATTGCATCTTATGAGATGGACTTTAACTGAAACGTTTTGAGGAAATTTATCGGGGAGTTTTCGAATAATGTTAGATTTGCTATGTTAAGGAGGATTAAAACAAAATAGCTACATGTATAAAAACACAAATTTACCAAATGTCTGTTAGTAATAACACTTATAGGCAAAGCTCACACTTGATGATGGTTATATGTAAATACACTCAACACTGTATAGTCTTATTGAAATGTATGGTATTTGGATAGTACTGCTAATACTTTTCGTCAATATAGTAGAACCTAGCGAAAAAAGCCTATTTTCGGCACACGCAATGGATGTCAGTCTTTCAACCGGGTATTAATTAAAATTAAACCTGATGACAAACACGTTTCATTTGCTCGGTGTAAAGAAAACGCGTTAAAGTATCTTCTAAATGAAATTAAGAAAAACATATCAAGCCGTTTAAAAACACATTTAGGTCTGAGTATTCTTTAAGTCTGTTTTCTAGTGTCTGACAATGGTTCTTCGCTGATATTTTGCAAATGTTTACATGTAGATTAGATATTTTCTTGACATAAATGAGCATTTAGTTTCTCGCGGCAAATGTGCAGCAACAATTTTGAAAATCGGTCAAAAAGTAAAAATAAATTTGGTCCAAACATTTTGAATAGGGGTTTCACAGTCTATATCTAGGTACTTCCAAAATTCAGAAACTCTTATTATTTGTTTCAAATATACACATAGAAATAAGTTAGGGAACACTTTTAGCACTTGGGGAAAGTTTGAAAAAATCTATTTTCCTTTTTTCTGGCGATATTGAAATTTTTATCACAATCATATATTTGATACCTTAGCCTAGGTACAGACCAATTTTTGGAAATTCACAACATTTTGTCTTTGTGCTACGGAGGATACAATATGTCATATGCAAAAAGCTCCACTTTTAATGAATATAAGTTTGCCTTTTTGCTTCTGCACTCCGCAAAACTCAATTTTTGAAAGCAAAACTGGAATAAAATGTTGAATCTGATCGTTTTGAAAGAATAAACGACTGCGTACCTAAAACCCCATGCTTCATCTCCAAACCAACTAATCATACAAAATCTACAGTTTGCATTGATTTCTATGTAAAGCAAAATTCTTGGATATTTTGCAAATAAAGTCGTAAAAGAATAATTCCGCTAGTACACTATAACCAGAACGTACATGTTTACATTCCTAAAGGGTCATATTGAATATCTGGTCCAACATTTTCAACCTGCAAAATGTATACCCAAAGAACAAAACGTGGACATGAAACCTACTCCCGGAAAAGTATGGGCCTACCGCCGACAGTCGGTCAGAAAATAAAGAATTTATGATCAAAGTTACACAAGCAATGTCTCTCAGCTTTATGTTTACGAAACATTACGACAACGTGAGTTCAAATAATGAAGTTATCGCAAAGACAAGCAGGGCGTTTCTTAAATTTAGCAAACATTTTCTTAATCTAAGATGGCCGCTCTCCGCCGCAGTTTATGTCTGATGCTAACCATTTTCACATAGAAGCAACTTTAGAGACTACAGATTCTGACAAATTGTCAAAATATTCTCTATAATCTTTGCAAAGAAGGATATATACAGTTGGTAGTGACATTATTACAGGTGTTCCCTAACTCATTTCCATGTGTATATAATGAAACAATCAGAAATAATATCTTTAATTTCAATAAACTTGTTTCTGATCTTGATATCGATGCTGATACTCCTAAGTTTTGAGATTGTAAAGTATCAACCAGCCGGACATATAGTAAATGGAAAGAAGATCTATGCCAAAGCCCCTGAAAGCCTATAATCGAGGGGTCAATTTTTAAAACATGTAATTTTAGCAAAACTTAAAACTGTATTTGTAGGTATATATGTACATTGTAAATAGTACGACAAATGATTTGGCAGCGTTCCCAAATGCCAACAGGTGGAAATAACTCTTGGTTTTTGTACCTACCCAAATAATTACAAGTTCTTACCCTGCTAATGTTTATGGAGCAAAAATATAGTTTTTTTTTGTATTTGACTGCAATTCTTTCGCTATCAACCAAAGCAGAGTTGATGTTGTAAATATTAACCAGTTTTGGTTTTGTTGTTATTGCGCATGCGCATCATTGAAACACGTTTTGAGGCAAGTCTGTTTCCGATATGAAATGGGGACCATTAATATTTTTAGTTTAAAAGTATGCCCCCCACTAGACCCAACAAATCCTTTTTAACTAGAGACACCTAATACATATTTACACAATACATGTATATGTTAGTGAGAAGCTGGGTCGAGGGGGGGGGGCAAACTTTTAAACTAAAAATAAATAATTTTAAACTAAACGTATGTAAAAATATGTGAAACGAAATTGCGTCACACAATATGTAAAAACATATTTTGTTAAACTCTTATTTTATATTCAATTAAAATAATCTAAAATACAAAACGCATTCGTATACTAGGTAAAACGGATTAGCTCACCCCATTTACATTATGCAGACTACATTTAAAATATCCACTGCTTCAAGTTTAGTTTCAAGACTTTAGACACAGTTTTGTTTCCTTTGCAAACGTTTCACAATAAATAAGAAGGGCGGTCATCCTGGTCATGTGTTCAGGATCATTTAAATTGTTGGTGTTTTTGGTCTAATTGTCTAATTAAGCGTACGACTTATTGAAGCATTTTGGTGTGTCTTGAAAGGCGGAATCAAAAGAGTTCACATCCGATTCCACGATTTAGCTGGAATCACGAAGTCTTGGTTTCTGTGAAATCCGATTCAAAGAAAAGTGAAACAAGTTTGAGTCACGACGATCTTCGGCTTTATTTGAGCATTTGGCGTGTTTTAAAATGCGGAATCGAAAGAGATCACATCTGATTCCATGATTTCCCTGGAACCTCGTAATCTTGACGAACTTTCTGCTGATTTCTCGCCCGAATTAGATAGCTTTTCAATTCTTTCTCCTCGCCTCCAACACAAATGACGAAACGCAGTCTTTAGGTCTCCTCGAAATCGACTTCCGCTCATGATATATAGGAGGAAGTTTATGCTGTGATTGAGTGACAGCATGTGTACGAACAGCGCAGCTGGGAACTCCATGGTGTTAACACGGTTAAACAGAAACAATAGCGGCAATGGTGTGACAAGCACGACGAAGGCTATGCTGACAAGCAAAGTGATCAGAAATACGTTCCGCGCTTTCTTTCGGATGGTGCTGTTGGCCGACGATTCTGTCATAGAATCGATAGATCTGAAGGATCTGTAAACAGAGTATGTAGTGAGCGTATTACCCACGACTATGACAATAAACGGAATGGCGAAATAAACTACAAAGTTGATCATGTTCCAAAAGCGATAGTAAAAGTCCTTATAGGCGGCATTAATGAACCCGCAGGTGACTTGGGTCGCGTTGTTTGTAGAATTGTTAGCTTGGACAAGAACCAGACTCCGTCCATACAGTGCATGTCCGCTCAATGTGCACAAGCCAATCACCACTGCTCCGACAACAATAAGGCCAACTTTAGGTCCAGGAAACTGTTTAACTCTAGTCGAGAAGAATGTACATATTGTTCGTTCCACTGTTAGGCACACTATCAACCATGACGATATTTGTGGACAAAGAAATATGAAGAAATAGTGCAACTTGCACAGCACATCGGAATGGATCTTCAGTTCTATTTCCATAACATTTTCTAGCCATAAATTACACGTTTGCGTATACAAAACGAAAATATCAGCTACAGCCAATGATGCGAGATAAATTGTGAATGATGACATTTTTCTCACACTCACAGTCAGAATGGTAAGTAAATTTCCAAATGTTCCTAAAATGATAATTACCGGTGGCACATATCTCCATGACAGCAAAGCAAATGTCTCCCCTCCCATTGTTGTGATGCGAGCGACGATTCGTTTATTAGTTTTCTCGAATAAACAGTTTTTCTATGAAAGTCTATTGCTGAAATATTTTGTCACCACTTTTGATTTTAATGCTGCTTGCAAAGCAAAACCATTATGCATCTGAACGCGCGTTTTGCTCTCTTTGTATTTCTGATATCTAGTGCTTTAAGTTTTGTTTTCTAAATTCCGAGCCTTTTATTTCTTCTTAATTCATGATAATTTAACCTGCAGGGCATACAAAGGACACGTTCAGGAAATTAAATGGATTAGATGGTCATCTTAGAAGTCAATAAATGGTGTTTTTTTCATCATTATGCCATCATTAGCCTAGCGGATACTTTGCTGAAAACAAGCGATAATTTTGTAGCGTCAAGGTACTAAGTATGGCGGATAGGATTATCTTTGATTAAACCAAATACTTTTTGTAACTTGTATTTTATAAACCAACAAAAGGAGATAAAATGACTTTAGAATCTGTCAATTTATTTGAAACGGCCAGTAGAAACTGGACGGTAAAGATACATGTAATTAAAATATATTTCTGGCATATATATATATATATATATATATATATATATATGTATATATATATATATATATATATATATATATATATATATATATATATATATATATATATATATATATATATATATATATATATATATATATATATATATATATATATATATATATATATATATATATATATATATATATATATATATGGATGGACCGCGTCATGAGACAAAGGTGCAGATCAGCTTTGCAGTAACTGCACAGTTGATCAGCGCCTTTGTTTTCGCTACACTGATAGTGCAATCCCTCTTCTTCTTAAATACGAAATTCCAAGCTTTTAGCCTTCTTCTGTGACTGTACAGGCCGCTTTGTGTCAGACCTGGCCGGAAACCCAGAAGACCGTTTTTCTCGCGTCGCGGCTCATAATAGATATATTAAAAATGGCCGCCGACCGTAGGTAATAAAAAGAACCGAAAATGATAGGGTCGCCTATGGCGGTAAATAATAGGCCGCTAAATAGCGTCAATGACGTCAAAGGTTTATAGATGCTAAAATTGGCGTACAGAATCGGAAGACCGCGGTGGTGTAATGGTTAGCACGTCTGCCCGGAATGCAGGAGGTCCGTGGTTCGATTACCGGTCGCGGAACGACCGATTTTTGTACGCTAATTCTGTTTGTTTATATGATTTCCTGTATCGTGCTGTTCTCTGTTTCTTATATATATATAATATATATATATATATATATATATATATATATATATATATATATATATATATATATATATATATATATATATATATATATATATATATATATATATATTATTTCTAAAATATATTCTATTTTATCTATCTCAGATATGTTATTGTAGCAACCAAACTGCTGCGAGTGCTGGTGAACAAAACAATTTGTTGATATACCATACTGTATGTTGATACCGATTACTTTTGCTTTGTTTGCCATGTTGAAATTAGATATTATAACAAGAAAAGGAAAACAAAATAATAATACATGTCATCATTGTGTAATACATTTTTAAGGGACACATGGAGGGCAAGAATATAAGCAATGTAGCCGACCGACTAACATCAACAGAAACAAAGATAACAAACGCAGAAGTCTTGCAGACGAAAAAAAAAACTGTCAGATACTTTAAAGAAGGATAAATTACAAGTTAGAGAGCTTTAAACAATTTTAAGGGTTCCAACTCTTACCATTAGTATGATGTGATTTTAAAAATAAGAATTTGTGAAGTTCTAATAATTGAAAACTAACGATAGTTTGTTAATGTATTATCAAAGAACAGTCTGTAACAGACAACAGACAGACTCAGCAAACCTGACGTAAGCATTCTTTTAAGGGCTTAAAGAACTCAGTTCAAATAAAACACATATACTTGACTTATTTAAGTTGAATTGAAAGTATGAAAGTTGAAATGGGCATTTGAAAGCAATCATATTGGTGTTCAAGGTGTTCTCCAACCCGCATAGTAGACATTTTTCACTTTTGAACGTAAAGTTTGCTGGCGCTTGCGGTTACGACTTTGTGTGTGATGGGCGACGACTCGTGAGGGCATATTTGGGACGAAGGCGGGGGGCGATATGAAGAATTACTTAGTCAAAACTACCAACAGCCCGCCGGAGGTGTATTAAATGAGACACGCTAAAAACGAATTGTCCAGGACGCCTAGCTGAATAGTTCAGTAGGTAGAGTGTAAGACATTGAATCGAAAGGTCCCGGGTTCGAGTCCGGGTAGGACAAAAAATATTTTTCCTTTTCTTTCTTTCTTCCTTTTTTCGCACCTGTGACAATAAAGCTTAGAAAATTAAAAAGAAATGAAAAAAAAGGAAAAAAAAAAAGAAAATAATATTTTATCTATTGGCAAATGCAAGAATCACAAAATTCACTGCTGCATTTAATACTAAATCGTAAGTTTCTGGATTAAACTGTCTAGTGAGAAGGCAGACCGCATGTACAGGTTTTTTATAGGTCTTGATTTTTCACCCATTGAAGCCGAGAACTCGATCGTCATTTTCGGCAGAAGAACGGATCAGCGACCGATCCTAACGTCAACATTTATTTCCTGACTGGCTGGTACAGATAATGCGGATAGGATAAGCTGACCGCCTCTAATGACTAAAAAAATTACGCAAGCGTCCCCCGTGGCCGAGCAGTTAAGAGCGCTGTTTCATAATCACTTAATCATCTCACCGTTGTGTCTGGTGTGAGTTCAAGACCCACAATGGCCACATGTGAGACAGGCCAAGTTCTGCTTGCGGGTGTGCCAGGCGGTTTTTCTCGGGGTACTCCCGTTTTCGCCCCACCTACTGTTTGGTGCTTTTCATATGAGCTGAAATAATATTGAAAGGGACGTAAAACTGAATTTTAACAAATACACAAGACACCAAATCAAACAGTATAGTGTACATGTTCATATATATGTGTATAGATGTAAAACTACAGTTTCACGTGCTATCTCGTGAGCGAACAATGTTTATTTTTTCGATATGTCGTTTTGAGTCCATTCGTCATGTAGCTACAATATGCCTAGCCACACAACTGTTTTTGTCTATTGTAGACTTTCAACAGTATTTCTGCCATATCGAGTGCGATGGTTACGATGTAGAAAATTAATTTGGCAAGACATAAGCTTTCGTTCTGATCCTCATTTATTCTGTGTGATAGTATGCGTGCTGTTTCACCTGGTTGAATTCAAATAAATAAATTAAAATCAAACTAACACAATTATATTATTTTCATGAGTTTCTTAAGTGTTTCCGAAGAGGACGCATAGTGTTTCAGTCGCCCCGTAAAGCGGGTCGCGCGTCACTTCGCCGCAGTTTACTTTTGATGTTCGCCATTTTCACATACACGTAGAAGCAATTTTGGACACTACATATTCTGTCAAAGTGCACAAATTATTTATTTGTTTCACAAATAATGGTGTATAATGTCTTCACATTGACACATGTGTTTTCCTAAGAATATTGCCTCGTGTATTGTCCTTTTTTTTTTTTTTTTTTTTTTTTTTTTTTTAATTCAGTTTTACGTCCCTTTCAAGCCTTTTCACTCATATCGAGACGAATCAAACAGAAAGTGGGGCGAAAACCGGAGTACCCGGGGAAAAACCACCTGACACACCCGCAAGCAGAACTTGGCTCGTCCCACATGTGAATTCTGTCCCGTGCGAGGCGCGAACCAACAGCGGTGAGATGATCGAATGATCAAGAGCACTGAAGTCAGCGACCTTAACCACTCGGCCACGGGGGCCGCCTATTGTCCCTTTTAACAGACTAGACGCTGGTCTTGTTTGAAAAGAGCTAGTAATTTTGTTTTTTATGCGTGTTGTTAAATTGCTTGTGATGTGTGGGACCGCCATGTCTCTCCCGCCTGTTGTCTATGTTAGGATGGGAAATTTAATTGTATAGATTCTTGGTCATTCTATTGTTACTTGATTACAGATAAGGGTCTGATTGTGCTCATTTCTGATCATAATGATGCGGGTTTTTTATACAAGTTTCGGCCCGTTCAAGATTATTTTAGTTCATATGAGACGGGTAAATCAGTAACAGGGGGGAAAGGGGAGAACCCTGAGAAAACGAACTTGCACACCCACAAGCAGAACTTGGTTTGTGTCACCCGTGATTGTAAGACTCAAGGCTACGGCGAAGAATTTATTGTCTTGGTGTTGGTAGTTGCCAAAGCGATATTGCTGCGCTGAAGGTTGTTTTAATCCATTTTATCACATGTTGTGTGATGTTGCATCAAGCTTTGTTGTAAGGACTTTGATTGTATCGCAAGCATACACGAGGGTGCTGACACTGATAGACAATACCCGAATACACATATTCATATACATGTACAGTATACCACGCAGACATTTCACGTGTCCATTTACCGACCTTTTATATGTAAACAAACGTACCGCCATTCATGATTCTAATATATATACATGTAACAGGGCAACATTTTGTCCTAGGGCCCATCGACAAAACAAAGATCATATCAAGCCGGATCCGTTATCAAACCACATTGCTGCTTGGCAAGCCGAACGCAGTTGATGTTAAGGGCATGCGTTCTTTTGTCCTTTTTTAACATTTAAAAGTACGATTTCTATCATGATAAAGTTTATACTGAACCTATTAAGCAAGCCTCCATGGTGCAGTAGTTATTTCACGTGCCTTATAAACCAGAGATTGCAGGTTTGATCCGGGTCTTCTTGCGTCTGTCGGATGAGACTATAAACTGAGGTCTCGTTTCCATATGACCTTTGCTGTTGGATTAACGCCCAAATCAACAAACCGATTCAATTTATTATTTATTTAAATTCAGATTG
The DNA here is from genome assembly GCA_964017185.1 of Rugalucina vietnamica. NCBI lineage: Eukaryota > Metazoa > Mollusca > Bivalvia > Lucinida > Lucinidae > Rugalucina > Rugalucina vietnamica. The sequence continues at coordinate 44,781,820 of OZ024870.1, forward strand.
AGTAAGAAGCTTATGTGCTTATATATGCTTGCCCGATTCCGGACGCAAAGATGGGCCCTAATGAGTAAGGTTAAGAATGATCAAATGTTGTAGATCTGTCGTCAGCATGTGTAATACATGTGCACTAAAACGGTACCCTGTATCATGACGATATCATTACAAAACCTTAACAAGCAAAGTACACTGTGTTTTTTAAGTTGAAAAAAAAAATGAAAATTTTCATTTAAACAGTTTTGATATTTTCTTATTTGTTCAAAACATAGATTGTGGACACATGATAGAACGAATACTCACAATCTATGTTTTCAGAAGCATAGGCAGCCTAAGTTGACCTTGTCCTATAATAGGTTAATGTCATCCCTGGGTCATATATAGACTATGTAGATGCTTCATGCCAAGTTTCAAAATCATAGGCCTACTGGTTCTGAAAAAGAACACTTAAAGGTTTTTCAATTCATAGCCATGGCTGCCATTTTGGTCAAGTTACCTTGACCATTAATACAAACTTTCGTTCCCCTTCCACGAAGTTTGGCTTTGATCGGCCATGCGGTTGCAGAGAAGATGTTTAAATATTATAGTCATATACATGTATATATCCCCCAGGCAGGAGCAGACAACCACCTGGGTCTTAATGTTTTCACAAAAATAAATCTTCCATTTGTATTATCATAGCAAGTTTCCACCCATTTAATTACATTTAACTTATTTCCCCATTTAAATGCATGGGTGACATACATGTAAGTTGATCTTACCGATCTTTGTAGTGCGTTTAATATTGTTTGATGCTTCATGCCAAGTTACAAAATCATAGGCCTGCCTTCTGGTTCTGGAGAAGAAAAATTTTAACGGTTTTTGCTATTTATAGCCAAGGCGGCGATCTTGGTCATGTGACCTGGTCCATTTATGCAAATTTCGTTTCCCCTTCCTAAGAATGCTCCGCAAACAGTTTTAACTTTGATTGGCCAAGCTGTTTCAGAGAAGAAGATCATGGAAATTGTTGACAGGGGCATGGCCATCCTATAAGCTCACCTTTTGAGCCGAAGGGCTCATGTGAGCTAAAACTAGGTATACCCCTGCATACTCAAGTTTTGCTTTATAAAAGCGTTGTTCAATGGGGTAAACATGTCACGGACATGTTATCCTGATGAGGATAACAGACCATGCTCGATATTACTTGAAATGTGTCAAAACGTTGTAAGGCGTAGAATAAAAAGAAGTACACATAAAATTAAAGATCAACTAAATGTTTCAAATCGTAAATCTTGCCATGTTTACATGTAAAAAAAAGTTTCTGTGTGTTCACGAAAAACACGTGAAATGTAGCTTAACAGAACCAATGTACGTATATACATGCACCAGTATGTTAAAAGTCACATGGAGATAACAAATAGTTGATAGTTGTTTTCCCACCAACAGTTATCGTCATTTGCAGACGGGATCTCGGTTTATAGTGTAACCATAAAGCCATGGGCAGCTCAGAATTAAACTAGCAATCCCTAGTTATACACACGAGTGTCTAAAAAATAATATTCTGCACTGGAAGCTGTTTTATTCGCGCCAAGCATTTATAAGACCGACTCGCATTGAACGCGTAATGTATCTTTAATGGCAAACATGACGGTTGATGGTGCGATTTTGTAAACATGTCGTGTCAAAGGCCACTTCTGGTTCATTGTTCCATTAAATCAGACAGTTAAACGGGAAGACAACAATAATCATTGTTACCATTGCATATGATAACATTGTTTACGATTTATATGTTTAATTGCTGTCTGGATTTCTTTATTTTTGCATTTTACCAATGCATTTTGGTTTTAAGTTTGTTTTTTTTTCTGCGAAAAAAAAAATAATTCCAATAAAATAGGCGTTTCCTACTCGCGCTTAACCTCCTGAGCTAACGAGTCAGATGCTCTTATCAAAATCATTTTTTATTAAGGCTTTATGTCCCAGTCAACATTTTTTTCAGTCATGACGGGACGGAGCCAACGCTTCCTGGGTTTAACCAGTTAGTAAGGAGTGAATGTGTCTTGCTCAAGGACACAACACTGTGGCGCCTATGGGGATCGAACCCAGGACCTCTCGATTCGGAGTCAGACGCCCTACCACTACGCCACCGTGCTCCCTAAAAATAATTTTGTACCAGTCTTATATCAACTACATGTACGTATTTATTCTCGACATGTGATTTTACGAAGCGACTGACTGAACCACTGCGATATGAAGTAATCTACGGAACGTGCGTGCGTGCGTGCATGCGTGCGTGAATGTGTGTGTGTGTGTGTGTGTGTGTGTGTGCTCATGTAAAGAATATTGTCATCCTGTTTTAGGGTTAAGCAAGGTACGCGGCACGTTATGAAAAAACGAACTGTATGTTTCTTAGTCTATAAGCATTCATTTTCTTGAAAATGATATTGTTTTAGTTTGAAGTTTAATTATAAATATTTATTTGAATTCAACCAGATAAACATCACGCATAATTCAAGAGAATAAATGAGGATCAGAAAGAAAGCCGTTGACTTGAAAAAAAAAAACCATCCAAAAATCGTAATTATCGCATTCAAAATGCTGAAATACCGTGGAAGGTCTACAAAACCTCAACTTATTTGTATGGCTATGCAAAATGTAGCTAGGATATCGCACTTATCGTCTAATGGACTCAAAACGAAACATCAACCAAATAAATAACATCAAGATATCGAGTATCTGTTTGAAATACATGTATAAACATGCCAAAATAAATAATGTCCTCTCACGAGACAGCACGTGGAACTGTAGGTCTTACACCTAATAAATATACATATATCTTTACATGTACACTATAAAGTGTACTATCTATACAGTGTACTATTTGAGTTAGTGCCTACGTCCGCGGAAAACATTCAGTTTAAGTCGTTCAGGGTGGCTAACTTATCCTAGCCACATTATGCCTGTACAAGCCTTCAGTATATTCATATTTTCATGTCACCCAGAAAGAAACATTGACGATCAGATAGATCAGCTCTTATACCAAAAATACGGTCAAGCTCCCAATACAAGAGAAAACATACATGTAGGCTGCCGTCTCAAACTTCAATTCCTTTACGATTTAAGAATTTAATGTAGTAGGGCATTTCATGATTCTTGTATTTGCCAAAAAATATAATCAGCTGATAATATATGTTTTATTTGCAAAGCTTTTTTGTCACAAGAGACAAATAAGGAAAAGAAAAAAAAGTGATCGGTCCGAGACTCGAACCCAGGACCTTTCGCTTTCAACTCCAAGAACGCTACCTACTGAGCTACACAGCTACACGTCCTGACTATTTCACTTTTTTGACCCTCTTATTTAATTCGTCTTCGTCGGGCTATTGGTAGTTTTGACTAAGTAATTCTTCATATCGTCCCTCGTCTTCGTCTCAAATATGCCCTCACGAGTCGTCCCCCATCACACGGAAAGTCATAACCGCAAGCGCCAGCAGCATTTACGTTCAAAAGTGAAAAATGTCTAGTATTACGCTAAAAATAAAGAAAAAAATGAAAGAATGAAAAAGTAGGTAATGGTCAGTAAATTGTGCAGTCTGAAAGAAATTCCCATCCCAAAACCCGATAAATTAACAATCAAGTACCAAGAAAACGTATCGTAAGCAGAGTGTGCAGCTAGTTTTCCAATAAGTGGCCAATCAGTTACCAAAACTCAACTATACATAAATTTTCCTTGTTAAAAGGAACGCTTGGCTGGTCTGTATATACCATTATTTGTCCGTGTGTTGTGGTTTTTCGTAGGTTTGTGGAGTTTTTCGGTAACTCGATGGATCGCATCGGTCGCTACGGCGGATTTCAAGTTTTCGTACTTGGTCGGACCTACGACAAAGTTCCGGGTTTTAGCATTATCCGTCCAGTACGCCAACTAAATGTTTAACGTTAGATCCAAGTACGTCATTCTTCCCACAAGTCCTAATAAAAACGGCGGAGAGCAAGTCTGGTTTCCGTCTTCAATTGCTTTATTATGCAAGAAGTGTAGCAAAACATTGCGACTGGAACCAGGCCCCTGGATGACAAAGGGAAACCCCACAGATTGAAGGAAAAACCCCACAGATTGAGGAGAAATCCTCGTTCCGTTTCAATTGCTTGACGCTGTCGCGCCAAGCAATAACAGCCAAAACATAAAACAGTAAGAACGACTGCAGAATTATCGCCTTGGAACGATCAGTAATATAAACTTACTGGGGGTACATGTAAGTTAAACTAGTTTTAAATGCGCCTAACCTCACCCTAAGTTTCTGCAGTGGTTCATAACATTTAGTTAGTTGTTCAGTCGTCGTGGTGGATCTCTAACTAGTCAATGAATCATCATGGAAACAAATTATGAACTATGAATTATGATAACCACCAAAATGAATGAAAAACAAGGACTCACAGACACAATAAGCTGCCTGGAGATGGAGATCCCTGGGCGCCAAACAACTTATGAAATCCGGAGCAAACCTGAGAAAAACACCAGCTGAAATTAAACACAAATGTTGATATTTATAAACAAAACTAAACAAAAGAATGTATCCAATGTTGCTAGACATTGCGTTGGCTGAGTGCTATACTGTTCTTTCTCCATTTTTGGGTAATATTAAGTGCGATATCTCCGGGTCTTGAAAAAAGAAGGACATTTTTATGCAAAGTTGGTCTTTGTCCAAACACAAAATTCCTATTTTTCCAAAATTACTTCATTTTTACTGCTAATTTTTAAATTAAGCTTATTTAGACAGAAAGACATGTTCATAATGCATGATCACTCTAAATATGAACATTTTGAACTTATTTGAGGGTCTCAAACGTTTGAACCCAATTTCGCGTGACTTTGAACAAGTAGTCCAAGGGCAACGATCGCTCACCTGAGAATCTTTTTCTTGAAAATCTGATCAAAATTGAAGATGCTGGAGTACCCACAACACTAAAAAATGATTTTTCAATCATTCAAGGGCAGCTAACTCCGCAGTCCAGGGTCGAATCTGGCTCAAATTCGAACTCATCCAAGATGTTATGGTTATCCTTGTTTCTTCCATGAATGAAGAAGATTCGATCAAAATTGAAGGCGCTAGAGTGGCCACAATACAAAATATTGATTTTTCAAACACTAAAGGGCAGCTAACTCAGCAGTCAGAGGTCAGATCTGGCCGAAATTCGAACTCATCTGAGATATTGTAGTCATTCTTGTTACCTGCAAGAATGAAGAAGGTCCACTGAAAAACAAAGATGCTAGAGTGGCCACAACACAAAATATTGTTTGCTTTTTTTCAAACACTCAAGTGCAGTTAACTCCGCAGTCAGAGGTCGGATCTGGTCGAAATTCATCCGAGATATTATAGCTATCCTTGTTACCTGCAAGAATGAAGAAGATCCACTGAAAAACAAAGATGTTAGAGTGGCCACAACACAAAATATGGATTTTTCAAACACTCAAGGGCAGATAACTCCGCAGTAAGAGGTCAGATCTGGTCGAAATTCGAACTCTTCTGAGATGCTATGGGTGTCCTTGTTACTTCTAAGAGTAAAGAAGATCCGATTTAAAATGAAGGCGCTAGTGGCCACAAGACTAAATATTGATTTTTCACACAGTCAAGGACAGATAACTCTGCAGTCAGGGGTTGAATCTGGCTGAAATTCAAACTCATCCGAGATGTTATAGCTATCCTTGTTACTTCCAAGTATGAAATAGATCCGATTAAAATTTAAGGCGCTAGAGTGGCCACAACACAAAATAATGATTTTTCAAACACTCAAGGGCTAATAACTCTGCAGTCAAGGGTTGAATCTGGCTGAAATTCGAACTCATCCAAGATGTTATAGCTATCCTTGTTAGTTCCAAGTATGAAATAGATCCGATCAAAATTGAAGGAGCTAGAGTGGCCACAACACAAAATAATGATTTTTCAAACACTCAAGGGCAGCTTACTCCACAGTCAGAGGTCGGATCTAGCTGAAATTCGAACCCATTCGAGATATTATGGTTGTCCTTGTTACTTGCAAGAATGAAGAAGATCCAATGAAAAATAAAGGCGCTAGCGAGGCCACAACATTTTTCCCATGATAAGTCTATGGGGATTTTTCTAGACGCTCAAGGGCAGCTAACTCCGCAGTCTGAAGTCGAACCTGGCCGAAATTCGAACCCATCCGAGATGTTATGGTTGTCCTTGTTACCTGCAAGAACGAAGAAGATCCAATCAAAAATGAAGTTGCTAGAGTGGCCAAAACATTTTCCCCATTATTCCTCAATGGGAGCTATCTGTTGTCATGGAAACCAGAGTTTTGATCCGACCTGGCCCAAAACCTAATGCAACCTTTCCCCTCCTCAATGATGCATGCTTCAGATAAAATTTGATTGCCATCAGCCTTGTTGTCTCAGAGATATTCAAGATTGAAAATGTAAACGGACGGACGGACGCACGGACGGACGAACGCCGGCTCGACTACTATACTAGAAGCTCACCTTGTGAGCCTTCGGCTCAGGTGAGCTAAACTGAAGGCGCTAGAGTGGCCACAATACTAAATATTGATTTTTTACACAGTCAAGGGCAGATAACTCTGCAGTCAAGGGTTGAATCTGGCTGAAATTCGAACTCATACGAGATGTTATGGCTATCCTTGTTACTTCCCAAGTATGAAGAAGGGCAACCTTTCCCCTCCTCAATGATGAAATTGAAGGTGCTAGAGTGGCGACAACACAAATAATGATTTTTCAAACACTCAAGGGCAGCTAACTCCACAGTCAGAGGTCAGATCTGGCTGAAATTCGAACCCATCCGAGATATTACAGTTGTTCTTGTTACCTGCAAGAATAAAGAAGATCCAATGAAAAATAAAGGCGCTAGAGTAGCCACAACATTATAAGTCTATGGGGATTTTTCCAGACGCTCAAGGGCAGCTTACTCCGCAATCTGAGGTCGAACCTGGCTAAAATTCGAACTCATTCGAGATATTATGGTTGTCCTTGTTATTCCCAAGAATGAAGAAGATCCAATCAAAAATGAAGTTGCTAGAGTGGCCACAACATTTTCCCCATTATAACTCAATGGGAGCTGTCTGTTGCTATGGAAACCAGAGTTCCGATCCGAACTGCTTAAAAACACATGGCAGGCAATCCCCTACCCCAATGCTGCTTCATGTAAAATCTGACTGCAATCGGCCAGCTAGTCTCAGAGATATTCAAGATTGAAAGTGTGAACGCACGGACGGACGCACGGACGGACGGATGGACGGACGACGGCTCGACTACCATACTTTAAGCTCACCTTGTGAGCCTTCGGCTCAGGTGAGCTAAAAATGATGATAGAACACTATATAGCACTCAGCCTACCACGAAAACATGTCCGTGTAATGTATACCCCCTGAGCCCCACTTTTATATAGCAAAACTTGGGTATGCATGGGTACCGCCGAGGCGGTTCTAACTTGTACCCACAATCTATGTTTTGAGCGATACTATTAAAAAAAATCCAATGAAACATATATATTTTTACTTCGGAAAAATTCTCTGTATATTGCATGGACATGTTTTCGTAATGCGACGATTGGTAACTTAAATTTAAATTTAACTCGTCGTGGTTTCATAAATTTTAAGCCAAGTAAATGTTTTAAGTGCATATGTATGAAAATCTTAGTCTTTCATTTATGAAATGAATTTCATTTTTCTGGTGTTCATGGAGCTATGAACCGCAGTGGGTCGCGTGCAAAGTGAATGAGCCCCGAAGGGGTTCATGTAAACTTTGCTAGCGGTTCATAGCTCCATGAACAACAGAAAAATTAAACTCATTGCTTATATTTATATTCATTTCACTCTATCGCTTGTTGAAAAATCATTTACAAGCAAATAGATAATTTACAAACACTGTGTATTCAGACAGCGGAACGGCGTCGACGTTTACAACGTCCAATCAGATTGGCAAATGCATTGTATTTTGACGTCATGTGACGTCGCGTGACACGATGTTGTTCATGGAAGTATATTTACATTTTTCTAAAACCTCCTTAGATGAACCATTAGATGTTCATCTGTGTTCATACTTCCATGAACAACATTGTGTCACGCGACGTGACGTAATCCAAACTTGACGTCAAAAAACATGAATCTCGCCAATCTGATTGGACGTTGTAAACGTTGACGCCGTTCCGCTGTTTGAACACACACTGTGTGTAGATTCTTTGTTTGCTTGTAAATGTGACCGCTTTGGTGATTTTTCAATAAGCGATAGAGAGAAATGAATGTAAATATAAGCAATGAGTTTAATTTTTCTGTTGTTCATGGAGCTATGAACCGCAGTGGGTCGCTAGCAAAGCTTGCATGAACCCCTTCGGGGTTCATTCACTTTGCACGCGACCCACTGCGGTTCATAGCTCCATGAACACCAGAAAAATGAAATTCATTTCTTAAATGAACACAGATGAACATCTAATGGTTTATCTAAGGAGGTTTTAGAAAAATGTAAATATAACTCATTAACTGAGTGGTTTTGTACACGTTTTATCAGTACATTGTATATATTATACACTGTATCTTTGCATGTACAAAGGTGAGACTTATAAAATATATCGTATCGTATCGTATCGGTACGATTTATTTTTATTTCTTTCCAATTAAACTGATAACGCTGGTTTACATTGGTTTCATAGCTGACAATGCTGAGTGGCGCAAACATAGGAGATATGTTTCACGGAAAGAACCACCATCATGACAACATGTCCGTGTTATGTTTATCTCTTTAACTCCAATTTATATATTAAAACAGAGTGTAAATTTGGCTTTTTGTTCATCCAAAGCATAGATTGTTGGTACGAGGCGGTTGTAACGTGTACCCTCAATCAATATTTTGTGCTTAAATATTAAAAATATGTCCTTTTTTCAAATTAAATTTTCAAGTTTTACAGCTGCAAAAAAAAATCGCCAGTATCTATTGCATGGGCGTGTTTTCGTAATTCAGTGACTACTACTAAAGATATTATATTTCCTTTAACCCATTCTGAAAACTTGTCCATACAATCTACAGAGATTTTTTACGTTGTAAAAAATTAAAATTTTCTGTAGAAATGTTTTTGATATTTTTCTTATTTTTGCTCAAGACATAGATTGTGGGTACATGTTAGAACTGCCTCGAGTACAAACAACCAATGCTTTGGAGCAAAAGTAAGAAAATAAGTAAACCCCTGCATACCCCAGTTTTACTATATAAAAGTGGGGTTTAAGGGGATATACATTACATGGACATGTTTTCCTGATGCTGTATCGTCCCACATTATTACTTTCTCAAAGAAATCTAGTAACCCCGAGAAAAATATATGATCGTAATTTACTTCCATTAATGGCCTACGTGTCTACGGTATGACATTCCTACGAATGTCCTTTAAGGTGTCTCGATACTAATTTTTGTTGATGAATAAACCTGCTATTTTAGACAGCTTAACATATAGGTGGAATGCTACCAAAAAGGCAAAAACAAAATTGTGGGGTATCCATGCTTTTTAAAAAGTTATCGATTTTCAAAAATAAGAAAAAGGGACTTTTGAAATATTTTCAACTTCGTTTTTCACGCAATTGATCTAAAATATGTCAACGGAATGTGTTTTGAACTATTAATGTATTCACAAACTATTTGCCAAATAACAAAATCGAAACATTAGGAAATCGTGCCCATGCATTAAAGTTGTAAAATATGAAGATTTTCAGTAGAAAAAAGAAGAAGATATTTTCCTTATTTTTGCTCAAAACATAGATTGTAGGTAGACGTTAGAACCGCCTCGGCGAGGCCGTTCTAACGAGTACCAACAATCTATGTTTTGAAGCAAAAATAAGGAAAATATGTATACCCCTGTATACCTTAGTTTTACTATACAAAAGTGGGGTTTATGGGGGTAAACATTACACGGATATGTTTTCCTGATGGGTAAAAATAAATATATACATTCTAGGGTAAACAGACAATTTTGTTTTGCAGAAAACATTTTGTTCATATTTTTGAACATATTTTTCTAGTACACATGATCTCGGAGAATATACTTAGAATGGCAAAAAACTGATTTTTGAAAAGGGGAATGATTATGAAATAAAATAACATATCAATTGATAGGTCTTTCTACGCTTTTAAGCTGATATAAGCATTTTCCCACACCCACCCCTTACAAAGATGCATATAATCAAACCTAATAAAAAATCAAATTTCTTTTAAAGCATGTGATGTATGGCTGTTTAGATTACAAAATTGCCAATCTTGATGCCAAAATTATTAGTCTGATAAATATCAGATGAGATGCAAGACCCAAACCACCACTTGCCGTACATCTCGATCATATAGTCCCGACAATTATAATGCTATAGTATCAATTTTTAAAAGATTAAATTGAAAGTAAAAAAATGTTATTTCCCCTTCAATACCGGCTCAATCTGAGTCAGAAAAGGCCTTCTAATCATCTGTTCAATTATTAATATTTTAATTTAAAAAGAACAAAGCAAGCAATTTCGATTCATTTTCATTTTACCATTCTTTTTGCTTCTTCTTTTGATGGAATATGCAAATTTTATTATACCATATGATTTTCATCACATTATAATTATTATACTTATCATACAAATTTTACAAGATTCAAATAACGATAAATCTTTTTTTTTTTTTTTTTTTTTTTTTCAGATTATTAGAGTTGTCTTATTTATTACTATTGAAACGCCTTAATACACAAAAACACTATTTATACTGTATTTCCAAAACTATTTGGACATCATATTTTGCCGATTGTACTTTAATAAGATATAGACTGCGTAATTGGGGTTATTTTTGTTCAAATGAATACGAATGACAGTAGAAGCTGGAATAAGATGGAATTTAAGCGCATTTTGTTTTTGCTTCCCTAGTAAGTCCCCATTAGAGCCTTCTTATGCGAGTTGTCAATCGATAAAACAGACCAGTGGTGTTTATTCATGCATCAGCGTAATGAATTTTACATTTCAGGACGCATAGCATTTGCCTTCATTTGCCTTCATTTGGATCTCATAAACTGTATTTTTGCCGAACCATTTTATAAGTTTGTGCCATATCGGCGACGCTACGCTCAAAGTCGAGTACAACCCAGTGACTCTATCCTGTTTTAATATAGATGGTCAGTCAGTTCAGCAGGTGGCACATGATCAAAACAGTGCATTGGGTCATCAAAACAGAGAAACAAGAGGACCAGTGGTCCTGTAAACGCTCACCTGAGAACTGGGGTATGCAACCTAAGCTGACCTTGCCGTCAAATAGGTCAAGGCTATCCCAGGGTCATGATTTATACAAACTTTGTAGAGCTATATTCATCGATGTTTCAGGCCAAGTTTCAAAATCAAAGGCCTTCTGGTTCTGAAGAAGAAGATTTATAATGGTTTTTACTATTTATAGGCATGGTGGCCATCTTGGTTATATGACCTGGACTATTTATATTAGCTTTCACTTGCCTTTCATAACGATGCTCCACATAAAGTTTGGCTTTGATTGGTGTGGTTTCAGAGAAAAAGATCTTTGAATATTATGGTCATATACATGTATATAGCCCGGAGGTGGGGGCAGACAACCCCCTGAGGACATTTTTTCCATCAACATACATCTTCTGTCCATTTGCATATTCCCAGCAAGTTTCCCCCCATTTAATTACATTTTACTAACTTTCCCCATTCAAATGCATTGACAACCTATGTTGGCCTTGCCATAAAATAGGTCAAGGTCATCCTAAGGTCATGATTTATATAAACTTTGTAGAGCTCCTCTCCTTGATGCTTCTTGCCAAGTTTCAAAATCATAGGCCTTCTGGTTCTGGAGAAGAAGATTTTTAAAGATTTTTTGCTATTTATAGCCATGGCGGCCATCTTGGTCATGTGACCTTGACCATTTATATAAACTTTCATTCTCTCTTCCTAAGAATACTCAACAAGACGTTTGGCTTTATTTGGCCAAACGGTTTCAGGGAAAAAGATCTTTAAATATTATGGTAATATATACATGTATATTGCCCCCGGATGGGGGCAGACCTGCCCCTGGGGTCCTTTTTTCAGAATCATAAATATTCAGTCAATTTGCCCATCTCCATAAAGTTTTTCCTGTCAAATGACATTTTGACAATTTTCCTCATTCAAATGTATGAGCGACCTATGTTGACCTTGCCATAAAATAGGTCAAGGTCATCCCAGGGTCATGATTTATATAAACTCTGTAGAGCTCCTCCCCCTGATGCTTCATGCCAGGTTTCAAAATCATAGGTCTTTTGGTTCTGGAGAAGAAGATTTTAAAGGTTTTTGCTATTTATAGCCATGGTGGCCATCTTGGTCATGTGACCTTGACTATTTACATGAACTTTCATTTCCTCATCCTAAGGATACTACATATAAAATTTGGCTTTGATTGGTTGAGCGGTTACTGAGAAAATTAAGTTTACCATTTAATTTGTAAATGACCTTTGGCAAAGGTCAAGAAATGACCTTGACCTTTAATACACACATCACTTCATTAGCTCAACATGTTGTCTGTATCTACCAATTTTCAGGTCACAGGTTACAAAACTTCCTGAAAAATTCAATGTTTTTACTTTTTTCCATTGAAAAGCCTAATAGTATTTAACCAAAATTGACATTTCCGTAAAATACATGTAGGTCAAGGTCAACCCAAGGTCATGATTTATATACACTATGATGGGCTAAAGTCCCAGATGCTACATACCAAGTTTCGTTAAAATAGGTCCACCGGTTCCAGAGAAGAAGATTTTTTAAGGTTTTTACCATATTTGGGCATGGCGGCCATCTTGGTCACGTTACGTAGATCATTTATATAAACTTTCGTTCCCCCTTCCTAAGGATGCTCCACATGAAGTTTGGCGTTGATTGGCCCAGTGGTTTCAGAGAAGAAGAAGTTTGAAATTGAGGACGGACGACGGACGACGACGGACGCCGACGGACGGACGCCGGAGCATGGTCATCCTATAAGCTCACCTTGTGAGCCTTCGGCTCAGGTGAGCTAAAAACCGGCTATCAAACCAGCGCATGAATTATATAGCTACCCGACGATGTTGCGTACCACTGCGTAACGTCAAAAAGACGTCAATATAGCAAGAAATTTTATATCTTTCTTCGGCTTCAGAAGCGACGCCATTGGTTAAGTAGAAATTTGGAAAAAAAGTTATAGTTACGCGGTCACCGTGGTCGTCTTAATGAACATGCAAAATATCGTTTATTTCGGAAACGATTTAAGATGCTTTAAAAAGCACCTGCAATTATTATAGTACTGCAAATATCTAGGATGTGAGAGAAAGTTTATGGTCCATCTCTTCCAACAAGTTGATTAATATACCAGATTGACCATCAGCACTTTGGGGTTATGAAACCCCATAATGCCAGATTTGGTTTCTTCTTACATTTTGAGTTATCTGCCCTTGAATTACCCCACTCACGTTAATACATGAAGATGGGTCATCATGGAGATGTTAAATTAAAATAATTTTCATGGAGCCTTTGTATATTTTTGGCATATTTTATGTCTGCAGGCATATACGAGGGGTGGCCCGGTAAATCGTGTACTTTGTTAATATTTCCATTACTTGACGCTCTATTGGCATTAAACTTCTCAAATACCTTCCGCAATTCAAATGCAGTAAAATCAGGTGCAAAAATATAAGTTTTTGTGCAACTTGTAAAATGTGCACGATTGATTAGGTCAGTGTATGCGAACCCGGCGCAACCCAAACAAACACATTTAAATAATCTTCTGTGTGTTCAATAAAGTAATATTTTTCAGTCATTTCAGTGTTTAGCGCGAAAACGAGCTGCCTACTCATAGCAACATTCTTTTAACATCACCAGAGAAAATTTAGAATGTTACATATCATCTGTTTGAAAATGGCACACATTTAAATGTTGTCTGTTAAACTCAAACCTAATGGAAATTGCGACGTTAGAGGAAGAGAAAGCGCGATGAACGGCAACCCAGTTCTGTGTGCAGACCGTTAAGACCTCAAATTCAAGCATCTGAAAAGCACAAACATATACAGTGATATTTCGTGGAGCCTTGTTTTTAAATGGCATGGTCGATTTAGAGATATGTGGACAGAAACTACATATCATGGAGGGAAACCATTCATGAATGTCCGTAACGTACATGTACTTTCCGCCGATGAAATCGCATCTTCAGTGTAAACGTTTTTAGGGCAGAGAGAAGTTCATGTAAGCAAGTCAACAGGCTGTTACATAGCCTATGGTTCAGTGACATGTTTCAAAAGTTGGTACAAACATCGCTTGTGTATCACACACGATGGAGCGTACCTCTATAAAGAGTAAACGGTAAGTACATGTAGTACATGAAGTTGACGCACAACAGTAGACGACGTTGTCAGCGTGCGCCGGGTCTGCATGACGTGTAGTTTTGTATTGCGTACTGAGATTTTAGTCTTAGGAGTATTTTTCTGAAATTTTGTATGCATACCCAGAATATGTGTACGTAATATACTTGTAAATTGGAAGCCTGTGCATTGAATAGTATTTATACAGCAAGCACAGTCCACGATTTACTGGGCCACCCCTCGTAAGTGGCGAATTCTCTTCATTTATTATCTAACTGAGTCATACAGCATTCTAAACACAAATACATGCTAGGACTTAGTAAGAAAAAAGAAAGAAAATACTTGAATAATTTGAACCTTGATCGCCAAACATTTGATTTGAAGTTTCAAATGTAATTTGTTGTAGGCTAATTGCACTATATGTACTTCTTAAATTGAGACTTTTTACCACTGACGACAACTCCAACTACTCCAAATGCCTTAAATGTGCCGGAAAATCCGAACCTACACCGCCCATTTAATTATTAATTGAATATAGATTTCCTATATATACACTGTAGATGTTGATAGAATGCATAGCAATTGATTGGAGTATAAGTTTGACAGGAAAAGTAATTGAAATAATTCGAAACAAATCAAGAAGCAGTTAGGAAAGAAAAGTGTTTTCTAACACAGGCTTATCATTTTGACGTTTCTGTTAAGCGGTAACGTCGAACGACGAATACAATGCAGGTCTACTCATATATGAAAGAGAATCGTTTGACTTTTTTGTTTGGCATCTTATATTCTTACATTTGTTTATATCCAAGATAAACATCTGGAATAATATATAGGGACGGTTAATTTATTTACCATACTTCTCCTGGCAAACCTCTTACAGCAGTTTACCAGCAGTATGTGTCCATTCTGTCATAAGTAATTGATAGCTTCTCAAGTGAATCGTGGATTTTGTAAGCGGATAATGTACCAAAATGCACGGATTTCTTGCTTTCTCTTTTTGCTGTCAGGATCTTAGGTCTAAATAGGACAGCTTACAAACAGCTATTTTCAATGCTTCAAGGGCTGGAAAGCCTACCATCCAAACTAGAAAGAGCATTCGTCAGGGAAAAAGTTTAAAGTGATACTCGACTGGGAACTGATGCAATCAGAATCAAAGTTCCACCCTAAAATCGAGCAAATTGAAAATCAGGTAGTAACACAGAGCAAATATCGTAAGCCGAGTGAGCACCTGTTTTCTTAAAGGCCTGAATTTTACTAAATACATGCACACTATATGGACACCAATACATGATTAAAGATGATGTCTGTCTGAAAATTCCAAAAAATGACAATGGATTAGTCAACCACAAGTATGTATTCCTAGCACTTGTAACCTCTCCACAATCAGACAAAGAAATTGTTACATAAAACTAAGAAATTGTTACATGTAGTGTATTGGCTGTTACGAGATGGTCACCATCGCTATGTTGCACTTTTTAGGGGCCATATCCTGTGCACCATCAGGACTCCATCACAGACCAATGTAAATAACTTTATGAAGCCCATGCCATCATCCGCACCCTACATAGTAAGCCACACAGAGCTGCCTAACTCGGAAAAGTGACTCTTAATATCATTTCGTCATTTACGAGTATGTACATGCACAGGCGAGGAAAGGAATCGGGTCTAGAATAGTGTCATGGAGTACTTCTGATGAAACTCAATTTCTCTCCCGCAAGAATAACTGTCTATGACCTTTGTCCAAGAAAGCAGACTTACAGCTTGCTGCTTTGTCTCTGGGTCCGACAGATGGATAATCCAAATGAGCTTTATATGATAAGCTTCATCAAAATTTATGCTGAAACATTCTGGTCAAGTCCGCTACTAAGCGAGAACAGTAGGTCCTGGAATCGCTGACACTCTCCGAATGTACATTTGACTTTTAGAAAGTGTTTTGTTCTGGAGTTACCATGCAAAATAATGTTTGTCAAAATCATGTATACTATGTGCCTTACCTAGCTTATTAACTTCATGCAATTGGAAGACTTCTTCAATGACACATAGTTCAAACTCCCCGCTAGGGCAGTACTCTGCTCCTTTTTCATTAAAAAAAAAAATACACCATTGTCATTCTCCCTTTAAGTTGATTGTTCTAAAATAGTTGCTTCCCGAATCCTCTTAATAACGATTTGCGCTTCTCGAATCCCTGAAAACAAAAAGTCATTCTCCCAAAATCCTCAAAACTACAGGTCTGTATATATTTCCATATCTATGTATGCAGAACGAAATGTCGGCTTAGATTAAAATTAATTTAAATAAATAAACAAAAATAAAACATGACAACTTGTGTCACACATGGAAACTTGATAATAAAATATATGTTAACACCCCTATCTTCATGACCATTTGACATATTTTGAATAGTTGTAGTTACGTTTCCGGCGGTATGAATTGTAGTTATGTCTCCCGTTGTATATAGTGTAACGACCCGGGAGACGTTTGCTAAGCTTGGAGTATCCGTTTTCGTTGATGCCGGAACAGATGACTTAGAATATTCGGGATTGGTTGATATCGACGTTGTTTCTTCGGGTACAAAAACCTGACAGAATCCAAAAGTTCTAATCCACCAGTAGAAGAGAAAGTCAGATGCTTCATGTCCGCAATTGGTCTCGACTGAAGTTGTATAGCAGGTCCTGAATTCGTAAAGGTATCTAAAAAGAAAAAAAACAACAACAACAACAAAAAAAAAAAAAAAAAAAAAAAAAACAAGAACATCACGAAAACATGTCCGTGTAATGTATATCCCACTGAACCCCACTTTATATAGCAAAACTGGGGTTTGCAGGGGTAAACCTATTTTTCTTATTTTTGCTCCAAAACATAGATTGTGGGTACTCGTTAGAACCGCCTCAGCGAGGCGGTTCTAACGTGTTCCCACAATCTATGTTTTGAGCAAAAATAAAAAAAAATATCCAAATTTTTCTGATGAAATTTTCAATTTTCACAGTAGAAAAAAATCTCTGTATATTGCATGGGCAAGTACTCGTTAGAACCACCTCGGCTTGACTGTCACATCCTAGAAGTTTAGTGTTCCTTATTTACTCAAAAATCACAACGATTAGGTTGTTATTTTTGCTTTTTTTATCGTTCTAAAAGAGTAATCCACTACAGTGGACACAACACCTTCTTGTGTCCTCGAGTAAGGTACATTAACTTCTTAGAGTACTGGGGTAAGTAACTCGAAGGTATCGTAAGTTCCCCTTCTTACGACATACTTACGATGATCTTAAGATGACCGCCTTAGACTTTACGCCCTTGCTATTCCAGCTACTCTAAACTATCGTAACATTTTTTAAATGAAAGGTGCAACTTCGTAAAATAATACGATGCTAAGGTGGCTTGAGTTTACCGTAAGATAAGTTATGCAGTTAAGTTATCACCGTGACTTATGATCCTTTTCAGTTATTCACCATAATCCCTAAGAGGTACTTAAAGCCCCAGTCCCACTGCCCTTACGATCGCTTAGGATCGTCTTACGACCGGTTTAAGATCTCATTTTTGCGATAATCACAGGTAAAGTTGGTGGATCGCAAGACCGATCTTAAGTGATTTTGGGCGGTCCTCTGAAATAATCAGTTCTAGCGATCGTTTGAAGGACCCATAGCCATTCCAAAATGTCTAATGCAGTAATTTGAGAAGTACCTATGTTGCTGAAACACTTTTTATGCGAAAATGATGTTTCATAGTATAATCTTGAAAAAGATAATCCTAAGTATCTGCGATCATCCTACGATTGATCTTAACGTTTTTGAGCAATCGTAGGATTAAAATCCGTCGCAAGCGGTTTTTGAACATGTTCAAAATTCTGGTGCAAGGATTCGAGATCACAGGTGAAGCGTACACAATTACAGATAATCGTATAACGGTCTCAATGAGGTCTTACGATTTCTTTTCAATCTTAAAACGGTCTTAAACTGGCCCTACGACTTCACAAGATCATCTTTGATAACGATGCGATTTATAAAGTTGAACATGTAGTATATAAAGTATATAACCCTTTACATTTCAAATAAAAAGTATTTTCATTAAATTATTATTTTGATATTACGAACCATGAGTACCATGATAAAACATAAGTTTATTGGACTCGAGATATTTCCGATGGAATTAATAAAAATAAAACTGAGATCCTTTAAGAGCAATGAGCGTATTAATGAGAATAGGGCCAAACCGCGGTTTCGGCTACTTAAGCCTCTTCAGTGACCCTTTAAATGTGGCAAAATGAAGCCGAAGTGAAATACTTTAATTTTGCAACTTTCAACAGGATAGTCGAGACAAAGACTAGTATTATCCAAACAGGTCAAATAATTGCATTTTTAACAAATTTAACATTTTTATTTCATCATGATCTCCACATGCGATTTCTATATAGCGTGATGCTACATTTTGCATCGCCTTCCCTGGACCTATTATGGAAAGTGCAGCGCAACGATATTCGTTTTCTAGATTGAAAATTAAGCTTCATTTTGATATATTGGTAAAAATAGCAGCAAATAATCATGACTGGACTAAATTTTAGCTTCATGATCTGACGTCGCGCCAAAATCTTTCTACGCACTACGTAAGCTTGCGTTATTAGATTGCCTAAAATAGTTTAAGTTTGTTTAAGAATATATTTTTGTCTTTCCTACACACTGTTTTCATTATTCATTGTATTGGTGATTCATACAGCTTCTTTCCAGTATACTTGCATAACCCGCAAGCATTGATTAAAACAACTTCTGATGCTGCTGCCATGAGGTCCGTTTAGCTTCTTTCAGTGGCATTTTACTGGATGTTTGTTCGACGCAGAAAATAAAAATTGAAGTCCGAAGCTGGCAATCGACCTAGAAAAGAGATTCTGAACTAATCATTGAGACCAGTAGATGCAAAGCCTGTCTTTCGGATTGATGACCAATGTATGACCGGAAGCCGCGTTCCTTGCTATAGAACATAACTAGATACTAAAAATCACAATGTAGCAGTCTTTGAAACCACCCCCCCCTCAGGGGGGGTAGTCATGGAAATGAGCGGGGCTTTGACCAAAGTGTTGCCACATCAGTGCGGGGATGTGCCCGGGGTTTGCTTTATATACGCAAAAAAGATCGTGAAATGCAAAGTTAGCCGGCTGCGGGGGAAAACAGCAGTGGTTTTACAAATGAGCAATCCCCGCAGTGTTTGAAAACATCAGTGGTTTTACCAATCAGTAGTCCCCGCAGTGTGGGACTTTTAGCAGAGATTTGTTGGACCAAAAGGCAAAGTCCGCGCTATTCCCCGGGGGTGGGGGAATGGCGTGGTAACAAATGACTGGTGCATAAGTCGTAGGCAATACACGAGTAAAATCGCTTAAATGCAATCGCTGACCAGCCTGCAAAGTAGCAAGTATTTTATGTTTGATTTTCATTTGTATCTGCATGACACAGGTTCTCGTCCAGCACGAGCTACGTATTAGCTAGTGCATGAAAATTCGTATACTTTTCAATTAACAAAGTACTTGCCAGCTTCACAAGAGCATTATATATTGTACTGGACGAGATGTACTTTTAAACCTTCAATTATTATCAATTACTGCACTGTTCTATAATAACTTTCTGATTGACGAAATGTACCATGACACATAAACCGTCTAACGGACTTAGTGACATTGCACGTGACTTTTTTGTTCACGGACTTACTAGCGCGAGTAATTTTCAATCGCAGGTATGCAAATTACCAAAAAGGAAAATCGTGGAAGACCAAAAGATAATCTTAAAATTACAATCTTATAATGAATCGTACGATTTCCAAATCGTACGATTCAATGGGACTGGAACTTAAGTTCGTCGTAAGAATCTGATAGTACAATTCCTCTTCTTCATAAATCCGAAATTTCAAGCTTCTAGCCTGCTTCTGTAGCTGTACAGGCCTGTTTGTGTCGGACCTGTTCGGAAACCACATTGTTTGTTTTCCCACGAGGCGGCTCAAATATGTAGACGAGCGTGATATTGGTGGAACGAGAGTTCGTTTATGTGCAGCGCCATCCCCTCTAAAGAAAAAAAAATATAACTAGATCTAAATGAATAAATAAACAAACAAACAACTAATGTTATTTAATTCCCCATTATCATATCATTGCAGATTATCATATCTTCACCTTAATCATCGATCATCTATCATCGTTCTTCACCTTAATCATCGTTCATTTATCATCGTAAGAATGTCGGGTACAGAAGTCGGTGATGGAGAAGAGTTTGATTGTGCTCTTGCAGCATTTTTCCCTGAGCCACCTCATCTTATTTTTGAATCGGATATGCGTAATGGTCATAGTCAGGATAGTGATAGCGAGACTGAGGTCGTGGTGCAATACCCGGATCCATTCAATGCTGAAATAAATGTTCAGGAACTGACTTCTGATTTTGTTGAAAATGTTCTACCACAAGAATCAAATGATGTTGAAGCCGAAAATGCCTGCTCATGTGGGGATAACGACCAGGATCCGGACTCACAAACAATTTCCGAGAAACTTAGAACTGGGTGCAAATGTAAGCAGGGCAACTGCCTTAGTTCGTTTGACAAAGATGACATTTACCAGCTTTGGCTCACCCTTAGTGAACTTGATGGAAACGAATATGATTTGATGATATTAGGAAAACTACAGGAATGCTCAAGCACATCAAGTTCTAGGTTAAAGAATAAGGACCAGCGTGAAAGGCAGCGGTTTAAGTATACATTTTTGGGGAAGGCAGTATGCGAGGATGCATTTCAGTTTATTCATAAGTTGGGAAAAAAGAAATTAGAAAACCTCAGGAAACATTTTAAAACTCACGGAGTTTCTGCAAGGATACACGGTCTTAAAGGTCGCCAGCCGCCAAATGCTCATTCATTCACAGTTATCGAAAACGTTGTAAAATTTTTGAAGCAATATGGTGTCGTTAACGGCATGCCAATGCCGGCAGCTCCGAGGGGACGTAATGATATACCGCCAGTATTTCTCCCAGCGTATGAAACCAAAGATCATGTTTACAAAATGTATGTGGAGTCATGCGGGGATAACAGGCACGTTAAACTTACATTGTTCAAAATGATTTGGAAGCATTGTTTGCCACATATTCAAATAATCAAGCCGCGTAGTGATTTGTGTCATAAATGTGTCAAACTACGCGAGGCAGTTTCAGCAGCCAGGTCTGATAATGATAAACTTGTAGCAACAAGGTCATATATGGACCACATTGAAACATTCACAGCGGAGAGAAGTAGTAATTACCCGCTGAGCGACAGGTGGGTATGATATTTTCCTGACCTGTCCAGCCAAAAGCATGTACCGAGAGCCCGAAGGGCTCGAGGTGCATGCTTTTGGCGGGACAGGTCAGGAAAATATCATGCCCACCTGTCGCGAAGCGGGTAATTAACTTACCTTATGACCCCACTGAGTGAAATTTTAGTTTTTAAGATCTACACAATGATAATGAACACCGGTAAAGTGACTTTTCTCGCGGTGTAACTATTGACCGAACACTGCACGTGCAAAACGAGGAGGCTTGTTAACTGTACCGCGTCGCTATCGTCAAAAATAGATCAGAAAGGAGTATCTTCCCTTGTGCATTTAAAACATTTTGAAACCTATTTTTTTATTTTGTAATGACCGTTTTTTTTCTCAGATTGTCTAATCAACATTATAAATTATCTTTTATTGAAACAATTAACAAACTGGGAGAGCAAATATAAATTACCTTTTCTTTTATATGCTAAAACGTAATACCATTTCGTAATGATTTTCAGATAAGTATATATAGCATGTGTAGGTTTGTAATGCACGGTTTGAAACCAATGGACCTAACTTTCTAAAATCCCCATAGTAAGTTAGGGGACCAGTGTGCAAATGCCCAACTGTATTTAAGGGATACAGCTGGTCGTTTATCATAAACATAATCGCAATGCAAAAATGTGTGAAATTTGTTTCTGGTTCATTGTTCTTGCACTTTAACAACATTAACCCACTAACAATAATATGAGAACCAGAAACCAATTCTCTCAGCTCAGTGTAACTGCCCAGTCCGATCAGTGCACAGCAATCGATATTCATGTGCACTGGTCATGGTAAGTTCCTTGTTTCAGCACTCGTTGATGACGTAGTTTTTTTTGCAAGGAAGTAAAAGTAGTTACGTTGGTGAAGTCTGCATCGGAATGGCATGCCAACGCTTTAGTGCATTTTTATACATCAGCTGTCAGAAGGTAGGACAGTCACTTTCACCACCGATCTGGGGGTAAGGAAAGTACTTTCCTTACCTCTAGGCAGGTGTGAAAGTATTTTCACTACCTGCATAACTGCCCTAGACACCGCGCATGCAGTAAGGTATGAAAAATATTTCCCCATGATTAACATGGCAGTCATAGGTAAATTTTTATAATGAATGCATCCGAACAGCAAAAGAAAGCATTGGCGCGAGCAATATTCAGCCTGGAATCCACGAAGCGAATGCGAATGATATAACTACACACTACGTTTTTGATTATTCCCAAATGTTTTCAGTCCCACATTTTTCTCAGCAAGTTGGCCCTTTATACTTCATCACCCCTAGAAAAGTCCAGTGCTTCGGTATTTGTAATTCTTCAATTCCACTTCAGACCAACTATCTACTTGACGAGGACTCGACTATCGGTAAAGACGGAACTCGATGCCATGGCCCAAACAGTATTATTAGCCTTTTACATAGATATTTAGAAGAAAAATCATATGGTGAAAAATACGCTGTTTTCCATGCAGACAATGCCGCTGGTCAAAATAAAAATAAAACTATGATTCATTATTTATTATGGCGGTGTTTTAAAGGACTGAACACTGAAATAAAACTACATTGTCTTCCCTATACTTATAAAACAAACAACAACACAATGTTTGCATGACCAGACGGCAGTTTATTCTGTGTGAGATAGATACAGCGGCAATGTACAACGTGTATTGTGCGCGACATATGTAATACTTTCTTGTTCATATATATACAATGACATGTACATGCTCTTTATATTCAAAACAATGGTTTGCTGTATCTATAAACGATCCTACTCGCCCAGAAAAAACCAGAGATGAAAAACTTTTGATTTAAAATTAAAGACAGAAAAAAACTCTGGAAATCTGTACCCATTTGTCAAATGTAGAATCGTATGAATGTTGGGCCTCATTCTTTTTCTCAGTAAAACAGACTTTGCAAAATGACTTGAAAATTTCATAAAACTTGTATGATCGTAATAAAGTAAATTTGGTGTGAACTGTTCGATAGCGTCCGGTAGATTGAAAAATTCTTTACGCCTCACTGCATACTACAGTTTTAGTCACATGACCTATACTGTTAAACAAACGAAACGCGAAGACAAATATTTCACGCTATACTACACGTACCGCGTGAAATTAATAGTCTTCCCTATACTTATAAAACAAACAACAACACAATGTTTGCATGACCAGACGGCAGTTTAGAAATTAAAAGAGCGGGCTGGAGACGAATAGCGAACAACTTGTTCAAAGACCCAACTTCTTAGAAACGTCTAAGCGTCTTTCTACTGAATCAGCAGCGTAACCGTCTTTACTGGTTTCGCTTTTCCACCTGCCATGACGCTTCCAACAACGATCATTGACGCCAGCGTTCGCTGCTGCCGTCGCACCTCCGGCACGAAGAGAATGCAAACCTACATTCAGGTCTCCAGCCACCTCCTTCAATCTAGAAACTAAGCATCTCCGCGCACTGGTATAACTTAGAGGTTTGTCTTTGGAAATTAACGTACAAACATCTTTTGACCTAAAACATGGCCTGAATAATAATGCACTACTGGAAATATTCTGATCAGTGAGTTGCAAATATCGCAGTAACATTGAATAAGGACATGCTGCAGTGTGGCCCTTAGAAATAACAACCTCGTTTCCGAACCTGTACTGATCGGTTTTGCTTTTTCTTATGTTCAAGATAAAATAATCATCTTCCATTCTAATGTCATTACACCTAATATTGCTAATTTCATCATATCTCAGAAAAGCTGAAAAACCTAATACTATCATGCACAAATCTCTAACAATAAGAACGTCTGTGCTTGCGGAATACTTCTCACATAAAGACACTAATATATCAGGAGTCACTGGTTGCTTCTTCACGACATGCTTATATCTAATACGCTTAGATGATTCCAGTAAATTTGTAACAAAAGAATTGTTTGTGGGATCCTGCAAGTTTTTCATGGAATGCGCCCATTTAATACTATATAACGAAGCAGCAATAACACTATATGAAAATTGCTTATCCATAAGATCAGTTAAATATAAAGCCACGTGAATGGGAGACGCTGGAATAGCACATCCACCATGAAGTCGTATGAAAGTTTCCCATTTTTTGAAATAGCCCAAGTACTTTATGTTCGTATTGTCACTTCTAGAAGCCACTAGATAGTCCGCCATCTTGTTGGATAGTCCATCGAATACAGGGTTAGAAACGCCCGCTGCCTCTACCTCACACTGAATAGAGTCTGTCAACTTTAAACCTGAAGATACAAGCCAAAACATGGTCTAAATACTGAGCGACTACTGTATTCTAACAGCCACCAAACCGAACGATAATGGTCGTCCGTCAAAAATTCCATTTCTGCCTCTGCCTCGCCTCGTCAATACACCAGGCTGAAAAAAGAATACGTCAGTTACATATGAAGCCTTCGTTACACCGTCTGGAAATAGCAATGGCCAAAACGGCGCAGATCTCCACTGTGGAATAATGATAGTGCATGTACATTTTTCTTTCAATACTTTTCTTATGCAACGCATGATCAAGCGAGGTGGTGGAACCAACCAATTGATTTCCACTTTCCAGTCCTGTGTAAATGCGTCAACGCCTGATGTACCTGGACACCAGTGCCTTGAATTGAATAGTTTGCATTTTGTATTGTAATCGCACGCAAAACGATCAAAAGTATGATTGCCCCACCTCGCTTCAACTGTTGAAAATACAAAATCTGAAACCGACCAGTCATCGCTGTCTGAGCTTTTGCTCAAGAAATCTGCTTCCGTGTTTTCTGAACGTGGAATCCACTTAGGCGTCAACGTAATATGATTCTCAATGCACAACGAATTTACTTGCAAAGCAACCTCTTGCAAATATGGCTTTTTACTACCCACCTGCAAGATACTGCATACATTCTTGTTATCTGTATTTACCAATACGCTGTGCCCTTCCAGGCTATCAAGCGAGCTGTGTACGAACCTGTACACGGCCTCTAACTCTCTCCAGGTCGAACTAAGCATAGACTCACTTTCTGACCAAGAACCTACCACTTCACTGCCATGTAAATCAGCTATATAGCCTCCAAAACCAGCTCCACTGGCGTCACAAAATATGGATTTTTCTATATCCAACTCATCTGTAAAACTGCTCTCATTCAGAGATCTTAAATTTTCCTTCCAGAAAATTAGCTCACCCAGAGCTTCGGAACTAACTATCACCGGGGCATCCCAACTAGCCCTAGTCTGAACGCAAATGTACAATGATCGAGTTCTCAGTCTCACTAAATGACCAACTGCGGATTGCATTGATATCAGTTGCCCAATGATACGAGCTATTTTCCTTACCGGCAAAATAACGTTTCCATCCGTAACCTCGGTAATCAATTCGTTCAGAAGACTTTCTGTTCTACAGATTCTCTCGTTCGTTACTTGTATTGTGCCTGAAACTGAGTTCCATACGTACCCCATCCAAACGATAACCTGAGACGGCACCCACTGGCACTTTTCATCAGCAATGATAAAACCAAAATCTATCAAATCTTGTCTGATAAATTGACTAGAGATCAGAGCCTCATTATATGAACTGTTTCCACCTAAACCATCGTCTAAAAATAAAACGACCTTATGACCTTCTGACCGCCACTTTTTGAGTGGCACTTTAAGCAATTTCGTAAAAATGAAACCAGCGGTTGAAATTCCGAATGGAAGTACATTGTACACAAAGTATTTTGTGATTCCGTTAATTTGCCATGAGAAACCTAGGAAAGTACGATGGCCTGGAAACACCATACAATGATGATATGCAGACCGAATATCAAAGCTAAATAAATGATCTCCTCGAGAAAATAATTGCCTAGCAACTGAATGGTCTTCAAAACAACATTTAAACTTGAATAAATCTGGATTAATGTGCCGGCAGTCCAGCACGAGTCTTTTCTTACCTGAACGGTTAACTGCTACAGTCAAGGGATTTACCACCCGTGGAACAAAATTTACCTCTGAAATGCGTTTCTTTGACAACAAAGCATCAATTTCTGCGCTCACAAAATCAGCATTGTCAAAAGCGGATTTATTATTTCTTAATATTGCAGCTTCTGGCATGTTTCTAAATGGCAATTTGTAACCGTTGCATATCACGTCATAAATGTATTCGCTTGCACCTGCATTTTTCCAGTGACTAGCATGAGCCTTTAATTTACCAACAGGTGACACAACAGTAGCATTATCCGATATGGCATTGCTTACAGATTCTAGCGGTTTTCGCGTGAAACCTACCTCAGTATTTTCTTCTTCGGGCCCGCCCCGGCTTAATGAAACGTGAGACATACATGTATTTATACTTATCTTAGCGTTAGCCTCAGGCTGACATTCCGGAACCACGCTTTGACAATCTTTACGCCAATGCCCCTGGGTACCACACCGGAAAAAGTTACCGGGCCGCTTGTTCCCCTGATAACGACCTTGACCTTGTTGCCCCTGAAAGAACCCCTGCGACGTTGTAGCATCTGATGTGACGGTTGCTGTTGGTCCTGAAGCGAATCCATACGGCCTGAAACGACGACTCCGAAAACGTCTCTCCTGTTTCACCTTGCGTTCAGCTTTCATTTGGGCACGGTAGATTTTCTTCTCATCGTCCGAATCTTCTGCTAACGGGTTGGCTTCGTATTCTTGCACTACCTTCCAACCATGCTCAGAACTATCTGCCAACTTAACCAATTTTTGACGATACGACAAAATGTCAATACCTTCAGAAATTTTACGGTGAGCCAAAAGAGCAGCCTCGCCCGTATTATCGCGACTCACATCCTGAATATGTCCATTGGCCTCGCGCATCTTTTCAAGCACCCGTGCGTTAACTTTGAACTGTTCTTCATTTCCCTTTTTTCTAAAAGTGTAACTTTCCGAAGAAGAAAGCTTCTCCTGAATTGCCGAAATTTGTGACTGTGAAAGTGTCCTTTGAGTTAATTCCATCCTCTGTTCAAACGCGGAAAGTTTGGAGCTAATAAGCATGTCCATTTGAGACAATAATTCATTTTTGCTTTGCTGTTCATTGTCCGACATGATGTAGCCATGTGTCGCGCACTGCTCAAAAACACAGATATAAATTTGGTGTGAACTGTTCGATAGCGTCCGGTAGATTGAAAAATTCTTTACGCCTCACTGCATACTACAGCTTTAGTCACATGACCTATACTGTTAAACAAACGAAACGCGAAGACAAATATTTCACGCTATACTACACGTACCGCGTGAAATTAATATTATGACACCAGGTCATACTAAATGCATTTGTGATGCGTGTTTTGGACTCATTAGACTACGCTACATGCGAAGCGATACGAAATGTCTTCAACAGCTTGCCTCGGTGGTTGAAAGTTCTGCTGTTAGTAACGAGGCAATTATTCCACCATATACCTGGTACGAATGGGACGCATATTTTAATCGTTTATTCAGGTGTTTTAAAGGAATTTCTAAATTTCACCACTTCAGATTTACATCAACGCCTGGGGTCGTATTTGCAAAAGTTTCGCCAACAGCAGCAGAAGAAAGAATTGTTTTATTGAAACCAAATATTGATCTAAATGATGCCTGTGCAAGAATGCCAAATGTACTTAATGCTGCTGGATGAGCGCCGATAGAGCGTTGTATTTATTCAGACATGTGCGACCGTTCTGTAGCGATGAGTACAAAGACATAACATGCCCTCCTGTCAATTAAATATGTGAGCCTGTGCATAAGAAAACCAACAATTTAGGATTCCGACCAGGTCTGACACAAACCAGGCTGTACAGACACAGAAGCAGGCTAGAAGCTGGAAATTTCGAATTTAAGACGATGAGATATTCTACTAGCCGTGTAGCGAACGCAAAGGCGCTGATCAGCT
Organism: Rugalucina vietnamica; assembly: GCA_964017185.1. Lineage (NCBI taxonomy): Eukaryota > Metazoa > Mollusca > Bivalvia > Lucinida > Lucinidae > Rugalucina > Rugalucina vietnamica. The sequence continues at coordinate 44,810,273 of OZ024870.1, forward strand.
GTGCAGTTACTGCACAGCTGATCTGCGCCTTTGGTTTCGCATATCCAAATTGTTGGTTTTCAGATGCATTGGCTCATGTATTATAGCTATTTTTGTTACCACAAACAATTCCGCGCGGTATGGTCAGTGCCAAATACTAGTACTATCTCACAAGACGTTTTCATGTGTTGTCGGAATAGCAAAGTACGTAGGCTATTGTACAGATTGTCCGGTACCGGCTTTTAATAGCCATGCATTGTTGTTATTTCCCTTTGAAATAAAAATATTTTTTTAATCTAACATATTATTATTTTAGCGATTTCTGTCACCAAAAGCAAGTATCATTAAATGATAAATCGTAGGTCTTAATAATTCAATTGGCAAGATGCTCAAAATCAATCTCAGAAAGCGATGTCTTAGAAACGCCACATTTTAAACATAATTTAATTACCACACCAGTTTTGAACTTCAGAGCTTATATATGCGGTAATATGTCCTAATTCTAATCTGTAACACGTAACGTTAGACTACGACGCAACGTAACGTTTTTCATGACGTTACGCTGTTTCCATCAATTTCGGCGTGGGTACCCTAATAAAATCAACGTTTTAACCACTTTTCCAACGTCTCAGGGCCAAACAAAAGCAACCAATCGACTTTGCAATGGTTATAGCTTCAGGATCAATGATAAACAAAAAATCGATAAAAATTACGTTAAGCCCCCTTTCTGCGTGACCTTCAGCTTAAGATGGCTTTGAGTTACTAACCCCTGGTTATTACTCATGAAAGGAATGGCTATGTCCCAACATGACCGAAAACTTGTTGACAGTGGCGTTAAACCTCAATACGAACTGACTACGGTAGAGATTTTGTATAATCTTGTAAGAACTGCAATGCTGCCTATGATGATGGGCATTTGATCAGTGTTTCTTGAATAGCTACACAGCTGTGTACTTCAGATCCTATTCAGTTCTTGAAATTTTATGCCTCTGTCCACTTTCTTTGATTGTACATTCAGTTTGTGTTAAACATAATTAGATAATCGGAAACTAAAAAGTATTCTAATAATAGGGCTCGAATTATATTATTATTGAATATTTTTAACAATTCAGCAGTGCGTGTATTGTCTCATAGAATGCCAACACAGGGTGTCAACTTATGTCTGACTTTTACTATACTGTTTATAATAAAAATAACAGACTTGAGGACCGGCTTGATTGTGGTGCTTTCATAATGAAAACATGTCTTAGTACTATACAGTAACAAATTTTGTTTAAGCCGCAAAAAATTAATAAAAAATCAGTTGAATAAATTTGAATATAATAAGATTTTAATATACAGTCCCGGTAAAAAATCAACAACATATTCCTCTTTTCTCGGAGGACCCTAAGCTATTTTTCTCGGAGAAAGAACGCTAAATTTCTCTTTTCATTAAGATATTTCGCGTTTCGTTCATTTCGATTTCTCGGAGAAACACCGAGAAATTTCACCGCGACCGCAGGTATTAACCGATGAAAACAGGTAAGTCCAAATTTACCTGTTCGCGGAGTTTCTCGGAGAAATATTGTGCACGATTGTGAAAATCGATTTTACCATATTTTTAATAATTAAAGAAGTTTTAGACATTTAACTGATCAGTATTTATAAATGTTTTTGTATATATCACCTCTAACAGTCTGACACGTTTTAATAAGGCACATTAATTACTGAGCAAACATTCCACTATCTTCTTCACTGGTTTCCGTTACGGTTGGTCAGGCATGACTTGACTCGCATTTGACAAACAAATTAAGAAGTACTTTGTTTTATCTCAATTATGCCTATATCCAAAGAGTTTCATTTGTTTGAGTTAGGAAACATAAAAGCAATAGGCCATAAACAGGTACATGTACGAGTATAATAGGTAACCATTTTGCGCATTCTTGAATTCATATTGTAATGAAATAAATGTTTTCTGGTTCTGGTTGTAGTGTCAAGCTATGGAAACGTGCTTGTAGAATGAAAAGGCATAATTTCATCACATTGTCATCTAATGGATTAAACTATTTTTGTAAAATTTTATTGACCCGAATACCTGCAGCGATCTTTTAATCCCTGTATGAATATGCATTACACCATTCTCGATGATTAGGATACACAGTATTTAACTAGCACAAAGTTTTGTCAATACCTCTAAATCACTCGTTTATCAGGGGCACTGTTCGCATAAACACTTTTTTCATACCTAATTTATGACCAAATCTTCACATAAGAATAAGGCGGATAACGAGATAAGAAAAAGCAATATATACACTTTTCTTTTCTAAGCATCTGTTTTTCTTGCTAAATGCATAAACGCAAAACCTCTTGCGATGCATAACGACAACTCCGCCATGAACATTTTGTGTTGGCGGCATGTTGTTTTACAAGGTGCGGTCCGAAATGCCAAGTGCACAGAAAGCTGCATGATACATGGTGAAAAATGACAAGTAAAGACATTTATCAATTACTGATAATTGATAAATTAATTGATAATTAATCGAGTAAATTAGCAAACACATTTACATGTTCATGTGCTTTAAACCCATATACATTGTATGAGGTAATTCCTCAACATGTTTACACACCTCATGATATGTATACCCCACTTTATATGAGCCGCGTCATGAGAATGCTGGACTTATACTCATGCGATAATAAAGGCGCAGATCAACTGTGCAGTATTTGCACAACTGATCAGCGCTTTTGTTTTCACTACTCGGCTAGTGCAATCCCCCTACTTCTTTAATCTGATATTTCTGGTTTCCCGCCTGATATTAGAGACCGGTGTATAAGTTTCCCGCCGGATATTATACACCGGTGTATAATAAACGGCGGGAAACTTATACACCTCCCGCCAAAACATCCTTTGTTGAGTAGGTGTATATGTTTGTTAGAGACCTGCTCGAAACAAAGGAGCCAGTATATAAATGCCGGCATGACAAATACTTAAAAAATTACCTTTGTGGCAAATACTTGTGCTTTTGATTATATGGTAGATAGGGAATTTAAATAATTACTAAATGATCCACTGCATGAGAAAACCAACAGAATTCTTAGGCGAAAACAAAGGCGCAGATCAGCTGTGTGGTAACTGCACAGCTGATCAGCACCTTTGTTTTCGCTACTCGGATAGGACAATTCATCTTTTCTATCTAGCCAAAATTTCAAGCCTCTAGCCTGCTTCTGTGACTGTACAGCCCGGTTTGTGTCGGACCTGGTCGGAACCCAAATTGTTGGGTTTCTCGTGCACAAGCTCAACATTTCTACTTGCAACTATTGTTATATACAGTATGTACAATGTATATTGCAAATATCTTGACCATGCATCTTAATCTCTGACGTAGATATGCACCTGCTTTAAATAACTAAATTATTTTTAATCTGACTTTATGATGGTATACATAACATGGTCAGTTGGTTCACAAGACACTGGAATAATGTGTAAAACAAATGTAAAAAAAATCATTACGTTCTATCAACTGACAGGGTCAAAGCATTTGCATTATACAGTGTTAAGACCAAATAAAACATCGCAAGCAAAATGGTGCTCTAAAAGACATTTCTTGACAGTAATGATCAAGATGTATAGATATGAATTTTTCATCGCATTCGATCAAATAAGTGCACATGTTCCAAAAATCGCACATGCTGATCGTTTCCGAAAAACATGTGCAGCTCGACTAGCACACAGCTCAACTGGCATATGGATATCTTACATCAAATTTACACGTTAAATCGCATTAAAACTTAACCTGTATTAATGTTTGCGTAGAAGGCACGAACGGATACACTAATTTTACACGAAAACAAATGCATGACCTTATATTTTGGTGTCAGTTTTGAAAATTATCGGGACCGTCTTAGTATACAAACTATGCATGTGCATGAATAGAAAAATGACTGCGCAATATTGCTGTTACTAACGTCCTTGTCCCCAGCCACGGTTATGTCGGTACGTTTTCGTCGCTTTATGGTACTGTACATGTTTTGGATGTCCTGACGTTCGAAATGGGCTACACAACATTCGTATTTGTAAACCCGTCACTTACAAAAACTACCGAAACAGCATCCGACACGCTATGATTTTAGGGGTATTGCTATATCAAGGGCTGTTGCTCTCACATTACTCATTATTTTGATACGAAATTCACAACATAGTTTGCAAACATATCAATGTTTATGTGTGTCAAATATCATTAAAATCGAACTACTAGAAATATGAAAAAACATTTGAATGATAACTTTTGCGGTTTTAAAGCTTTTTAGTGTATTAATGTGGATTATAAGCCATCTAAACAAATACGTAACATCTACAAGTTTCATACTTGCAAATACTTATTATTTTCTTAATTAATTGTTTTATATTTATTCAAAAATTATAAACATGCATTTGTCTTTTAAATTCCTCCGAGAAACTCCGAGAAAAAGAGTTTTATCGATAAATCCAGGTAATTACCTTTCTCGGAGAAACACCGAGAAACTTCACCGAGAAACACAGCGAAATTTCGCGCAGACGATTTCGTCTACCTGGCTTTTTTCACGGTGTTTCTCCGAGAAATAAAAATTTCGCGTTTGCCATGGTTGCGGAGAAACGCGGAATATGTTGTTATTTTTTTACCGGGAGTGTATGAGCCTGTGCGTGAGAAAACCAACAATTTGGGTTCTGACCAGGACTGACACAAACCAGTCTGTACAGTCACAGAAGCAGGCTAGAAGCTCGAAATTTCAAATTTAAGAAGAAGAAGGATTGTACTATCCTTGTAGTGAAAACAAAGGCGCTGATCAGCTGTGCAGTTACTGCACAGCTGATCTGCGGCTTTGTTTTCACCTATGCAAATTGTTGGTTTTCTCATGCGGTGGCTCATATTTTTAAAAATATATTGTGAGTACACGTTAGAACCAGAACCCACTAGCTACATGTATGTTTTGGAGCAAAGATAAAAACAAAATGTGTCCCACAGTATACTCCGGTTTTACAATTTACGGCGGTATTCATTACACGGACACTTTTAACTGATTTTGTGCTGTGTACAAAATGTCGAACATACCCGCACCATTCAATCATAGTTTCGTTTGGTGTCAATTTGGTACCTTCCAACGACATCAAGCGATCTAGCGCCCACTGAGAGCAGCTAGTTGCTTCATCATATTGTTGTCCAATACAAGAACCGCTTTCTAGATACACTGAAAACATGCAAATTAGATACACATAATCTGTTTACAAATTGAAGACCAAATTATAGGGTGAAAGTGAAAGGGCAATATTGCTATTGACCGGGATGTCACGTCACTTGCGGTGCTGTACATTGGTGAATAGTTCACTTGATTGATTTTACTTACACCCGACAAAACGTTCTCTCCAATACAAGCAAAAGTAAGCAGACCATTTGTTTAAGCTGTTTTAGGTGTGTAGTGTATATAGATTCATGGGAATTTACTATTTTATCTCGAGCTTTCCACGCAACTGGCCTTTGATCACTTCAAATTATGATAATCGATATTTGAAATTGTAATCACGAATATTTGAAACTGTAAACACGGATATTTGAAATTGTAAACAACGTGTGCAAAGTTGAACGAAAGGCTGCCATTAAAAATTTTAGTCATCAAAAGTAAACTTGCCAAAAAGTTTGGAAAATAAGTTGAGTGCGAAAACTTGCCTAAAATGCAAAATGGAAAAACGGAACCCGTCGAACAACAAATTCGTTGATAACACCAAAAGCAAGTTACCGATCGGCTCTAGTACAAATAGCAAGTGACCGATTATTCCAATGTACAAATGACAAGTGCCATAACCTTGGTTGGGCCCTTGCCTGTTGGGGCCTAAAGAAATAGATGGGCTGCTTGTGCCTCCAGGCAAAGCTTGTTCGCTGCTTTCTGACCATCTGATTACTGTTTAACCGCTCTGGTTTGAGCCTGGAAAAGTTGTTTAAGTCAAAACGATCCATATATATAAGCATTTATGACTTAGTTTAAGCACTTATTGAATGCCATCCTCATTTTGGGTAAAAGCCCCATACAATGGAGACAATGCTTACTTTTTTTACTTTCTTACTGACTGACTGACATACTTACTTTCTTACATACTTACTTACTTACACTTACTTACTTACACTTACTTACTTACTTTCTCAATCACTCACTCACTCACACTCACTCACTCACACTCACTCCTTACTTAGAATAATATATTTTGTGTTTGTTTTCAAATATTATAACGATTCAAATCATGTCCTACCTTCCGAGTTGCTGCAAAAGTACTCATGCAAATCCAGAAGCGTGTCCTTGTCTACCATCATGTTAAAGTCTGGGTCGTCCCTACAGCGCTGTGATTCCGCAATATCATCTATGCACCCGGACACATTAAGGGACTGGGCACTTCTGAGAAAAAAAAACGAACTGAGAATTAAGTGATTTCAAAAGCTATGTATACGAAACACGTTTGTAATTTTTTTGCGTTGGTTCACATTCCCGCGTTGTTTCTATGCACCCGGACACATTTAGGGACAGGGCACCTCTGAGGATAAAATGACGAACTGAGAATGGTGTGACTTTTAAAAGCAATGAAACACGTTTGTAATTTGTTGTGTTGTTTTACGTTACTGTCAATAGTTGTCTTTTTTACGTACATGTATGTGTTTTATTTAATCTCCCCATCATTTGGTACCTAGAGGGTCGGGCAGAATCATCCGTTTGGGTACCTTACATACTACAAGGGTGTAAAATGTACCTTCAAATGAATGTATTCTTTCTCCGCCCCACCTTCACACAGACAGTCACAACATCTTTACAGAGTTTGAATTAATTTTTGTGCAACAGGCGATAGGATGAATATCAAAATGGTTATAACAGTCAGAAATCATTGATCATGTGCCTTTACGCCTTTGTAATCAGAAATTTACATCAGGAAAACATGTCCATGAAATGCATATCCCCTTAAACCCCACATTTGTATAATAAAACTGGGGTTTTCATGGCAATACCTAGTGTTCTTATTTTTTGTTCCAAAACATAGAATGTGGCGGTTCTAATGACGCATTTTATTTAAGAAATAGATCAGCTCTAGCAGTGAATTGATGCGTAATAATTCACTGTTTGGAGGTCAGTTGTAAAGAAGATCAAATCACGAGCGCGTAGCCGCGGGTGATTTATATTCTTACAACTGACCAACAAACAGTGAATTATTACTTAAACAATTCACGCACTTGAGCTGATCTACTTCGATTCTAGCACGCAATAAACGGAATAAAATCCCGTGAAACCGTCGATATCGTTCAGCTGTCCGCCATTGCATTGTAGATATCCCGCTACTGCGTGCCTGTAATGCGGGTATTTACACACATTTATTACGTTTGTTATGCGCTTAAACGATGTTACACCGTCTTACGGTGGTTGATGGGATAGCTTACGTCACAAATGATATCGAATGGCGCAAAGTAACGTCACGCTAATTAGCCTAGTGAATTGTTGCACAATATAACACGTTTTTTTTTAAACCTTTGGCTATATATATAAGCGAGGTGTGTTACAATTGGTCCAACATTAATAACACTCACATTTATATAAACAACGGCAAATCTGCGACGCTAGACCACAGTGAAACATTTCCGACTATACGCTATCTTGCTGCGAACCATATACAATACTTATTTGTTTGAAAATACCCATATTAATATAATTAGCTTGTCACTTTATAAGTACAATAGTTTGTCATCATCTCGCTTTTTGGCACCAAATCAGTGTTTTGGGGAGTTTACTTTTCTTACTAATAAGTTTGTGAATGGGACATGTAGCTTTCGAATCCCCGCCCTAGGGTTACGTCATTCTACCACTAAGACACCGCGTATACAAGGCTGACAACTAATCTGTAGGGTACCGCTTGATGCGTTTGAAAAAACAATAGCGTTATTAAAAGTTTTAAACGGTGCTATTACATTTGCGCACATTTTTTTAAAAATTTCGTTTGCGCACAGTTTTCATTTGCACGCAGAAATATATATCATTTGCGCACAATTTTAATGTTACATTTTCGCGCATATTTTTGCACCTCTTCCTTGGCCAGCTGCTGGTATTTTGTTATATATTTTATTATATAAAGGTACGACAAATAAAATATCAGCACTGTTACCCCTGTTCACCGACCTGGTGGTGGAAGAGCTCAGTCATTTAAAAATCACTTTTTAGTTTTAGATTAACATATTTACATATTGCGGCACTAAGCATCATCGCGCACTGTATTTATACTTTCTCAAGTTTTAAATTCACATAATCCTAGTGTATTCCCTTGGCTTGTCTATACAGACTTGCGAGAGCAAAAAAGTCAGAAATATGATGCTGTTATATCCATATACCAAACATACCATTTACCTTAGAAAATCTATGTGCGCAAATGTAACATTTACCTGGAGAAATTGTGTGCGCAAATGAATACGTTTACCTGTAAAAATTGTGTGCGCAAATGAACCACATTCTTTTGAAAATTTGCTGCCACCTTTTAAACATGAACGTTCTTCTCTCTATGTCTAGAACAATGGGGAGTTAGTAAATTAAAGTGACGTTTCCTTATCGTTTAGCGTATGATTAGCGATACTATACTTGGCTCAGGGGCATATGTAACTCTGGGGTTATTTAGGTACCGATGTCCCGCTAAATATCTTAATTTATCTCGTTGATATTATACTTTTTATCACATTGCCGTCGAAAACAAATGTTTGTTTGTTTGTTGTTTTGTGTGTGTGTGTGTGTGTGTGTGTGTGTGTGTGTGTGTGTGTGTGTGCGTGTGTGTTTATTTGTTTGTTTGTTTAACAATGCATTAATCCTGATGGGTCATTACAGCCTTGACATAACGAAAACTTGCCCATGCAATATACAGGGATTTTTTTTCACCGGTAAAAATTGAAAATTTCATGAGAAAAATTTTGATATTTTTCTTATTTTTGCTCAAAACATAGATTGTGGGTACACGTTAGAACCGCCTCGCCGAGGCGGTTCTAACGAGTACCCACAATTTATGTTTTGGAGCAAAAATAAGAAAAATAGGTATACCCCTGCATACCCCAGTTTTGCTATATAAAAGTGGGGTTTAAGGGGGTATACATTTCACGGACATGTTTTCCTGATGATAAAAAATCGGTTACTCCGTCGAAAAAACTCGGCGACCTAGGTATATACATGGACTCCAGTAGGGGTCCATTATATACGTTATTGGAACTAAATGTACACGTAATCTTTCACATTTGCCCTTTGAATTTAGCGCTGTTTCACACAAGAATACAAATGAATAATGACAATTTATTTTAGTTAGACCTTAAGAGGTGAACATCTTATCAAAATAAGATGGGATAAGCAACCGAGTATTAGGTGAACTTTCTGTAGAACTGTCTCAACCCTTCTGTAATCTCTTCAACTATTCACTAAGAACTGTTGTATTTCCTGACAACTGGAAGTTATCAAATGTTACACCAATAGACAAAGGTGGCATTAGCTCTTCTCCTTCAAACTATCGACATGTATCTCTTCTTTGTAATCCTGAAAAACTGCTCGAACGCGTGGTCTTCAAACATCTATACAATCATTTAAATGAAAACAACATACTATCCCCTTTACAATCTGGCTTTATTCCAGGTGATTCTACAACTAACCAACTAACATATCTTTACAACTTTTTAACTCAAGCTCTTGACTCTGAGAAAGAAGTACGTGTTGTCTTTTGTGATATAAGTAAGGCGTTCGACCGTGTGTGGCATGAGGGTCTCTTACTTAAACTAGAAGCTGCAGGTATATCTGGAAATTTACTTCGATGGTTTCGTTCATACTTGACAAACAGAAAACAGAGAGTAGTTCTTCCTGGTGCAGAGTCTGAATGGACATATATTCGGGCTGGCGTTCCACATGGATCGATTCTAGGACCTCTTCTCTTCTTACTATTTATTAACGATATTGTTGCTGAAATTGGCTGTAATATACGTCTCTTTGCGGACGATACAAGCTTATTTATAACTGTAGAAAATCCTGACACTGCTGCAGAACTTTTAAATATTGATCTTGATAAAATTCTTAAGTGGGCTAAAAAATGGCTCGTTTTATTCAATCCTGTTAAAACAGAATCCTTTTTTAGCATCTCGTAAACGCATTAAACCTGTACACCCACCACTCTTTATGGAGGGTTCTCAAATTGTCGAAGTGGAATCGCATAAACATTTAGGAATTTTCTTGAGTAATGACTGTACATGGCATAAACATATCGATTATATAAAAGACAAATCATGGAAAAGGGTAAATGCTATGAGGAAACTTAAATGTGAATTTGACAGGAAATCTTTAGAAATAATATATTTTAGTTTTATTAGACCTATTCTGGAATATGGAGACAATATATGGGACAATTGTGCAGATTACGAAAAAGAGGAACTTGATAAAATACAAAATGAGGCAACTAGGATAGTAACAGGTTGTACTAAATTGGTTTCAATAGAAAATCTTGAATATGAAACAAAATGGGAATCATTAGAAGAAAGACGTAAAAAACATAAATTAACTTTATTTTATAAAATGTACCATAATTTATCTCCTTCATACCTCTCCTCTCTTGTTCCACAACCTGTCAGTGCCGCATCCACTTAAAACTTACGTAATTCAAATAATATTCAGAACATACCCGCGCGTACTAAATATTATTATGAGTCCTTTCTTCCCTCAACTATTAGAATTTGGAATGAACTTCCTTTAGATACCAGAAACGCTGAGTCTATTATTTCCTTCAAAAGAAAATTAAACCAGGGTAATGTAGCTGTTCCTAAGTATTACTATACACATAACAGAAAGATCTTACACACTCGTCTTAGAACAAACTGTAGCTCACTGAATCATGACCTTTATGAGAAAAAAATTGTAGACTCTCCACTCTGTCAGTGTGGGGGAATAGAAAACACAGCGCACTATTTTTTATCTTATCCTTTGTATACCATCCAACGAATCGCACTCACTACCTCTATTACCGCATTTTGTAATCTATCTCTACAAGTAATTTTGTATGGGAACAATACGTTGACAATGCGTGCTACATGTAACACCTCTATCTTTGAAGCAGTTCAAAAGTATATACATGATACTCAAAGATTTTGATTTTCTTTGCAAAATTGTTTTTACTGCACACCCAACAACCCTCTCTTATATCCTCTCCCATGACTCTTGTATTCTTTCATTAAATTTTTTTTTCTTGTTCTTCTTATTAACTTCTGAAACTATAATCACATTTTTTTCTTTTCTTTTAAGTAATCCATGAAACGATTAGGCGCAAAGCTATAATATACACTAAGTACGAATATTTTGATGATACAGCATGGGAATCCCCTATGTAGAGTTAACCTATGTAAATATTTACTCAAGTCATGAAATAACATGGAATAATTATATTGGAGACACAAATCCTATATGTATCGTTCTTTGAACTGATATACTTCTTTATTTGACTTCATACGAACCTCTTTTTCTCTTTTTGATCAAAATAATTTCGTATCTGATATCCAAATGTATCTACATAAACTTTATGTCTGTATAGTAGAACAACTATTACTTTTTGTGACGTAATGCACAATACAATTCAGCAGACTATAAAATGTTAACTTAAAATTAATATCACAACTTTTATCCGTCATTATTAGTGCATAATTAATATCTTTGTTGCAGGAGAGGAGCTAAATAAGCAGTTTGCTTCCGCTCTGATCCTGTTTGACTGTGTATATTCATGTTTGTATTATATGTTATCAGATGAAATAAATATGTTTAAGCTAAAATATTTTGAACAGGAATGTCGGATAAAATTGTTATTCATAAACTAACCAAGGGAAAATCACTTCTGCTCGGAAAAATTATCACATACACATTTTTCTGGCGATGCTGAAAATGAAATGGTTATTCGGGCAGCATATCCGTACACTGTCCCGTATAGACAGTTACCCTCCTTGCGAGATACGCGGTGTCTCATTTTCATCAGGAAAACATGTCCGTGAAATGTATACCCCCGTCAACCCCACTTTTTATAGAAAACTGGGGTATGCAGGAGTATACCTATTTTTCTTATTTTTGCTCCACAATCTACATGTATGTCTTTAGCAAAAATAAGAAAAATAGCAAACATTTTCTACTAAAAATTTTCATTTTTTGAACTTTAAAAATCTCTGTATATTTCATGGACATGTTTCCGTAATGTAGATATCCTTTCCGCGAAGTACTGTACGCGGTGTCCGCGAAGTACTGTACGCGGTGTCTTATTTTGTCACAACAAAACTTTTACATACCGACATGCGTCTTGCACAACCTTCGCATAGTCTTTCTCAATGTCATTGTTCAGCGGTGGAACTCCAGTACACTGCAGTGCGGCAGTGTGATCGTTCGTTGTACAGTCAGAGTCCACCATGACCATGACGACTAAAAGAAAAGAGCACACATTAAAGAAATCTGGTACCTGATTTGAATGATTGTACAAGGAAACCATTATTAGACATTTTTCACTTTTGAACGTAAATGCTGCTGGTGCGCGCGGTTACGACTTTCTGTGTGATGGGGGACGACTCGTGAGGGCATATGTGAGACTAAGACGAGGGGCAATATGAAGAATTACACAGTCAAAACTACCAACAGCCCAACGGAGACGAATTAAATAAGACATGCAATAAATGTTTTGTGTAGGACGTCTATCTCTGTAGGTAGCAAGCTAGGATTCAAAACGAAAGGATCTGGGTTCGAGTCCTGGTCGGACCGTTTTTTTTCGTTTCTTTATTTGTCTCCCCTGTGACAATAAAGCTAAGGAAATAAAAAAAATGTATTATCAGCTGATTATATTTATTGGCGAATGCAAGAATCAGGAAATGCTCTTGTGCATAAAATACTTAAATTGAAGTGCGAGACGGCACCTCACATTAATGTTTCTCTCTTGTTGACTTTTAACCTGTTGAAATCGACAGCTCGATCGTATTTGTTTTGGTAGAAGAGCTGATCTTCGGGCGCTCCTCATGTCAATATTTCTTTCTTGGGGACATAAAAATGTTCATATTCTGAAGGCTTGTACAGGAATAATGTGGCTAGGATAAGTTAGCCACCCTGAATGACTTTAAATGTTTTACGCGGACGTAAGGCACTAACTCAAATAGTATAGTGTACCTGTACAGACATATGTATATATATAAGGTGTAAAAACTACAGTTTCACGTGCTGTCTCGTGAGCGAACATAATTCATTTGGCATGTTTATACATGTACATGTATTTCAAACAGATACTCGAAAGCTTGGTGGGGTTTATTTGGTTGATGTTTCGTTTTGATCCCATACAACACCCATCTGCATGTCATAAGGGCGATATCCTAACTACATTATGCATATAGCCATACTAATAATTTGGGGTTTTGTATGCCTTCAACAGTATTTCAGCCATATCGAGTGCGATAATTACGAATTTTAGATGATTTTTGCAAGCCATAGGCTTTCTGTATGATCCTCATTTATTTTCTTGTAGCATGCGTGCTGTTTGTCTGGTTGACTTTAAATAAATATAATCAATCTTCAAAGTAACACAATGTTATTTTCAAGTAAATAAATGATTATAAAGCTAAGAAACATCTAGTCTTTTTTTAGTTCACCTGAGCCGAAGGCTCACAAGGAGAGCTTATAGGATGGCCATGATCCGTCGTCCGTCGTCCGTTTTCGTCGTCGTCCACAATCTTCTTCTCTGAAACCACTTGGCCAATCAAGTTGAAATTTTATGTGGAGCCTCCTTGTGTAGCGGCATTTCAAGTTTGGTCGCGAAATCCATGTCACATTAACAATATGGCCGCCACGCCCATAAATGGTAAAAACCACTAAAAAATCTTCTTCTCCAGAACCGGCAGGCCGATTCCCACGAAACTTGGTATTTACCATCAGTGACTCCAGCCCATCAAAGTTTGGCAAAATGATGACCCTGGGATGACCTTGACCTTTTTTACGGCAAGGTCAATTTTGGAAACATAGGCTTTTACATGAGAAAAAGTGAAAACTATTGATTTTTTTTTTAAAACGATTGCAGCCAGAGACCTGAAAAGAGGTAGATGCAGACAACTAATGGAGTAGATAAACGTATGTGATTAAATTAGGTCAAGGTCATCTCTTGACCTTGGCCAGTCTGTTTTCCATACACACTTTTCATACATCTTCATCTCTGAAACCGCTTGGCCAATCAAGTTGAAATTTTATGTGGAGCATCCATGGGTAGGGGGAACGAAAGTTTGATCATGAAATCCGAGTCACATGACAAAGATGGCCGCCATCAGTGACTCCAGCCCATTATAGTTTGATAAAATGATGGCCCTGGGATGACCTTGACCTGTTTTACGGCAAGCTCAATTTTGGAAACAGGCTGTTACATGGGAAAAAGTGAAAACTATGGATTTTTCGAAAACGATTGCAGCCTGAGACCTGAAAAAAGGCAGATGCAGACAACTAATGGAGTAGTTGTAACTATGTAATTAATTTAGGTCAAGGTCATCTCTTGACCTTGACCAGTCTGTTGTTCATACACACTTTTAAAACATCTTCATGGCGGCCCCCGTGGTCGAGCGGTTGAGAGCGCTGTTTCTTAATCACTCGATCATCTCACCGCTGTCTCTGGTGTAGGATCGCGCCCCGCACTGGCCACATGTGAGACACGCCAAGTTCTGCTTGCGGGTGTGCCAGGTGTTTTTTCTCGGGGTTCTGCCATTTTCGTCCCCCTTACTGATTGGCCCATTTCATATGAGCTGAAATTATATTGAAAGAGACGTTAAACTGAAGATAAAAAAAAAATCTTCACCTCTGAAACCGCTTGGCCAATCAAAGTGAAATTTTATGTGGAGCATCTATGGGTAGGGGGAACGAAAGTTTGTTTGTGAAATCTGGGTTACATGACCAAGATGGCCGCCACGCCCAGATATGGCTAAAACCACTCAAAAATCTTCTTCGCCAGAGCCGGCAGGCCGATTTTCACGAAAATCGGTATGTAGCATCGATGAGTCCAGCCCATCATAATTTGATAAAATGATGACCCTTGGATGACCTTGATTTGCGGATCCAGACATTTTTACGAGAGGGGGTCCAACCAAAATGGTAAAATATTGTCGCAGACGAGGGGGGGGGGGGGGGTCCAACCCACCCCCTCCCCAAAAAAATACCAAAATTACCTTACAGGACCATTGGTCCTCTGGTTTTCATTACGTGTTGCTAGAGGGAATATTTCCATCGGTATTCTGTTAGACCTCGCCAAACACAGAAAAGGAGCGAGGTCACGAAGTGTATCGGAGTGCAGGTTAGCCAGCTGATCAAACGTGCAGCGAACCTTGCTTAACCCTAAAACAGGACAACAATATTCTGAATTTTAAGCGCGCATACACACCTTAACTCACAAACACACACTCACGCAAACACGTTCCGTAGAGGACTTTGTCTCGCAGTGGCTCAGTCAGTCGCCTCTTAAAATCACATAGCAAAAATAAATACTTAGTTGATATAAGACAGGTACAAAATGATTTTAATAAGAACATTTGACTCGTTTCATAGGTTGAGCGCGAGAACGAAACGCCTACAAATGAAAATTGTTGTCTTTCCGTTAAACTGTCTAATTCTGATGGAACAAGGAACCAGAAGTGACCTTTGACACGAATAATTTTCTAAAATCGCATCATATATATATTACTTATCATGTTTGCCATTAAAGATGCGTTACTCGTTCAATGCGAGTCGGATTTACAAATGCTTGGCGCGAATAAAATGCCTCCATTTTAACAGCTTCCAATGCAGAATTCGATTATTTTAGACACTGCGTGTATAACTAGGCGTCGCTCGTTCGATAAACCGAGGTCACGGCTTCATATGACCATAACTGTTGGTGGGAAAAAACAATATCAACTATTTGTTATCGCCATGTGTCATTTTACATTATACAATTATTGACTATTGAGTCATTGAATATGATGTGATATCCAACAGAGACTACCAATATTGACCGAGGCGAAGCCGAGGTCAATATTGGTAGTCTCTGTTGGATATCACATCATATTCAATGACTCAATAGTCAACAATTGTTTTATTGTATAACACTTTCTTTTAATACAAAACTTTTAAAAAGAATGAGCAGAAAAAAAAATATTTTTCATTTGAAAATGGATTGTTTTGAAAATGGATTGTTTTCAACAGCTTGCATAAAGTCCCAGCATGACTAAAAAAAGTTCAATGGGACATAAAGTCCTAATATAAATAAATTAAACAGTAGTAAATATCATCTGTAATTCATCAGCAGGACTGCAAGACATCAATCTATGTACATTTCCCTAATGATAGATACAGTGTTCTAAATTTAGCAACATATATTTAATGGGAAAAACCCCAGCTCATTGAATATGACAAAATATGCAATGGGTTGAAAGCATTGTCTGAAATACTGTCTATTTATAGTTATATAATAAACTGGCTTATGTATATACGTACATTGGTTCTGCTAAGCTACATTTTCACGTGTTTTTCGTGAACGCACAGAAAACTTTATACATGTATACATGGCATGATTTACGATTTGAAACATAAGTTGATCTTTTATGTGCAGTTTTTTATTCTACGCCTTACAACGTTTTGACATATTTCAAGTCATCTAGCATGGTCGGTTATCCATATCAGGATAACGTGTCCGTGAATACCCCATGAACCAGTCTTTTATACAGCAAAACTTTGGTATGCATGGGTATACCTATTTTAAGCTCACATGAGCGGCTAAAAAAGCGAGCTTATAGGATGACCATGCCCCCGTCGTCCGTCCGACAATTTCCATGATATTCTCCTCTGAAACCAAATGGCAAACCAAAGTTAAACTGCTTGTGGAGCATTCTTAGGAAGGGGAAACGAAAGTTTGCATAAATGACCCAGGTCACATGACTAAGATGGCCGCCATAGCTATAAATAGCAAAAACCTTTAAAACAATTTCTTCCCAGAAGCAGAAGTCCTATGATTTTGAAACTAAGTTTGAAGCATCAGGCAATAGAGTTCTACAAAGTTGGTATACATCATAATGCTGGGATGACCTTGACCTATTTTATGGCAAGGTCAACTTAGGTCGCCCATGCAAATAAGTTAAATGTAATTAAATGGGTGGAAACTCGCGATGAGCATGCAGAGGTACTGAAGATTTATGTCCATGAAAACATTTAGTCCCCAGGGGTGTGTCTGCTCCTGCCCGGGGCTATATACATGCATATGACCAAAATATTCAAACATCTCTGCAACCGCATGGCCGATCAAAGCCACACTTCATGGAAAGGGAACGAAAGATTGTATAAATGGCCGCCATGGCTATAAACTGCAAAAACCTTAAAAATGTTCTTCAGAACCAGTAGGCCTATGATTTTGAAACTTGGCATTAAGCATCTACAAAGTTTATACATGGCCTAAATCATGACCCAGGGATGATATTGACCTATTTTAAGGCAAGGTCAACTCAGGATGCCCATGCATCTAAAAACACAGATTGTGAGTACTCGTTAGAACTGCCTCTGCGAGGCAGTTTTAGCATGTACCAACAATCTATGTTTTGAGCAAAATAAAAAGATAAAAATGTTGAACTGAAAATTTTCATTTTTTACAACTTTAAAAACACTGTATATTGCTTGTTAAGCTAGCGTCAAGATACACGGCACCATTTTAGTGCACATGTATTACACATGCTGACAACAGAGCTACATGTACAACACCTTTATCATTCTTAACCTTACTCATATGGGCATTTTTGCGTCCGGAATCGGGCGAGCATAAAAGCGCATAAGCTTCTTACACAATCAGAATTTACATAAATAATAAATTTAATTGGTTTGTTGATTTGAGGTTTAACGTTAATCCAACACCAAAGGTCATATGGAAACGAGACATCAGTTTATAGGATCATCCGACAGACTTAAGGATCCCGGGATCTTGTTTAAAAGGACGTACATGTACACATGCCGTTAACACTAACTGTTTTCGGATTGTCAAGCAGCAATGTGGTTTGATAACTGATCCTGCTTGATAAAATCTTTTTTTTTTTTTTTTTTTTTTTTTTTTTTTTTTTTTCGAGGGGCCGTGGGATAAAAACACAGCACAATATTAGGTTCACGGATGTCGTTTCGTTTGTTTACATATAAAAAGCCGGTAAATTGAGCACGTAAAATGTCTGCGTGATATACTGTGCATGAATATGTATATTCAGGAATTGTCTATCAGTATAAGCACCATCGTAAATGCCTGCGATACAACAAAAGTCCTTACAGCAAAGATTGATGCAACATCACACAACATGTGATAAAATGGAGTAATTGAAAAAAGCAATATCGCTTTGGCAACAACCATCACCAAGACAATGAACACTTCGTCGTAGGTTGCTGCCCAATTGATCAGTCTTACAATCACAGGTGACACAAACCAAATTTTGCTTGTGTGTGTGCCAAGTCGTTTTCTCAGGGTTCTCCCCTCCCCCCCCCCCCCCACCTTGTTACTGATTTATCCGCGGTTGAACGCGCGGCCCGTTTTACGAGGCGACTGACTGAACCACTACGACATAGAGTGCTTTATGGAAACACTTTAGCAACTCATAAAAACAATATTGTGTTAGTTTTATTTTAATCATATTTATTTGAATTCAACCAGGTAAACAACACGCATACAATATCACACAGAATAAATATGATCAAAAAGAAAACTTATGACTTGCCAAATTAATTTACTACATCGTAACCAGCACACTGGATATGGCTGAATTACTGTTGAAGGTCTACAATAAACAAAATTAATTGTATGGCTTGGCGAAATGTAGCTACATGTAGGATGTTGCCTCCATCGCACTTCGTATGGCATGCAGATGACTGTCGAATGAGCGAAACTTCGACATCAAGCTAATAATCTGTTTGAAATATAAACAGAATGAATTATGTTCGCTCACGTGACAGCACGTGAAACTGTAGTTTTACATCTAATAAACACAGATATACATGTATCTGAACATGTACTGTACACTATACTATTTGATTTATTGTCTTGCGCATTTTAGTTCAGTTTTACGTCCCTTTCAAGATTATTTCAGCTCACCAATCAGTAGGTGGGGTGAAAACGTGAGCACCCTAAGAAAAACCACCTGGCACTCCTGCAAGTTGAACTTGGCTTGTATCATATGTGGCCAGTGTAGGGCTCGAACACACACAAGACACAGCGGTGAGATGAACGAGTGACTCTCAACCGCTCGGCCACGCCCCGGGGGCCGCTAAGTCATTAGAGGCGGTCAACTTATCCTAGCCGCATTATCTGTACCAGCCTTCAGAAAATAAATGTTGACGTGAGGATCGGTCGCGGGTCCGCTCTTCTGCCGATTACGATCAAGCTACCGGCTTAAATCGGTGAAAAGACAACAAACCTATACGTGCGGACTGCCTTCTCACTACACACTTTAATCCACAAATTAACGATTTTAGCATTAAATGCAGTAGTGCATTTTGTGAGTTTTGCATTTTTTTTCTTTTCTTTTCTTTTTCATTTTCTAAGCTATATTGTCACAGATGCAAAAAAGGAAGCAATTAAGAATAGAAAAAGATTTTTTGTCCTAGCCGGACTCGAACCCAGGACCTTTTGGTTTTATTCCATACATGCTACCTACTGAGCTACAGAGTAAGACGTCGTGGACTATTTCTTTTTTGCCTGTCTTGTTTAATTGGTCTCCGTTAGGCTATAGGTAGTTTTTACCAAGTAATTATTCATATCGCCCCTCGTCATCGTCTCAAATATGCCCTCACGAGTCGTCCCCCATCACACCGAAAATCGTAACCGCACGCGCCAGCAACATTTACGTTCAAAAGTGAAAAATGTCTATTAGTAGCTTTGTTATCATAGTCGTTTGTTGATTTAACTGCATTCTATCTCAGATTCGCACCTTCAGTGTATGACATACCAGTCTTTTTGGGGCTGAACCCTCAGCTTCTACAGTGTTTCATATCATTTAGTAAGTTGTTCTGTCAAACGTTTGACGCCCGACTCACCGGTATGCAAATAATAATAATAATAATAATAATAATAATAATAATAATGATAATAATAATATATCTTTATTTTACGAGGATAACATATTAAGCATAAGCTTATCTAACATATTGTCCTCAACAAGATAAATACAACAGTAAAACTACAATATATACAAATAAACAATACAATGTCAACAATTAAAAGTACAGATGATCTTGTCTAGGAATTTAAAATAATAAAAATAATAAAATGCAAATAGTTGTGGTTAAGAATGTGATTGCAATGATGTAAAATAGACATTTAAATATGAAATTCCAGCAGAAAAATTTAGCACAGGAATGAATAAAATGCACGTTTAAGAGCGTTTCAGTAAATAACTTTTTAAAATTATTACGTATTTGGTGATATCTATTAAGAGATAAGCTTGATAAAGGAAATATAAATTTGAGATATATTTCAAAATTACATAAAACAAAATGTTTATTATGATTCTGATTTCCTACACATCAGACCTGGACAGTTGGTCAGGGAAATAACGAAAGAAAAAGAAACTATTAAGAATTGTTTATAGTAAATTCCAAGTCGTTTAACCTTCAACAGCCCTTCCTACAACAACTGACTCATTGCATGTCGCCAAATACTTACACGTCAGGAAGAAGGCAGCATAGTAATGACTGGGTTAAAAACTGAGCATGCAGACTGTCGCATCATATTTAAGTTATATTCACAACGTTTATAACGTTTATATTATGAGATTTTTCTACACCGATCATAAAGAACACATTCTTTCATATACGCTTCTTAAATTTATACATGTATACCGTAAAAGCAAGCAATGACAAGGAAATGGCGCAATCAGAAAGAAACTCCCACTTCAAAAACCGAAGTGGAAAAAAAGAAAAGAAGGAAAATAGACAATCAGGCACATCGACAAAAGTCAACTCTAGTGTCGGCGATAAAATGAGAAAATGTTTTTCGAAGATGATACCAAAAGTCCACCTGGGGAAGTTTGGCAGTTAAATTGACAGAGAAATGAATTTGACATATCGAAATGTGATAAAGCATGCCAGTAATATGATAATCGTATATCTTTCAACGATAATATTATTGCATATATATCTATGAGGGTCTGGATGGGGTATAATGATTAATGAATAATGGCCTAAAATTTTTAATGAGAGTGAATAAAGAGCAAAAAATTTAATGATTAGTGAATAATGAGGTCCTAAAGAATAATGAATAAATGTTATTTTTTAATGAATAACAGAGTAATATAATGAATAGTGAATAATAACATTTTAAAGAATAATGAATATGCTAAAATTTGGTTATGGAATTGTCTTAGATGGCCTCCCTGACATTCCAGAATTTCATTTTTTTTCTGGGATCTGGACGCCCCCAAACCCGATTTAGTTCAAATGTATTCATATTTCAGAAATCCTTGAATGTTTGGAAAGACATATGTCTGAAAGCCAAGCATGTAGGGGCTCAATGTGTGATTCGAAGGCAGCGAAAAATGAATTAAATCATTCTAGATGTTTACTGAGCCAGATACTAGTTCACTGTTTTGTTTGCTTGTGTATATGTATTTTCCTTTCATTCTATTACCCCACTTTGTCCTTATTATGTATGTTCCAATCCTACAATGATAATCTTTTCTATGGATGGACATCATCTTGCCTTTTATATGACAGAACATAATTATAGTGTCTTTTGCAATCAGAAACAATGCAGCACTAAGAACATTAATGCAAATCTATCTGGCAATATGGCGCTACATATTTTTTCCTCGCTCGCTTCGCTCGCTCGGTATTTAAGACATTAATGAAATGTATTGTTCAATCAGGCACACGCACAAAATCTATGCATCACATAGTACTTCCATACTAACTAAACAACAGCATTTTAAACTTTTACCCTTGAAGTTACAATTTTTCTTAACTAACTTTTGGTATTCATAATTGAAGAGAAAGATTCTGGGTAAAACTTAGGCCGTATTCAGTATTTGAGGTGGAGGGGATTATACTCCCAACAGATTTAAAAGGGGAGTTGCTAAAACAATCGGTATCATACTATTTCGGAAAGTTTATATGAGGCTTTGTGGTCTAGCAGAGTATGTATGCTTCTCTCAAGATGTTAATATCAAGGTTGCACTCAGCAGTCTACAGCTGTACAATTTAATATCATAGAACTAGTCCTTGTGACTTGAGACAAGGGATGCCTTAGATGGGGAACACCTATTTGCTTATGGATATTAGCTGGGTGAAGAAGGCGTGACTAGTAAGTATCATATTTTAATGAATAAATCGAGCTAATTTTAACCAAAATTTTAATGACAGTGAATAAATGGCTAAATTTTTAGTGATTAGTGAATACCAGGACCCCCCCCCCCCCCATCCAGACCCTAATCTATACGCATAGCTGTTTGAAGCCGTTTTTAATTGGACTGAAAGCCGCATTCCATCACGAAAACATGTCCGTGTGTTGTATACCCCATTGAACCCCACTTTTATATAGAAAAACTGGGGTTTGAGGGGGTATACCTATTTTTCTTATTTTTGATCCAAAACATACATTGTGGGCACTCGTTAGAACCGCCTCGCCCGCGGTTCTAACGTGTACCCACAATGTATGTTTTGATCTAAAATATTAAAGATATCCAAATGTTTCCATCGAATTTTTCATTTTTACGGCTGAAAAAAAATCTCTGTATATTGCATGGGCAAGTTTTCGTAATGAAACAGTGAAACCCATGTTCACATCATGAAATTCACATGCCGTTTGAACATAGATTTCTGCTTAAGGATGTTCGCTGCTAACATTTGACATTTTGGAACTTCCGATTTTTCTTTTGCTGAATATCTCGTAAACGGTTGCAGATATTTTCCTAATATTTTATATTTTTATACATGTTTATAATATGCTTTGAATGAGCCATGAAAATTATCAATCTAAGAAACTTCATTTTTTCACCCCATTATCTGGAACTTTTCAGAAAATTTTAGTTGTCAGTAAAATTTAAGGGGTAGGGAAGATTAAACTTGAATATTACACATCTTCAAATTAACTGCACTAGTTCAATGTTTATTTTAGCAGCAGTATATGTGTACATGGTCTTCTAAGTCAGTCGTTGTATCTTTGGTGTGCTGGTTTTAAAATTGTAGGTGGTCTTATGCAATTGGCTTTAAGAAACAAAACAGCCGAAAAAAAGCTGAAAATGGCGATTTTCAAGATGTTAGTTCTCTCTTATATGCAAACTACCCTATATATTTCTTTCTTTTATTTGAACAATATTACCAAGGTCTATGTTGTGTGAAAATACAAGAAAAAGTTTGAATCAACAAATATGGGTTTGGCACAATTCAAAATATTGATTTTTCCGACTTTTCAAGTATAGGGGTAGGGTTGGAAAAGGAATCGTAAAATTTTGTCATCCACTCAAAGTTGCAAATTTTTCTATGCTTTTGGTCCAAAATAGTCTGTGTTATTATTCTGACTTTTGAAAGCATTATGTGTGTATTTTTGTTCAAGACAGGTATGTTTCAAAGAATTGAACATTCATGGTGCTCAGAGGTCTCATTCAGAGGACTGTAGCTTGAAAAAATGCACACTACCCTATATTTATTTTGTTTTCAAATGTCTTGTGTTGTATTTTGGAATCAAACAAGAGTGGTTAGAAAAAAAGATTGAATACTTTTTTATTGGCAGCGAACATCCTTAAATCCGTCGACGTCATTGGTCAATGCGATGTGACGTCATTGTGTTCCGTAAAAACAAAATGGCCGACGTTGAAGAAGCTCCGCGGTTTTCGGTGATCAACCATGTTTTGTTTCAGTGTTCAAACATTCACTGGGTAACTCGGAAAGGGTTTAACATGCGGCTTTTGGCCTTGTGTTCAAACAACTTCCTCGTGATCCATCGAATGTTTGAACACTGAAAACCATGGTTTTTTCATATGTGATTCAATGTACCAGAGAGGGAGACGAATTGAAAGTGAAACCAAGCGTCGACTTATGTCACAGACTTATCGTTAATTATGAATTTCTCCTGTCAACATGCTTCTAACGGTAATCGTGTATACGTTCAGTTACGTTTATCTGTATGTTTCAGTGTTTCTTATGGCGAAGGTAGTTCAATCCTAATAAACTACTTAATGAGGTGTCATCCATACGGTAGATCAGCTGGCTAACTATCACTCCGTTCCACTTCGGTACCTCGTTCCACTTCCATGGAGAGGTTTAACGGAATAACAATGGAAATATTCCGTCTATCCATACGGTAACCTTTATGCAGAGCTATGCTATTTTAAAATATGAATGTATATCATTGTAAAGATAAACCCAAACGTTGATAAATTTGAACACAGCTCTGAAATACCGTATGACAAAAAACCCAAGAGCATCACAAATATTGAAACTTAAGCCGTGTTCATTTGCAATTTATTATAATTAATCAGATCTAGAATAAATAAAAATACTAACAATTCCATAAATTAGAAATAAAATCAAAAATAGACTTAGTGTAATGTACATGTATGTAATAGGAGCACAAGAATGGGGAAGAAGAGTATAATGCTTGGCACTTGCATCAACATGACCTGGTTTATATAAAAGCGGGGTTAATTTGGTGTACATATCGTACGAGTGGTGAGGGAATATATACTGACGTCAATAAAAAACGCCTCATCGAAAATGTTACATAACTTGGCCAAAAGATAAACAATATGAACGAAATTTGCATTTTCCTTATCGTTACCTTCTCACTCATGGTTAGCATAAACCGAATTTGATTAAGATGCGCACTTATCTCAAAACTTGCGTAGGTGCACCATTCTTAAAAATGCACTCTGACGTCATTATACAGACGTTTTTTTTACTTGAAAATTCTTGAAAGCCGTGCAAAGTCGTTTTACGAACTTGTGATCATCAAAATTTTGAAATGTTACATCACTGGACTACGTGAAGTTGAAATACTGAAATTGTCATATGGACTTTTCACACGAAAGGTAACAGACGGAACAAAAATGATACTGCTCTGTTTCTGGCGTTCGAAGCGACTTCATAGCCCGTGATCATCGTTTGCATCGCCACAAAATTTCCTCTATCGATTTTTGTTACCCTAGCTCTTTCGCCGACGCCTCTGTAGCAAAATCATTTTGACGTCGACGTCTCTTATGCTTACGAATTCTAATGACGAAACATTTCAGAAACGATGCCGTTATATTCGGATGTACACCTTGACTTGATATTCATATTCATATTCGTAGTCGCATAATTTCAAATGAATAGCCAAGAATAGAGCAATGGTATTCTGAGGCTTATTTCCCTAGAAGTCAAATACACGTTATCCGTAAGGGCGTTCGTTTCACGCTGAAAGACAAAAGAAGTAACAATAGAAACTATTCTTTGTCAAATAGCCATGCCAGGATAGCATTTGAAAACGTTTTGACCATTTTGACGGCGATTACCATTTAAGCATTGGTCATTAGCTGCAATGACGTCAATAACGCTAGAGAACGGAATTTGGTTTTCAAAAAATGTGTTTCAACAACATACGGCCACGTATGGATATCCCACTCTATGGCTTATGTGTTGGTATTGCAAAGGAGACTTTCAGTTATCGAAAGAAGCGATGCCTGATAAACTGGTTCATGAACAGAATAGGGATTTTACGAGGGGTGTATGTTTTAAACAGCATGCCATGTTTCAATCAGATGTCTGAATAATATCATTTCAGCATTTCCGAATGCGTAAAAGGTTAGCAAAAGATATGAGCAATATTTAAAATAATTAAAATTGTTTATCTTGGCAGAATGACGTGCCAAAGTTGATACAAACTGTGGGTGGTGCATGTTTTCTCTATTTTTCTCATTAATCGTTAGCGCTATTTATTTAAGCATTTGGACATGGATTATTGACATAATAAATAATGTAACAACTTTCCGACTTTGACTCCATAAGACCTAAAATGTCAGATACTGTCACATATATCTCGTCATAAGTTCGGTACGAGAGAAGCGCCACAAAATCAGGACT
The DNA here is from genome assembly GCA_964017185.1 of Rugalucina vietnamica. Classification (NCBI taxonomy): domain Eukaryota; kingdom Metazoa; phylum Mollusca; class Bivalvia; order Lucinida; family Lucinidae; genus Rugalucina; species Rugalucina vietnamica. The sequence continues at coordinate 44,836,346 of OZ024870.1, forward strand.
GTACGCTCGTATAAATACTAAATTCATTCAAATTTTTTAAGCCCATTAATGCATTCTTGAGTAAGACTGCATCTATATATCCCAACGTCGATTTGGTTTAGACTGGGTTACGGCTTTTACCCAGCAGACATTTGGCGTCCGTGGGACGTCAGACTGACGTCAGACTTCAACGTCATAATAACGTTGGAGTTAGGTTGAATAGAATAGAATAGAATAGAATAGAATTTATTATAATGCACAGCTATACCCAGTATTTGGGTTATTTGGGTTAAAGGCATATATAACAATGAACAAATACAATGCACAAACACAATATGACTTTCACACATACACATTCACACACCCACACACAAATTGAAGTTACATAATAAATTTTTGAAAGTTGAAATTTTGAAATTTTTTAATTTTTGAAAGGTTGATTTTGAAAGTTTGTTTGACGTCAAAAACAAACGTCAATCTGACGTCTAACACCAATGTTGGTTTAACGTCTGAAAGCTGACGTCAATCTGACGTACTAAAATCGACGTTGGGACCCATGTCATATCAATAGTTTATCGTAAATATTTATTCGAATGTTTTAATTAACATTCTGAAATCCTGAAGTTGATTCAGAAGTGCAGTGATGCACTATTGTAATTCCCTCTCACTCCTTTGATAGAGTTACACACAAAATGTTTAAGATTTAAATCACCCTGATGTTGGTACATCTTATTTAAGCGAAATTTTATTGCTATATGGTGCTAAAACCAATGAGGCATTAGTGTAAGAAATAAGATTATTCTGAACAATCAATAATTTGAAAAATGGTGAAATAAATATTAAAATATACAAATTTTATTTTCATCTTAATTGAAAGTTTAATCATTTAGTGAAAGACTTTATTTTGATTAATAAACAATTAAATTTCTAAATTAATTAAGCATGATGGGCGAAATATGGGATTTCCCATACAAGACCCAGATATGACTTTAAAGTGGCAATGTTAAAATTATTTGAATGTGATTCTGATATGACTTTAAAGTGGCAATGTTAAAATTATTTGAATGTGATTCTGTTACATAATATGCGTAAGAAATTATGTCAGTTCAAGGGCATCTAACTCTGTCGAAATATGGCGTTAGACTGACGTTAAATCCAGCGTCAGTTTGACGTCATATCAATTAATTAAGCATGATGGGCGAAATATGGGATTTCCCATACAAGACCCAGATATGACTTTAAAGTGGCAATGTTAAAATTATTTGAATGTGATTCTGATATGACTTTAAAGTGGCAATGTTAAAATTATTTGAATGTGATTCTGTTACATAATATGCGTAAGAAATTATGTCAGTTCAAGGGCAGCTAACTCTGTCGAAATATGGCGTTAGACTGACGTTAAATCCAGCGTCAGTTTGACGTCATATCAATACGTCTACTGACGTCAGGACTGGACGCCAGGTGGACGTTGGTTATTGGTTGTATGACGTCGTGACCAAAATACAACTAAAATCCTACGTCAAGTTGATGTCAGGTACGTGCGTACTGGGTTAACACCCCAGACAACATTTTTCAGGGTGTTAGCCAGTACTATAGACAGCTAAAGGTGTCTTGCTCAAGGACGTAGGTATCAAACCTAGCACCAGTCTCCCCGGTGTCTCGTCCTCTAACCCTAGATCACCAGGCTTTCTAACATCAAAACTATAAGTTTTACATGTAGTTAAAACTTTTACCCCAAAAATACCGCGTTTAAAGCGCTTAACTGGGTACTATACTGCTGCTATGCGTTGACAAACTTATCCCAGACGTCTGACTGGGAGTAACCCCTATACACACCCTGTATACCGTTTATGCAACTGAATATGTTACGGCACAGATTGATGCATCATTTCACAAGGGTAGGGAAAAATGGAAAACGGTAAGTTGACGATAATTTCAATTCTACAGGCATAAATGCGAGGATGTCTGGGTCGTGAGTTGTAGGGAAAACAAAGTAAGGATGCTTTCAGTTTTTGCCATAAGAAGTTTGTTAAAAAACCTTACCTTGTGATAGAAATTATACATTTTATTGGAAAAAAAAACTTACTTGGTTACGTTGGATGTTTCGTCACTATACACCAATATCCCACATAAAGATGGTCTTGACGCATGTAGGTTTTTCTTGAACAAGAACAGTTCCTCTAATGATTTGCCTGTTGACAGCATGCTTATACTAATTGAATTAGTTCTGGAAAACAACCATTGTCAATTCAATTCAGAGAATTACATGCAGAAGATGGGCACAGCCATGGGGAGTCCTATGGCTCCAGCGTATGCTTCATTATTTATGGGCAAGCTTGAAAAAGAATTCTTAGAAGGTAGAGACATTCTACCTAGTATGTGGTTAAGGTTTTTGGATGATATTTTCATGGTTTGGAATCACTCTCTTGAGAGTTTACACAGTTTTATAGATGCCCTGAATTCTTTTCATCCGAGTATCAAATTTACATATACTATCTCATCAGAGAAAGTAAATTTTCTTGATGTCACTGTTTCAAAGTCTGACGATTTAGGTTTTGTTACTGAGGTATATGTTAAATCCACAAATATTCACCAATATGTAGAATACTCTTCGTGCCATCCTAACTCATGCAAAAATGGCATTCCTTTTAGTCAATGTAAACGGTACAGAAGAATAATATCTGATGATGATAAGTTCGATGAAAGTGTGTCCCAACTTCGTGATTTTTTTCTTGAACGAAATTATCCCGTAAATGTTGTTGATCATGCTCTTGATCAAGTCTCTTCATTATCACAAGAACAGGCACTCCAATCTTCCGAGAAAAGTCGTAACAAAAACATTATTCCTTTCGTGGTAGAATATAACCCCTCTCTACCTAATATAGGTCTGATATTAAATAAATACTGGGATTTGTTGCAACTCTCACGCAAAGACAGCGTAAAATATGTGCACGAATATAAGCCTATTTTGGCTTTTAAAAGACCTAGGAATTTGCGAGACTTTCTAGTTCATTCTGCATTTAAAGATAAAACCAGTCATTTTTCTCAGGCATATGACAGACGGAGATGTTCTCATTGTAAAAATATCATTAAAACTGATGTTTTTACAAGCACCTGTACTCAAAACTCGTTCAATCTACGGTTTGCTACAGATTGTACGTCACAAAATGTTATTTATCTGATTGAATGTAAACGTTGCAATAAGCAATACGTTGGTCAAACTAATCAACAAGTTTCCAAACGAATGAATAGCCATAGATTTGACATAAATAATTATGACAGTGAGGGTTATGCAACAAACGTTGCTTTACATTTCAATTCAGATTCACATTCCATTGCAGATTTCAGTTTCCTTCCTATTGATGTTGTTAATGATGAAATGACTCGCCTGTGTAAGGAAACTTATTGGATACATAAACTCGAAACAATGTACCCAAAAGGCATGAATTCCAAATTGTTGTACAATGTTGAGTAGCAGTTAAGCAGCTATTGTTTGTTCCTATTATTACTTTTTTGTGTAACGATCTTATAGGAATAATTGTATCATTTTCGATCCAATAGTTTTCTCACTATAATACTTTTAATATTCGCTTAATTGCTACGTTCACATTTACAGGGCTTTTTTATGCCCCTGTCACACTGTATTTTTTTCCGCTAGTTTCTCATAACGTATCTGACGTGGCGCGCTGTCACACATTGCGTTTTACGGTGCGCGACGTCATATACTTGTTTATTTATATCCCTGAAGAAGCCAAGATGGCGAAACGTTGGGTTAAATAAATCTGGACATTTATTCGTGTTGGTATAATGCATTAATGAACATTTTATTGGAGGAATATGCCACCAGAGACACGAAAATTGATTACGTTTGCTAATTGCTCGAATCCTTCATCATCGTTTTTCAATGTCAAAGTTTCGGTATATACCGGGATCATTCCTTGTTTCATACCATCAAAAGACAATCCTGAACTAAACCGGCTTTTGTACAATACGGTGTTTACATACCTAGATTGGAACGTTTGGGAAACAACGTACGTCAATGTGTTCATTGCCTGGATGCAAGCTACGTCTAAGGTGTGTTGTTAAAGAATGAGGCTACCTACGGTGGATCTTTGGGCCGAAAATGATATTTCTTACGGCGGACAAATCGTAGAATGAAAATAATGTTCAATTTTAGACATTTTCTGCTGTGCATTGGCAGATTCAATATCAATTTGGATAAACATATATCGCTTAACGTATTTGTTGTACTTATCTACACGCGTTGCAGAATTATTAATATATTTAAGGAATAAAGAAACGCAACAAACACGTTTGGTCACTGTAGTCAGGATGTGTGATGCAAGTCTGTGGTGAAACTGGTCTTACTACATGATCGCAGTATCTTTACGTCAAATTACAGCAGTTAAAGCCTTTATGTCGGTTACGTTTGCTTTATGGCGTGCGCATAACCTCACCGGCCCACAGTCACGCACTCTGGAAACATGATCAATTAAAGTCAAATTTGAACCAAAACCAATTTTATTGTTTCCAAATCTGCTTAAAGTGATTGCAGAGGTAATCATTGACCGTGGGTAGCATTTATTGTGATTTGGAACGTTTAACGCCACTTACGTCAATGCCAGAACAAACGTTAGGTGTTCCATTACTACAGTAAATGTGGCGTCATTGTTGCTTGAAAAGCATGTCGTGTCGTCTTTTGGTTCGATGAATACCCATATGCTAGGGGTTTTTAGGATGCTCGATAAAGACACTTATTTTCTCGGAACACTGATTAACAACCCGGACGCGATGGCTCTGTCCGACATGTCTAAAAATTGTTGATTTGGACGTTTGAAGCCATCGCCAAATCAAACATTTTTTGAAAGCCCGTGTAGCGCGTATATAAGGAATGCATGCAAAAATTGCCTACACCCGCTCACTCAAGAAGATTTTGCATTCTGCGAAATTGTCCGCCGTAAGAAATATCATTTTTTTGCGCGAAAACCCGCCGTAGGTAGCCTCATTTTTTAACAACACATCTTAGACGTAGCTTGCATCAAGGCGATGGACACACTGACGTACGTTGTTTTCCAAACGATCCAACCTAGGTGTGTTAACACCCTATTGTGCAAAAGTCGACTTGAGTTCATGATTATCTTTTGGTGGTATGAAACAAGGAATGATTCCGGTATATACCGAAACTTTGACATTGACAAACGATGACGAAGAATTCGAGCAATTAGCAAACGTAATCAATTTTCGTGTCTTTGGTGGCATATTTCTCCAATAAAATGTATATTTTCTGTCACAAGGTAAGGGTTTTTAACGAACTACTTATGGCAAAAAATGAAGGCAGCCTTATTGTGGTTTCCCTAAAACTCACGACTCAGACATCGTCACATTAATGCAAGTAAAAATTGAAATTATCGTCAACTTACCGTTTAACATTCCTCACTAACCTCGTGAAATGTTGCATCAATCTGTGCCGTAACATATTCAGTTGCATCAACGGTATACAGGGTGATACATATCAGTCGATTTAAGCGTGTTCATGGGGGCCCAACTGTTAATCGTGATTATTGATGCGACGTGGAATGTTAATGCAGGCTATTATGGAGTTTCATATGCGTCGGCGAGATCGTTACGAATGCGACGTTCCTCTGCCCTTGGACCGTAAGTAGCACATGGTTTGCTCTCGAAAAAATAAACAAAGCCGAGTTTGCAAAATCGGCGTCCACTATGATCTGCAAAGTTCTTCTGTGTTCCCACTTGAATAAAAATAAGTGTTAAATCCTTTGGAAGCAGTAAAACATTGAAAGCGAGAAGATGGGCCATATTGTACAATTTCGGGTAATGAACCTTCGTCAGTGACCCTTTACAAAACTGGCAGCGAAAGCCAGACATTTTTGCTGCAATTTCAAAAATTTCATCGGTGTAGTCTAATTCAAAGACTTGTATTCCCAAAGGGGCCAAATGATCAAAATACTATTAAGAAGATCATTCTTAACGTACAATATATTTGATACATTCCAAATATATTCACTGACCCCAAAGGATCAAAAGAAAAATATAATCTGCACTATGGATGATGAAGTCAATTGGAATACTTACGGCACTTGTGTTTTTCAGCTAATGGTTTATAAAGTTGACATGTAGATACAATTTTGCCACGGAAACTCATTACATTCTCAAATTCCTTTTGTTTTTCTTTGTCTTGGTCGTAAACTAAGAAGTATAACACAGTCTTGTGGGTGTCTTTATTGAAATTTGTATCCAAGCGGCTTTGTAAATGCACATTTATTTACTGAGCGTGAAAAACAGTAAGATAAGCATCTTTTATATGCATCGAAGACGGAGGTACGTATAGTTCGGCAAATGGGTCACTGTATGGGCGGCAACTTTAATATTCATATCTGGGCGTGGTCGGCTAGTCCATCTGTTCCAGTAGGGAGATAATAGAAAAGTCGAATTCAGTCAGCCTAGAGCGCTGTCACATTTTTTACCGTTAAAGATCAGCTACCTATTTTGTCCAATCCAGTAAACTAGACAAACTCGGATTTTCATTCTAACGGACAACATGTGAGTTGAGTCTTTCACCTGTATACCTTTAGCTTTTACCTAGGTCAAAAGTAGACCATACCCAATAACGTATTCATAAGGTAACGCCCATACAGTGACCTATTTGCCGAGCTATACTACTAGAATGAGTCATGGAAGAATTAGCATTTTTGCTGTGCTCTTTCAACATGCAGAAGCATAACGAGTGCCTTTAAGCTACAGTCACACTGTCACGTTTCGAGGCCTACGTTTTACTACGTTTCCAAGTCCCACGTTTTGCCCTAAATTTGTCCGGTTTTGCAGGTTGTTAGGTTTCAGTACGTTTATATCTACGTTTTGCGACGTTTTACTCCGTATCGCTACGTATCGTCCGGTTATCCAACGGCTTAGGGCCACAGTTTCACTAGGGATTGGTACGTTTAGCTACGTATTCACTACGTGCCGATACGTTTTCCTATGATTCAGTAGGTTTTATCAGGTTATTACTACGTAGCGTCCGGATAGTTCACTTGTACCCGTGACGTATTTATTGGAATTATCGCACCAAAATTAATTAGTTGCATGATTACCACCAAGAGAGGATCCAAGAAAAGCTCCAGGGGTGGCAAATCTGCGCGTGCACCGGGGCTGTTAAGTGCACTGCAAGATGACATAAAAGAGGTAACCTTTTTTCTCTATATTTTGTGACTCAATTTATTGCATCTTAAAAAAAAACAAAAAACAAAAACATCACAACCAAACTGTACACATTTAGTGCATATTACTATTTGTTTCGAAATTGCACCCAATTCTTAATCCTATGCGTACTGGCCATGAACTTGAGCGTTCGATAATCTTATTCTTTGAAAATTTAATCGTATGCTTTTGTGTCCTTCTTAAAACGTATGATTCATATAAACGCCATGATTCCATATCATATAAAATGTTTGGGAAATCAGCATTAACCTTTATTACGGCCCGTATGCGTAACCAAACGTAGTAATACTTAGTTAAATCGTAGTAGAGCGTGTCGATGTCACAGGTCGAAAAATGAAACTGTTGATCTGATTATGTATGTAATTGTATATACATGCTTTTCATATTTCATTTTTAGGTTGACACTATTACAACATACAATATATCTTTTTCAGTATGGATAGTGTTGTTCTCTGACATTCTATTTTCAGTGTACCCGCTCCCATACTGTGTCCTATACTGTGTCATATACGAACATGCATAACGGTAATATCTCACTCACGTATAATACCTGCACTATTCACACATTTCAATATCTTTGTAGTGAATAGACGTAGTTTCTTACAATATGTTCATTTCTACAATGTAACATTATATTGTATGGAATTTTATATTTATATTTGCAGGTTAGTTATATTTTACTTTGTTATGCATTTTAATAGATAAGTGTACATTCAAGAATATTATAGATGTCAAACTAACTAAATCAGTCGCTCTTTTCTATATTGTGTCAACTATGCATCAAATCGCTCACACAGCCATTCATAGATGCATTCACTTTTCCAGCTATCCATGCATTCAGTCATTCATGCATTCAGTCAGCATCCATTTCGTCATGAAACATTCCACATTCATTCATTTATTCATTCAGCCATTTACACATTAAAGCATAATTTATTCAGCCATTATATACTATACACACATTTCAATATCTTTGTAGTGAATAGACGTAGTTTCTTACAATATGTTCATTTCTACAATGTAACATTATATTGTATGGAACTACGTCTATTCACTACGAAGTGATACCTAGTAATACCTGCTGAAACCTACTGAAGCCTATCAAAACGTAGGGTAACACGTAGCAAGTCGTAGTAAAACGTATTGAAACGTAGTCCCTGCGTATTGATACGTAGAGTTCCACCGGGTTGTAATTTACGTTTTAGTACGTATTTGTTACGTATGTACTACGTTTTACTACGATTCGACTACGCTTTGCTACGTTTTACTACTTTTTACTAGGTTTAAGCTACGTAAATCAGAGTGCCACGTTCGAACTGTTTTTTTAGTTCGAACGTGGCATGGGCCAGGTATATAGCCGTATATAGCCGTATGTAATACGTTCCACTACGTTGTAATACGTTTTACTACGTATATTGCCGTATTGCTACGTTTCAGACAGTGTGACTGTAGCTTTATCAAGCGAAATATTGCATGGCGTTTTTTCCTTGGACTACATGCACTCCGTTGAGCGGGCTTCAAAGCATATGCCACTTTTATTTTGTATGGGGCCACAGAGTGGGGTTTCTGATTCAGCTTTGTCAACATTCGAGTGACACAACTGATTTATTCTTGCCTCGAAACAGCAAATCATTTTCGGACATATCAGTGACAGAGCTTATATGTTTCCTTACATTAAACGAATCTAAGGCTAAACCAAATAATTTTTGATCATTAAATATGGGTGGGTCCATGCATGTCTGATAAGCAGGGGGAAAACAACAGAATTAAAGGTGTTTATGTGGTTTTTAGGTGCGGTTGCGAGGTAGTTTTCCATTGGAATGGTGTGTTATACAAGAACAGCAATCAACTATGGTTATTTTATTGCATTAACATTAGAAGAGTCTTCGGGAGCACTTTGAACACACAGCCTCGGGCTCAAACAACTTTCTCCAGCCTCTGCAAGTAATAATGCAGTATAAAAACCATGGTTGACCCCTTTCATATGTATTTAAAATATTTATTGAAAAAAAAAAAAAAAAAAAAAAAAAAAAGCATCACTGTCTCCATATCGCAACATTTGCTATTTTATTTTACTGAATCATCAGTCTCATTCTTCCACGATGCATTTCTGTGTCGCATAATAAATTTTAACAACGTCTTCGATGCATACAACAGATGCTTATCTTACTGTTTTTCACGATCAGTAGATAAATGTGCATTCACAAAGCCGTTTGGATACATACTTCAATAAAGACACCCACAGGACTGTGTTATACCTTTTAGTTTACGACCAAGACAAAGAAAAACAAAAGGAATTTAAGAATGTAATGAGTTTCCGTGGCAAAATTGTATCTTCATGTCAACTTTATAAAGCATTAGCTGAAAAACCTAAGTGCCGTAAGTATTCTAATTGACTTCAAGTGGAAACATAAAAGAATTTTGCAGATCACAGTGGACGCCGATTTTGTAAACTCGGCTTTGTTTATTTTCGCGAGAGCAAAACATGTGAAACTTACCGTTCAAGGGCAGAGGATGTGGGGCGTCGCAATATCGCCGACGCATACGAAACTTCATATTAGCATGCATTAACATTCCACGTCGCATCCATAATAATAACAGTTTGGTCCCCGTGGTGTTGTAATGTGCGTGAAAGAAGGCCGATGGGGAATTCAATTCCATGAACATTTTCCCTGATATGTACCAAACTTTTAGTATCGTTGATTTGTAAATATGATTTTAATTTATAGATCTTTTAGTTTTGGTATTAGTTTCATGACAGAGTCACAAAAGAAATTAAATCTTCCATACAAAATGCATAGCGATAAGCGTTTTGCATTCATATGCACAAAATACACCCGGGTGCAAAAATACACCCGGGTGCAATTTCAATTTGCTCCACATCGAAAGTAGGGGCAAATTTGCACTCGGGTGTATGTTTGCACCCGGGTGTTTTTTTTTTTCTTCTTAAAAACCGTTCACATGGCATAAAATACACCCGGGGTGCAAAAATATACTCGGCGGGTGCAAATGTTGCATATGGAAACGGCTTTAATACAAAAAACTACATTTTTGCTTACCGGTTATTATCGGAAGTATCTCGAAACAGCAAACCGAACGCAGTGTGATTTGTTTCGACATGACGAGTTTCAATTGTCCCTTTTTATTCTTAAATGAAGTATTTGCATTTGCGGCAAATATTCTGGCCTCAAAAGACATTTGTGAACGACAAAACTATCTATGAAGCCAGAAAACATGAATTATAGAACCCACCTGAGATATACTTATTAAATGAAGAAACCTGACACGTTTTGATTGTTTGTTAGTTCTTGTAAAACATACATATCTTACTTGCTCATTGAAATAAAAAGACTTCAAAAGAAGTTTCCAAGAACATTTATTGAATGATACCATAACGACAAAACTATTATAAAATAAAATACAATAATTTGAAAACATCTTTATCGTTGTAGAACGGAATAAATTCATATTTCTTTTTGTAAGGACAAACGTACTAAAAGAAGATTTTTTACGCCTTAAAAACGACGAAAGCTCCCCTCTCTCCCAGTTTATTCTCTCTGCATAATTTTATTGGTACATTGTAGCTACCAGTGTATAGCCCGAGATGCATAGATGCTCGTATGTTTCATGTTATAACCCGACTTTGTGAGTCTGATGACTCATTTGAACTAAACCGAAGTTGGAGGGTCACATTCAAATCGCCAGTGTTTGATAAATAGAAGAAAAAAAGGCCCTCGCTTAGACAACCGAAATTATTGAACCACGCATGTTGGACAGTTTTATACTACAATGTATAATCCAACATGCAGAATTGATTCACTCATCAGGATGACATGTCCATATCATGAATACCCCTTTGAACCCCACTTTTACATAGCGAAACGAGGTATGGAGGGGTATACATTTTTTTCTTATTTTTGAAATTGTGGGCCCCTTGCTAAAGCGGTTCTTATGAGTGCGTACAATCAATGTTTTGTGGGGGAAAAAAGAACACACAAGAAAAAAAAAATTCTTCAACTAAAATGTTTCAAGTTTTACAGGTACAGAAAATTCTGTATAATCCATGGGCATGTTTTCGTAATGTTAAAGTATATTGTCTCAATAGGAAACACTGCATTCAAGTAGTTTCCCCGCTCGGAGTCAGTTTCTGCCAGGATCAGTCCTTGAATATACAGTCATTTATTCGTTGACTCAGCTTTGTCGAAACATATACCCGTATGTAGTATGAAATAAGTATGTTTCATTGAGTTTAAGTAAAAAAATAACATGGTACGTTTATTTTTTTCTAATTGTCACTCTAATTTATTGTTGTTTTATTACACTTTTTATTTTCGTCATTTCGTTTTTACCGGTTTTGATTTCTTTTTGTTTACACCGCCCAAAGTTAATGAAGTAAAAATGTGTTGTCATCAGATATTTTTTTCTGAATCATTTGAAATAAAACATTTCCATATGAGCTATTCACAGTACTGTAGCAGTAGAATATTCTGATCGACGTTTACTGTCACTACTAATGTGGGATATTTGAAGAGCTCACAGTCTGAGATGTTAAAGACTTGTTGTCTTAAGGCCTCATCACACATGACCGAAAGTCACTCGGTGTAAACTTTTATGTATGTTGTGGATCGTTGGCGGTATATACGAATGTATGATTTTAAGCTCACAGGTAAGCTTATAGTATGCCCATGCTGTGGCGTCCGTCTTTGTTGAAACTTGGTATGTAGCAACAGGGGCTGCATCTCATCATAGTTTTTATAACCATAGTCATGGATTGACCTAGACGTATTTTACGGCAAGGCCAAATTAGGTTACATAGCCATAGGCTTTTTTCAATGAAAAAAAAAATGTCCATGAGATTTTTCATAAAGATTGTAGTTTGTGACCTGAAAGTTGGTAGATACAGACTTTTTATTAAGTTCATGAGTTTTTGTAAGTACAAATGTATTGAAGATCAATGTCATTACTTGACTTTGGCCAAGGATCATTTACACAAGAAATTTAAAACCTTATATTCACACAAACCGCTTCACACAACCAACCAAGCCAGATTTTATGTAGAATAATAAGGAAGAGAGATCCAACGTTTGTGTTTGACCAGGATGGCTGCCATTTCCATATATGATAGAAATCTTAATAAATTCTCTAATTTGAAACGGGTGGACCGATTTCAATGAAATTTAGTATGTACCATCGGTATCCCTAGCTCATCAAAGTTTGTGTCTATCATGCCCTTACATGATGTAGTTTGACCTTGACCTATTTTACAGCAAGATCAAATAGGATCACATATAGGCTTTCTATTGGGAAAAAGTGGAACCACTGGATTTTCCAGAAAGTGTTTTAGCCTGTGATCTGAAAGCAAGTAGATACAGACAAATCATTGCGTTAATAAACTTATGCTAGTGTTCAAGGTCAATGTTATTTTTATTATGACCTTAGCCAAATGTAAAGACCAAATCTCAGGTGAGCGTCTCGGTACCACTGGTTCTATGGTTTTTAATGTGCCAGTGCCTGTCAAAATATGAATAGTGTTTACATTCACAAGGTCTGAACGACCGAATGCTAAGATGGCGTCACTGTAGATTCGTAAGCAGACGCAATGATGCGCTCAAATTCCTACAAATGCGTATATCTGCGCATTCCGCTGCTTAGCGCATCCTAGTTTAATTGAAAACAACAATAGTTTTTGTGCGGCCCAACACATTTTACTAAAATAAAGTAATGATTCGCAATCATTCGCGACACAATTTTGAGTGGTTTCATACTTTTTAAAAACAATACGACATTAAAATTTTGTTTAAAATAGTATAATGTTCATATTGTATGAAAATGAGATTGAAATAAACAGTCTGTCTGTCTGTCTGTCCAGATCTGATGAAGATTGATGGAAACCGTTATAAACAAATTAACTCGATTCATCTGTTTTCTTTGGGTTCACAGGTATGATGTTCCGTATTCGTTCTAATAAGAGCACATGCTCAAATAAGCGCACATCCTGGTCGTTTTCGAAAAAAAACATATGCATAAGCGCACACTGCACGATTAGCATATTGGTATTTTACAAAATTTTACGCAAAATACCGCATTAACCTCATTAGAACTTGCCCTTGAGCGGTCAAAACACTTTTTCAAAACGACTGGGACACTAAGATGGCATCATCATTGGTTATTTTGACATTTATTTTATCAGATGTGTTGTTTTGGTTCGTAGTGTGCGCTTATTATTATTTTCAAAAGTTAAGCGCACTGTGCGATAATTAGAACGAATAAGGTATTTACTATAAAACTTGCAATACGCAGAATAAATAAATACTACTTTTTATGTGAAACATTTTAACGATGTCTATAAATAGATCAGGGGAGATAACTGTAGAATTAACAATTCAAAGTCATAAATCGTTTGTTTTCCTACATTGATTTGAACATTTTAGGCAATTTTATGTTTTTACTGGAAGGTTTTTGTTACTGATACAAATACATAACAAATAATACGATTACCATCAAAATAATGCAGTTGTAATCAGTCGGACATTGGTTTAAAACTTTAAATGCAACCAGTGCTAAGCTGTCACGGAAGAGGAGCGAGGTTACGAAGTGTATCAGAGTGCAGGTAAGCTAGCTGATATCACAAAATCCTCGTAAGTTTAAATAGGTTAATGCTATTTCATTGTATAACGCTTATGAATTATTTCTTTAAAATAATAGATGATATTCTTTATATAAAATGCTAATGAGAAACAATAAAATGAAATATAAACGTAATTTTACTTAATACACTTGGATTGTTTTTCAAACCAAGTACAATATTAATCCCAGTACTGAAACCTGATGTGAAATAAACAATAAGAACATAAGATCGTCATGCGTAAACAGTTCTATTTGTCATTTTTGTTTTGTCATAGTTTTTTTTTCGTTTTCTCAAAATTTAGTCCAGTTATCAGGATAACATGCCCATGTAATGTATACCCCATAACACCCAATTTTAGATAGTAAAACTGAGTTATACAGCGGTATACATTTTTCCTTCTTTTTGATCCAAAGCATAGATTGTCGAACAAGTACCGCCTCATCGAAGGGGTTCTAACTTGTACCCACAATCTATGTTTTAGCCAATAGTAAGAAAAATATCATTTTTTTTGTACTGAAATGTTTCATTTTTACAGCTTCCAAAATCTCACGGACATATTTTCGTAATGTACAATATCATAGGCTGCGTCGATGATTTCTGATATTTTTCTATTGGATACAGAATGAAGAGGTAAAGTATTTCAGATTTTTTTTTTTTATAAAATCTTGCAAATATTTCAATTGGCCAAAGAAATTTAATGGTACAAAGCATAGACACCAACCTAGTCAAACATGAAACACCCTTTTTACGCCACAGTGATTTGCGAAACAAACTTTTATTGCTTGAGATCAATTAAAATGATAATGCCGACGACTTCGGTGATATGAATTTTCTAATTTCACTAAGGATTAAGAGAATGGTGACTGGATGAACATCCGACCGCTTTCTCGGTGCCTAAACATGTTTATTGGCCATAATGTCTTGTATAAACTTCGGAGCCCAGCTTAAATTTGAAAGCACATGCTTCAAACCCAATGATCGCAATCACAGCACCGCTTTCTTCACAAGGATGTATGGCAAGCGAATGGCAAGCGAACGTGCGAATACGTACAGTTTTTATTGAATTGTCGTGATCATTGAATATCCGGTATTCAAATTTTTGCGTTTTTGTAACTTTTTTTTGCACTATTTGATATCAGAACTTCTCAATTGATCAATATTATTTCTTACCTAATAGGTTTATTGTATTGATTCTGGTGACCCTTGTGCATGCCTTCGGCGTCACAGACAATGACGGTTCATTTTCCCATTACGCCCAGATGCACACAGACTGGTGTCCATCAATATACTGCCCGATTGACGTCCACTCCATACAAACTAGCCCATGTTGTGGTGATTGTATGTGTCATGACGGCTGCAAGCAATTAGGAACTTGTTGTATCAGCGCTTTTGCTAGCTTTGAAGAGATGGAGACGTCCGCTGATACCAATAGGTATGAACACCACTATGAAGTCATGGGTACCTTGTTTTTCACGGCCTATTACTGTGTGTTTCAATATACAGGGAGATTGTAGATTATATAGTGACCGCATTTTAGGCTCACCAGGTGAGCTTAAAGTATACCCATGCTCCGTCGTCCGTCGTTGTCGTCGTTGTTGTTCACGATGGTCAAACGTCGTCTCCTCTGAAACTGCTGGGCCAATCAAAGCCAAACTTCCTGTGGAGTATCCTAAGGAATTCAGTTTATCATGACCCTGGGATGACATTGACCTATTTTAGGGCGAGGTCAACTTTGGTCGCCTTTGCATTTGAATGGAAACATTGATAAAATGTACTTAAATGGCGGTAAACTTGCTCTGAGTATGCAAATGGACAGAAGATTTATGTTTATGAAATCATATTGTCCTCAGGGGGTTGTCTGCCCCTGCCCCGGGGCTATAAACATGTATATGGTCATAATATTCAAACGTCTTCTCTAAAACTGCTTTGCCAATTAAATCTAAACTTTATGTGGAGCATGGTGAGAAAGAGCGAATGAAAGTTTTTATTAATGGTCAATATGATTATTATATAAATGGTCAATGTCACATGACCAAGATGGCAGCCATGGCTATAAACAGCAAAAACCATTACAAATCTTCTTAAGAACCAGAAGGTCAATGATTTTGATTGGTGGCATGAATCATCTGTAAATGGAGCTCTACAAAGTTTATATAGATCTCAGATGAGCGTTTACAGGACCATTGGTCACCTGGTTAAAAAATGTCCTCCATAAAACTGTTACTTAAATGTGTATGTCTGTAGAAATATTAGTAATTTTATTAGCTCGCCCGAGCCGAAGGCTCACACGGTGAACTTATAGAATGGCCATGCTCCGGCATTCGTCCGGCGTCCGTCTTCGTCCATCGTCCGTCGCCAACAATTTCAAAGAAATTCGCTGAAACTCCTCGGCCAATCAAAGCCAAACTTCATGTGGAGCACCCGTAGGAAGGGGGAACGAAAGTTTGTATTAATGGTCCAGGTCACCTGACCAAGATGGTCGCCATAGTTATAAATAGCAAGAATTTTTAAAATTCTTCTTTTTAGAACCAGAAAGCCTATGATCTTGAAACTTGCCATGATGCATCAGGGGGTGGAGCTCTACAAAGTTTATATAAATCATGACCCTGGGTGACCTTGACGGCAAGGTCAACACAGGTCGCCCATGCATTTGAATGGGAAAATTGTCAAAATGCCATTTGAAGGGAAACACTTGTAGAAAATGAGGAAAATGAGGAAATGGACTGAAGATTAATGATGTTGAAAAAAAAATGGACCCAGGGGCTGGTCTGTCCCCACTCAGGGGCAATATTCATGTATATTGCCATAATATTCAAAGATCTTCTCTGAAACCGCTTGGCTAATCAAAGCCGAACTTCACGTGGAGCATCCGTATGGGGAACAAAAGTTTATATTAATGGTCCAGGTCACTTGACCAAGATGGCCGCCATAGCTATAAATAGCAAAGACATTTAAAAATCTTTTCCAAGTTCACAAGGCCCATCATTTTGAACCTGTGCATGAAACATCACTGAAAGGAGCTGAACAAAGTTTATATAACCCATGACCCTGGGATGACCTTGACCTATTTACAGCAAGGTCAACATAGGTCGGTCATGAATTTGTATGGGGAAAATTGACAGAATGTCATTTGAGGGGAAAGACGTAGGAAATCGGTAAATGGACCAACGATTTATCCCTTGGGTCATTTGTTGATGATGTTTCAATTGGAGTTACATATATGGGCCACAACGTGAGAAAATGTACCTTCGGACAATTATATGAGTATTAGACAAACAAAGTTACGCTGAATGTATGATGTTTCTAAAGTCTGTTACTCTTTATTTGACCAGATTATTTCATTTATTATGTGAGTTATGACCAACTTACTATATGAACCCTACAGACGTCATTGTCCTGAAAAATGACGTCAAAGTTGCGCTATGCATTTCTGCATGTTAGCAGAGCTTACAAAACTCAATGCATTTGCTTAAAACTGTTTTAGCACTAGTCAGAACTATTGCCAAGCTAGAAACATACCAATCTTACAGGCAATCTGTCGTTATTATTTTGTCTATTTTTATGATGATGCGGTTGCTATGGTTACCGCTTCACGATACATATACGAAAATTATGTGTATTATGAGCTAAAACAAGGGCAGATAACTCAAAATATTGACAATAAATATGTTTTAAAACTCATTCATTTGGTAGCCCAGGGTTCAAAGATAACAAATACAGTGTTATTTCTAGAACGCATATTTCATAATTTTTTCGCATTTTGCTGCTTTCTACTAGTAATGTCAGAATGTCCGAAGGTACATTTTGTCGCGTTGAGGTTCATATGATACCGCACTTCCATTTCTCCGGTATCTTCGCGGTCTGGAAAACAAACATTGAAAATAGAATGTAACGTATTGACGTACATGTATATCAATGATAATTTTGAGTCATTATGGGTACTATGGTAGTTTTTCATACATAACGGTCTTAAAAGGCCTTAGATTTGTCAGTTTGGTTTGTTCCAGAAAACATACAATACAAATAACGACATTGCAATCAAATAGAATGCAGTGAGAAAGTAAGGAGGCGAATGTCATATCATTAACCTACCACGAATTTACTGATCTTGTTCTCGTTCCTGATATGCCAATCTGTTTAAAGCAGAGCACTCTTTGATTTCAAGAAATGACAAAATAATAATTATAGCAAGTAGCATTATTATTTATTTTCTTATTTCTGTTATACGCTCTGGTCAAGTCAACTTAAGTGCTTCTGGCACGCCCGATACGTTTCACAAGCTTGCCAGATCACCTGCTAATAGATTACGCTTGATATACTTTTTGGATACAGCCAATATACGTCAGAAAAACTACTCGACCTAAGCAGGTGTACCTATCGTACACCTACAGCAATCGCACAACAGGATATTAACATGTTAAGCGCATCTATATAAAAAGCAAGGTACAAAATTTTCAGCGCATTAGGATTTTTCAAATGTCCAGGACATGCCTGACCCACGCCAATGTATGAATGATGTCTCAGTTAGCTATCCAAACTTTTAAACATTTCTGCTTTAAGGTTTTCGTGCGTCGATACAAATTACTATGTGAAGAACGACGAATCCAATCATCCAAGGACGGGTTATTTTCTAATTGCAAAATGCCATTCTCCTGATCCTGATACAGTCATCCAAAACCTCTGTGAAAACCCAGACATTGATATATCTGCTGTCTCCATTATCCCCGTTACTGATGGAATATATCACTATAGAAACCAATACTGTGCAATGTGTAACGATGATATAATTTTATACGAGGTTGTACCATACACTACAAATATCGGATGCGAAAAACCAACTGCATTCACCTATGAAAAAATGCAAAAGACAATAAAAGACGAATCAAGAGAATGCAATGTGACATTTACCTCGCCACTTACAAGCGTTGCAGATTGGTGCATTCCATCACTCATCTCAACGTGCAACGTCACAGGCCTATGGCAAAAGTATGATGGCTCCATAGAACGGGCGTGTCAGTCTTTCGTTGACCCGTTTAACCTGACATTCCAGAACATGTTCTGTTACCTTTGTAACAGCGACACTGAAATACAGCCTGATCGGGCGGATTGTGGCAATAAAACAAACGACGGGGACTTAGTCACGTCTGTGAACCCACCATTTTTAGCCGTATTAGACCTGGATTCTGTTTCAAGAGAACTTGTAAAAGCAACAAGCAAGTGTAATGCTCATACACAATTCGCAGATGAAAAGCTGGTAAGTTTATTTCATTGAACATGATCGTAACCAAAAATACATTTAAGGCGTGTAATTGTGTGTGTGTGTGTGTGTGTGTGTGTGTGTGTGTGTGTGTGTGTGGTATTTTCGGATATATTTTGCAACCGTCTGAAATCTTTTCTGTGCGAAATATACGTGGGGTGATCGGAAAGTACGTATAAAAATAGTTGTCATTTCTTTAGCTTTTGTTATTTCGAGATGAAATTTCATCAAATAATGCAGCAATATATATGCAGTTATTCCATTGCAGTAACGCATGTATTATACGCACACGTGCGTTGCAGCTGTCGTTATGGAAACACCGCCTAACGTTAGGCGGCGCAACGTAACATCGAAGTTTTATTATTATTTCAAAATACTTCTTAGTTCAAAGTATTGTAACACCCGTGTTAATCGCGTATACCCAAATTTTATTAAATACTTATTGTTATATACCTAATAGTGAGGGTCGAGATGTAAAGATTTTAGCTCCCGTGCGATTTTTGTGCTAAAATTGATTTTTTTGTTTTAAATGATAGTTTAGGGCTTAAACAATCGGAACATTATGGGGTTCAATTTTTTCCAGTCCTTGACCTAATTTTAAGGGCTCTCAATGATGACCACATCCATTTTGTACTTCTGTAGTCCTGTAAACATTAACCAGTCTCCTTATTCTTTAAAAAACTTTACATATGGCATGCATTCTACAATTCATATCTTCTTTTGAAGCTTGTATTGTGTTAGATAATGAATTTGTGTTATTTATTAGCGAGACAAGCCTACTATACTTATAATAAAGAAGTGGGTCGGGTAAGTAAAGGCGGAAAATGGGAATGTTGTGTTAGAATTTCCGTTATATGGTACAAACTTTACAAAACAACGTATTCTAATACCTGGAACGTTTTAACATGCCCATTTATTAGAATATCATAAATTATGAACCCATCAAAACCAACCCTGGATAATCATAGGGGTAAGCCAATAAAGACTTTTTAAACATAATTACTTAATTAAGTGGTCTGAGCAGGTGCCGAATCTAAAATACTTGCTCCTCTATTGATTCACTCGTCATCGTCGTATTCGTATTTTCTCCTTGATGAGATTTGCACACTCAGTGGCATAGCATTTACAGAGAGGTGTGCAAGGCAGTTTGTTACTGTAGCACTTACATCTCGAGCCAACACATCCCTTTTACAGCCGCACTTTATTAATTCAATAGCAGCTTTTGGAGCCGGCTCATCTATGCACATCACTGGCTTATATAGAGTTCCCTCCACCGGCATGTTGTGATGTGGTATTCTATTCATCGCTTGTATGCTTTGCCCCCATAAATTCCCCTTAGCGCTGCCGATGTAAAAATACCACTTTCGACAGCACACGTATCAATGTATCAATGCCACTGCCATCTAATGTTTTGCCAAGCATGAAAAGCAGCAAACACGATGTGCAGAACACCTGCTTGCAGGACCCAGTTGGTGTTTCCAAGTGTCTGCTGAATATGAAGAGCACTGCTATAAAAAAAAGATCAAGATCAAGTGTTATGATTGTTTTCCTTTCAGGGCCAACAACAACTGCAGAGACGACCTGTCTCAGCATCAGAACAGTATACAGAGTTGTTATATTAGTGGGAGAAGGCTTGAACAGAGGGGCAATTACTTCAGTATTTGTTCGAGTGATACTTTCGTGCGTATTTGAAAGCAGCAGGGGACGAGTTGCGGCCCAAGTAGGCATGACCTCTTTACCGACACTGATATGATATATTTGTCTAATGATTGTGCGCCTTGCTTTGAGTTTTTTTCTGGAATGACTAGAGGTTTATTTACAGGCTCTCCATCAACATTCCTTTGATTGATGACTATGAAATATACTCTGTCTATTTTGCGTGTCTTCGAGAAGATCGATGTTGTCAACTGCAAACCATATATTCACCCCCTTTTTGACAAAGGTAGGCAATAACCTCCGGTCCCAATCATCCGGCCGAAGACAGTTTGCTCAACGCGTTTCTCAATGTCAATAATCTTTCTGTAGTCACCTCCAAGACCTACCGAGAGGGGTGTTTGTAAGGTCTGAAGGAAAACATCATCTTTCTTTGGTTTCTGTTTTACCTGGCAATCTGTGCGACTGTTCTGGATCAAAGACATGAAAGGTCCACTATTTTGTCAACTTCTTCATCGCGCGTTTCAAAAATTCTGTGCACAGAAGATTTTTCAGGTGCTTTTATTTAATTTTGTGACTCTGTAAGGCAAACTTGGTGCCACTTTAAAAGTGATAAATATTCTTTATTAATTTCAGCCATGTTTACTGTAACATCATTACCAGTGAGTTGTTTGGATGGATATAACTCGTCGTCACATATGGACCGAATAAGCTGTGTGTCTCTAACTTTGTTAATGGTACGCTGTGCTGAGCGTAGGCATGTTCTATGATACCACTTTTCTAGGGCAGAGACATTCCCAGCGTCCATTAACTCAGACAAGCAAGTCTTTACTTGATCATTCACCGTGTTCTGTTTGATGTCATACGTTGGATAAAAGCTACATGATGAGAACATGCAAATTTGAGCTTTTGTGACTGATTTTGTTCTTTTTGGCCGAGGGGTATCACCAGAAGCTGAGGGTCTTCCACGTTTGCGCAGAGAACTACTAGCAACAGGAGAGTCGGATCTGGAAGTCTTAGATTTTGGCATCCGCTCAATATTCACTTTATTCCCTAGGGGCCACCTACATTCGCTATGATAATATACAGAACTCTTTTCACTGTCACTATGACTGTTCAGGTGATCACAGAGCGGTTTGATTTCAAGTTCGCCACCGCTCAATACAACATGGTACGAAATCAGCAATCATTTCAGAACTGCTGATCAGTTTCTTGGATGATGGAGTTGAGCCCTCATTGCAAATTATACACAATTTAGTCTCTGACATTTGAACACGTGTGTTCTACGTCTGTGTGTGATGCAGACAGAGACATAGACGTTTCACATAATATATAATTTAATGACGTATTCGCGTATATTGTATTTGTTACAGATTGAGCGCTCGTTTGGTTAACCCATGGAGCTGAACGCCTGAATGGTGGTTTTGGCAGACGAAAGTTCGCCCAAAGCAAACGGAATCGCTGAAAAATATACATAGAAGGATAAAAGGATATTTGGGCTCTTATGGTGTATATGTAGCTGGGACTCAAGGAAGAACCCACACTTGGATCTAAAAGCTTTTTGACAATTAACACTAGGATACATGTTGATATTGGCATAGTCGAACAGATTTCTTACAAAAATGCCAATATATTGACATTTATCGCTTAGAGAGCATTTCATTTGAAATGGGCTCCATGGGTGAAGCCCAAAAGCTCTGCTACGGTTTGTGTTAAGAAAACATATTTTATCTAACGGGCATTTATGTTTGCTCAATACTCACACAGAACACATTCAGACAATCTATTAAAGTCGGTGTAAAAAAAAAACACGATTTTGGGCTCCGACATGGAAATAAAGAGCCCAAGCATGGGCTTCGGGATATTTCTATGACAATACAAGTATCAAAAATGGACTCGGCACCCTTAAATTATGTAATTATGACACTGAGCACTTCACGATTAGTTAAATATGCGAAATGCTATGAAACATTTTGTTTTAAAATGGGCTCAAGAGCTAATTAATAAATTGGAGCCCAGTTTGGGATCTGGGGCTTGGAAAAATTGAACCCCATCATTTTCGTGCATAGTACACTCAAATCAATTGATTCAAGCAAAAAAATCAATTTTAGCAAACAAATCGCACGGGATTACATCTCGACCCTCACTATAATGTATCTCTACAATAGAAACTTGCCGTGTTGTAACGGACAGCACTTTCTGCTGTTTTAGGCGTCGTAGGGCATTAATACCATTAATGCCCTGAGATGACGTCATAGCAGGGCAATAATGGTGTTAATGCCCTGAGATGAGACCGTAGCATGGCAATAATGGCGTTATTGCCCTAGGGCAATAATGGCGTTATTGCCCTGAGACTATGACATACACCTGTTTACATGTTATGGACACTGACATGATCTGACATGTGTTCATTTCATCTAAAGTTAACACGGTAGGTGGGTGTACATTTCAGACGTATGTTTCATCTTAATTTTATGTGTCACTTTGCGGCTGTTGGATTGTCATTAGGCGCGATTTCAAGACATAGCATTCAAAATAAATAAATAAATAAATAAATAAATGAATAAATAAATAAATAAATAATTCTAATGCACTCGAGAATGTTACGCGACGTCTTATTGGATAACGTCAAAAATTTGCGACAGTATATTCTGCGATGTACCGTCGGAAACCTAACGTCATGAGCAACGTCGCTTCTGATTGGTTAACGTCGTGGTTATACGTCGCTCGTCACGCTCACATTTCGTGAAAAACAAAGCATTTTTCGATGTTTATAGTTAAAAAGTACATTAGAATGGGGATAACAATATTCAAATTTTTCATTTGGGGCGGTATATCGTCGAATATACGGTCGGAAATCATGTTTTACGGCTCCGCTAACGCGTCGCCGTAAAACAAAATTTCCGACCGTATATCCGACGATATACCGCCCCAAATGAAAAATTTGAATACAGTTATCCCCTAAATGAAATGTACATGTGCTGGAGGAACGGTATATAACAATGACGATATAACATTCTTTTCCATGCATTAACGTTTGCCAAGCCCTCGGGCAATAATGTGTTGCAGCCCTCACCGCTACGCGGTTCGGGCTGCAACACATTATTGTCCTTGGGCTTGGCAAACGTTAATGCATGGAAAAGAATGTTTTATCCTCTTATTAATGGCAACGTACACGGCTTATTGTTGCTAAGTTAGGAGGATTTTTATCGAATGGATTAGTCTCTAGAGTCTTGCAAATACCGACTCTGTCAAATAGACAAAACTGTTAAGATTTTCGAAAATGTTGCAACGGTCATTTTTTTAAAATATATATTTACTGCAAGCTCGAAACATACAGTCCCTTTTCACTTGAGTTTGCCGTTTGAGCATTTAGGTCAATCAAATTTGTTCACTCGAGTTTGCCGTTTGTTTGTAAATCAGGTAACTTTTTATTCTATTTCAATACTGAAACAGTGTCCCAGGTGCCAGGAATTCTTAAAATCTATTCAGCATTTATCTTTAGGTAATGATGTCACCTCTTCTGATAAAAAAAAAATGTAATTGCTTGGGTAAAGCACATTTTTATTTCAAAATTCTTTCCACATAATATACAATGCATATTAAGAACACATATTTGTAACAGGATAGTAACAAAAGCAGAATTTTATCAATTTAAGCAGTTACCTGATCGGTATCTACATGTCAAAAATTCCACATAGGAAGTTAAAAATTTCACTCGAGTTTGCCGTTTTTAAAGGTCCTTTAGTTTGAAGCTGTCACTCAAATCAGCAGATCAATCAATCCAGATGTCTTTGAGGACAACATGAAAAGAAACTCAGATCTTCGGAACACATGGTCTTCTTGTGCGATGCAAATGCTCCAACGGCAAACTCGAGTGAAAGGGGCTGTATCTATTCTTGACATTGTCTCTACTAGTTATAGTAATTACCAGTCTGTTTATCATTTCGTTAAACATTGGCCATAAAACAAGGTATTAAATTTAAGTTTACAAAATGAAATCACTTTTCTTGCATATTTTACGCTAACCTGTTGTAAATTGACTTCAATTTCACCCTATTAGTGGATAAAGCGTCAGAATGCCGTATGTTTTCGAAAAATGGTAAATTAATGTTAGAAAATTATTTTTCATTAACCAATAATGCTAACTTTCCCGAACCACACAAATACACCAACAAAGTCAACCCAGGTATACAGGTGCGCCGGGTCACGTGAAGTGACGTCATTACGCTGTCTCGTGCATGAACGTATGGCGTCATTGATTTAAAATTACAATGCCATTTAGTTACAAAAGTATCAGTGTTTATTCGTACAAAATTTCATATCAATCGGTTGACGCAAACTTATTTTACAGCATTTTTATACGTACTTTCCGATCACCCCTCGTAGCACTTAATTTGTCTCGTATTGTGCAGAAAATAGTGTTAAATTCGGTTAACATACAAAAGATGTCCCCGGAAATTTGTATGCAAAACACACCATTTTTACATCCTTAGTATCTTATATTACATTGTAATCATATAAGCTTACCAGAAATGGCACAAACTTTTTCTCCCAGACGTGATCGAGTAAAAAGGTAAGAGAAGGCAATGATCAGGAAATTTAATTCCAACTTTAAAAAACTGAGGTGTGGGCAAACTTAATTGACAATCAGGTACTTAAGTATCTTTGACTAATATCAATCATCATGACTATGTATTACAAGCATCTCCCTTGCCGATGTAAATTACCTATTCAAAGTTAATCATTGCCATAATATAAGAATCTTACATGAGTGTCAGGTATGGATAGACAAATCTGTCCTGAGGGTCACATTTTGGCATCACGAGGCTCGCCGAGTGATGCCAAATTGTGACCCGAGGGACAGATTTGTCTATCCATACCTTACACGAGTGTTGGATTCTTTTTCTTGCACGCTTTAATGCGGCGAAGCTTGATTTTCATACTATTTACCTAGAAAAACGCTACAATCGCGGCGTCCGCCATTTTGATTTTTAACGTTTTGACGTCATTGTGACGTGTGCGCTTCACGACGAAATTACGTGACGTCCTATACAACCAATGTTAAAAAAGAACACTTGAACGCAGAATGAGCCTGGGGTGAGATAACGAGGGTGAGATAAGAATTTCTCACATGCCATTGGGGTAAAACGTAGGATTTCTCTATCTGGTGTGCAAGAAACCTATATATGTGAACGAAATATGTAATCTCTTCACGTCTTATTAGTGCAACTAGATCACTCTCCAGGCAAACATATTTCCTTTTTCTTTTTCACAAACAAAATAATTTTAATGTCAAATGTCTTGCTTTCATAATATCATGATCTTACATGTGTGTGTTTACATGGTGTTTTGACTAAAATTACAGGGCGTCTGTCGAGACAAGCTATGCGACCAAAGCAGCTACCTTTTTTATACCGGTACATGTGCTCCGATACCTGATTACGTGGACCCCTTGTGCTATGTGTCCTTCTTTAAAGGTACCCCTAGCAGATCTGACATTCCACAGCAACAGCTTGAAACTATGTTAAAAGGCCGATTTGCACAAGCTATTGGTGAAGACGGTTTGTCTGAAGTAGACATTTACGTCACAGAATTTA
This sequence comes from Rugalucina vietnamica, assembly GCA_964017185.1. Classification (NCBI taxonomy): domain Eukaryota; kingdom Metazoa; phylum Mollusca; class Bivalvia; order Lucinida; family Lucinidae; genus Rugalucina; species Rugalucina vietnamica. The sequence goes on from OZ024870.1 coordinate 44,862,699, forward strand.
CAAGCGGTTCGCGATACTTCGTCATCAAAATGGTAACAATTAACAGCAGCAGCGCTTTAAATGTTTTCCAGCAACTTGATGAAGCGCAAATGTATATTGGCGGAGGAATTGCTATATATTTTAAAATAATGTTTTACGATATAACTTTGTTTCAAGGAAAATCAATCGTTGAGGTGCCAGGCGACAGTGCTAACAGCAAGGACATTCTCAAACGGTTACCTCTCGGTGATGTAGAAATGATTAACAGTTGCTTTGGCAGGGAACATGTGCGTTTCGACAAGCTTTTAGGTTGTACTTTCGTCAAAATAGAAATAACTGAACTGCGAATCAGTTTTAAGGAGGGTGATTTAGTTTCTCAGTACATGAATGATACTAGAATTTCGCCGATTGAATTCAGGCGAGAAAATGATAGCGTATCTATTTGTTTAAGTCGTTACATAGAACTGTACAACGCACTTCCCTTTTTAGTAAAACCAATTTTCTTGAAAGAGAAGGCCAAATTTCAGAATGAGCTTTCAGTCAAAAACCTGCTATCTTTAGCGTGCGTCTGCATATCTATTATTTCTTTACTCGCAACAATAGTTCTTTTTCTGTCTCGATCTGAATTTCACTCTCTTCCGGGATACAATACTCTCGCCTTGTGCGTTTTTCTTCTTCTAGCACAAGTTGTTTATCAGTTTGGCGTAGGCCAAACAACTCTACCATACTGGGCATGCGCACTGATTGGCATGGTTTGTCATCTCCTATGGTTATGCGTCATGTTCGCAATGAACATTTGTACTGTGGATATGTTCCTTATCTTTAGAAAACTTAAGGCTACAATACCAAAGCACTCGTGGATCCAACATATAAAGAGGTTAACCTTTATCGTCATCACGTCTCTCGTCTTTGTCATCATTAATGTTGTTGAGTCTCTCGTCAGTACTGGTGGCAAAGCCCTTGGTTACGGGGGCATTATCTGTTACATCTCCTCGAAACTCATGCAGATTGTGACCTTCATTATACCTTCTGTCATCACGGTTGTCGCAAATATTTCCCTTTTCATCTACGTTGTACTTAAAATCAGTAGCTCCAGTATCCAATCGGCAGGCCTTCAGCAGGAGAGAAATTATCTCGCGATATACGCCCGTCTGTCTACATTGACTGGTTTTACGTGGCTCATCGGATTTGTGCTGATTCTGGTGAAAAGCGAAATCCTCGAGTATATATTTATCTTGTTGAATGCCAGTCAAGGTATCTTTATCATGTTGGCTTTTAGCTTCAAGAGAACATTATGGAAGATTTGTTGTCCGGAGAAAGATGTCACTACAAGGTCAAGTAGATGTAATGACTAAAGGTCACAGCTTAAGGTTTTGATTTTGTCAAGTAATAATAGTCGGACAAGGGATCGATGCAATTAAATTTAAAGTCCCAACATAGACACCAGATGGGAAAGAAAATACATACATGTTTAACACAATAAACATTTTCCGACAACACACACGAAGAGCAAAATGACTAGCTCTTTCCCAACAAGGTAGCCATCCGGCTAAGTTTCAACAAAAACGAAAGGCAACGAGCTCGACACAGAGGCAGGCACAATAAACAGTAGTTTAATGAAAATTAACCACTTTTTCCTGGGGGTACCGATTACCGTCTTTACAGGGGACAACGTCGAAAACTATTTTTCCTGGAGACATCCTGGATTTCATAAACAAAGAAAATTAGATGAAAACAAACACAGTGTTCAACTGTCAAGATACAAGATACAAGGTACATGTCGAACACATGTAACACAAACGTTTGATGTAATTAAGTTAAAATCCCAATCAAAGACACCAATAATACAGAGACTATTATTATCTTTAATGAAACCCTTTTACTAGGTTAGCGAGATTGCCTTTTCTACCAGTACAGCGAAAATATATACTCAGTACATAATTAAATGCAAAACGTATAGTTTCTGTCATAACTTGTACAATTTTAAAGGAATCCATTTTAAATTGACAGGTAACAAAGACTAACATGTCTCCTACCAACAGTTGAATTTGTTTTTCTGTGTCAATAAGGAGTACCCGTAAACAAAAAGTCGCAAGAATTTGTGTTAATGAATACTCTTTGTTTATTCGTTTAAAAACCTCTTATGTTCATTTATTTCTTAAAACGGTATTTTATCATTTTCTGATTACTTTTCGTAAATCATAATTGATAATAAAAATAATTGTTAGATCCTTTGGAAGCAGTAAAACATTTAAAGCGAGAAGATGGGCCATATTGTACAATTTCGGGTAATGAACCTTCGTCATTTACACTTTATAAAACTGGCAGCGAAAGCCAGACATTTTTGCTGCAATTTCAAAAATTTACATCGGTGTAGTCTAAATCAAAGACTTGTATTCCCAAAGGGGCCAAATGATCAAAATACTGTTAAGAAGATGATTCTTAACGTACAATATATTTGAAACACTCCAAATATATTCACTGATTGAGTTTGTGAGTTACTCAGACTAACTTTGGTTTCTATAGTCAACAACATAAATAAGTGGCTAAAATGTCAATGTGGTACACTTTAAAACTTGTTTTTTTATAAATAAAAATGGGACCTGGCCGCAAATGATTTGAGTAAAAACTTCTTTTAGAAGATAAATACAGTTTAAACCTCAGCTGTATACTATTCATAAAATGTAATGCACATCACAGTTTGTCCAAAACTGGCAGAATGTTAAGAACGTCGAAAAATTGAATTCGGCAGAGTAGCAAATTGGAAACTCTTCTTAACTGACGTCGTATACTCCAGTTTCATGCTGTCAACTTCTAAATCATTGTCTTAACCACGATTTTATCACAAAGAGAAACGTCCATCAATGAACTGGAAGTTCTGAAAGCCGATCAGAAATGTTAACTGAGAGTAAGCTTTAAGAGAGCCACATTTATGTTAACTAACAGTATCTAATCGAAAAAGGGACATAATTTACCAAGAAGGAAACAAAAATGCCGAAATTTGAAAAAGCTTGTTATTTTTCATAAAAAGCATTTTTGAAAATCCCAGTAAAATTTTCCTGTTAATGAAATTCAATTCATTTTGTGTTTTTATGACTTGCTTAAACACAATGTTCATGCTCAAAGCAAAAGTTTATTTAATAATTCTCTCTACTGTGTGTTTTGGAGAAAAATATTGATTTCACAAGTTTTCCCGCGCTTTCAGATCGCAACAAAACTCACTTGTGAAACTCTCATATGAATGGTGAATCCTTAGAATAACTTAGATTTTGAAAAGATATTATACTTACGAGAAAATTTAAAATAAGGAATTTGCGTTTCTTTTTGTACTGAGTATACATGTATTAGCAATTATTAAAAACGGTTTGGAATAAAAGGGGGTCTCACCTATATAAATTTACATAAGGACCTGCCCACGCCTAGAATGTCATGAAAGTTTATGCAAAGGTAATGTATTACATGAGGATTATATTAATAAAAAGAATTTTCTTCCATCGACCACAGTTTTTAATTATTTTTATAGAAATTTTGATGAAAAAATGGGTGCCTTAATTAAATGAGCCCAAAGGCCTTCTGATTTTGATTTGCTGACCAAATTTGCTCCTAAAATAATGCTTATTAATTTCCAATCATGTTTGAACAATTAATTTATATTGTTATATTGAACAAAATTGACTATATCAATTTTTGTTTAAAGGTTCTCCTAAATTTCACACTTGTAAACTATTTTTAACAAATGGAATTGTTATTTATAACATATAACAGTTCTTTTGCCGCGGCTGCGATCGGCTCTAAGACATGAACTATCTGACAATATATATATTGTATATAATATCATCTCGACAGTAATTTAAATATATTGCTGCGAAGTTACAATGTAAATAACCAGTATACAAGCCCTGTAAAAAGTCCTTTACTTGTTTTGCTTTTATTTGGTTTCCACAACTTGACGCTCCGTTCAAACATTGTTCTCGTAAATTTGTAAATTAAAATGTGCATTATACGTGTATATAGATAGTTTCAAGACTATGGCTTTTTGGACTATATGTATTGAGTGTAGATATGCCCTTAACTCCGACAAATTATATGTGTTTCAATTGAAATGAATATTAATAAGCTATTAATTAAATCCAGACCTTGGTGTGTGTTGGAGACGGTCTTTGTAGGACCTCTCCCTATAAGACAGTTTCTCGGCGCACACCCGGTGTTCTGTTGATACTTTAACATATCCATACTAGATCTTGTGGGGTTAAGGTGCGCGTTTGTGTGTGATGGATAGAAACAGATATTTTATGCTTGACGATGCCAGTTTTATGTTACTGTATTGAAATGCTTCTTAGATTTTCATCAAAATGCAGAAATATCATCATTATGGTAAAATATAGACATACCATCCTTCAGAATAATTATGTTTATATGAATGTGTAAATATTATATCTCATTGCTGTATGTTCTATGTATATATGTTTTAAACTGTATTCATAGTGTCTCGTAAGCCAAATTTTGACTGGGTATCAACGTTTAATCTTCATAATTATGCTGTATATTTGTGATGTTGAAATGTGACACTTTAATAAACCATTACTTACTTACTTACTTACAATATTGATATAAATTTGTCAACACATATGCTTATTCTTATCCTAAGATATCAAGAACAAATAAAAACATGGTCTTCTTTTTATTTTTTTTTTAGTCTTAATGGTCAAATTTTCTCAAAAAGAAAAACTCACGCTTTTTGTACAGTTTTTTTTAGGGGTTGTCATTATTGTTTATTTACGCATGTTTATGATTTGTGTGATGTTCTGGTATAGGAAACCTTGCATATAGTCAAAAGATAATGCTTAATTCGCCAAAAAGGTACAAGTAGGCAAAGATCAGGAAAAGGCGCAATCAGAAAAAGATTCCCACTCCAAAAACCGAGGTAGGAAAAACCAAACTAACAATCAGGTACTTATACCATGAAAACATTGAGTAAGCCGAATGAGCAGCTATTTTCCCGATAGGTGGCCACTCAGTTACCTTAACTTAACTAAAAATATGAAAACATACGTAAGGCGCCAACAGCACAAAAATATTTTAAACACCAAGACATAAAACAAAAAGAACCACCACAGAAGTATCGACCTGGAACGACCAGTAACACAAAGTTACTGACGGGTTTAAATCGATTTTACATGGCCATAACCTCACCCTCAGCTTCTGTAGTGGTTCATAACATTAAGTTAGTTCTTCGGTCCTCGTGGTGAATCTCTAACTAGTCAATGAATCATCAAAAACAAACAAATAAATCATGATAAACATCCTGATGAATCAAAAACCAGGACTCACAGATTCAGTAAGCTGCCCGACGATGGAGATCCATGGGCGCCGAACAACTTACTAACTCTGGAGCAAAAGAAAAACATCAGTTGGACCCCGATGGGCCAAGCAACAGACAAGAAGCTCCGGCCCCAACCAACTAAAATGAATAGCTTTGTCGGGGCCATCATAGAGCCTGGCGCCCGACCCACCGGCTTGCAATTAAAGAAGGCAGCATAGTTATCAACCGTGATTGGGTTAAAAACTAAGCATGCAGACTGTCGCATAACATTCAAGTTATAACCTATACGTCTGTAACGTGTTATGATGTTTCTAAACTGAAAAGAAAGATCATTACTTTCTATAAGTTTCTTAAATTTGTAAACCAAGTCACCATAAAATTCTGGTTCCGAAAGGCCATCACTTAAAAACGTCTTTAACCCAACATTATATTTGGAAATCAATTCATAGTGTCTACGATAAAATTTAGAAAAGGTTTTTCGAAGTTTATGATACCGATAGCCCTGCCGTTAAACATTTATTTCGAGCGTTGAAGTCTGTAACATGATTGCAGACTCTAGCAAACCTAATAAGTTGCGAAATGTATAATAATAATAATAATAATAATAATAATAATAATAATAATAATAATAATGTCTTTATTTAAAGAGGATTACATATTTAGTACAAAAACTAATCTCACATATGGTCCTTTGAAGAGTAAAACATATATTAACATGGTTATATACATATGTACGAAATATGATGTCTGGAATACCTATCAAAATATGTACAAATTTTTGCTCTTAAATGAGGCATAGAATTAAAATGAAAAATACAACTTAAGGACACTCAGATATATTTATGATTACAGATTTGAGGTAATATGTGATTCATCGTGAGTACAAGAGACTTTTGATCCATACAGAATTTAAAAAATATATTATCTTTATAAGTGCATGACCAGTGAAATTTTCTAAATAAAACCATTTTTCACTATAACCATTTATATTTATTGACCCCTGATCGACAGGCAGGGGCCACATTGGTGTTTACTTGCTAATTGAGTCGAGGAAAGATACTGGGTGTCTCAAGTATGAAAAGCTGTCCCGTTGAATGAATGATACAAATAAATAGAACTGAGCGACTCATCGATGGCATGCGTTAGCAAGCTGTCTGGCTGGGTGGTTTCCCAACCTAGGTCGTTGCTGCCGAAAAACTCCAATAAATCTCTAAGCAGTCAGCTAGACTGTGTCCAGCAACCGCGAGCAACAATACAAAACATGAAATAACATGCAATATCAAAGTGGGGACAACAATACAATTATACAAATAATATAGCAAGATCCAGTCAAGTTTGAGAACATGAAGAGACCAAGGGGTTGATATACAATTTAACCTGCGTGTATTTGCCAGTCGGGACAGCGGTAGTGTGGCGGAAACCAATGTCCAGACAGCATATCACTGCCCCAACAGTTACAAGTAAGTGCTTTGTTACTGGGTATGTGTGCAACATGTTTATGCCTCGTTAAATGGTTTACTTAATATTTCATCGCGACGTTTTGAATAGGTTTAAACTTGTTGATGTTCTATAGTATTTGCACATCGGGACAGTGGTAGTGTGGCGGAAACCAATGTCCAGACAGCACACCACTGTCCCAACAATTATAGATATGCGCTTTATGGCTGGCTATGCATGCAACGTGGTCTATGTCTCGTTAAGTTGTTTATTTAGATATACTACTCAAACTTTGATAAGCATTAAAACTCTATTTTTGATTACAGGACATGTTGGTAATCTAACATCCAAAATTTTGCTATAGATATATAGCAGCATCATCACCGTGCAAACATTCCATCTTGTTTTCGCGCTGCCTGTGAGCGCTTCTCGCAGACTTGCAGAAACAATGGAAACCCCCTAAAATTGAAGTAGTCACTGTTGCCTACCCTATCCAATTCTGTCATTCACCCTCTTTTACTGGTTCATTCAACTGCAAAACTGTCTGGATAATCGCAATGTCGATACTTTTGTGTCCAAATTGCACTTTTGGAAAATTTCAGAAATCTGTAATTTTGGGTTAAAAACCCGATTTTTTACCAAAAAAAATTTTTTCGCTTAAAATGTTGTCCTTTGCATGGTGAGCATGAAACCGAAAACCGTTTTTGAATACGCACTCTGGTTAGCTCAAACCAGCGTTTTTATTTTTCTTTTGTCAGATGTTTTAATCACATAATGCAAATTTCCATTAAGAAAACTTTCAGTCCAATGACAAATGTTTTAAAACGCTGTAAAGTGTAAACCAATGCCCGTAGCTCAAATCGGTTTTCTGTTCCATACTCGCAGCCTAGAGGGCAACGTTTTAAGTGAAAAAAAATTTGGGTAAAAATCGTGTTTTTAACAAAAAAGCACAGATTTTTGAAATGCATTTAGACACAAAAGTATCGACAGTTCGATTATCAAAACAGTTTTGCAGTTGAATGAACCAGTAAGAAGGGGTAAATGACAGAATTGGATAGGGTAAGCACAATCAATGAACAATAGCAACTTTAATTTCAGGGGGGTTCCATCGTTTCTGCAAGTCTGCAAAAAGCGCTCGCAGGCAACGCCAAAAAAAGATGGAATGTTTGCACAGTGATGGTTCTGCTTCATATCTATAGCAAAATTTCGGGTGTAAGATTACAAGTATGTCCTGTGAACAAAAATAAAGTTTTGATGCTTATCAAAGTTTGAGTACTTTTGAAAGTGGCAAGACTTGTTGATTTTCTAATTTCCAGTGGCAAAGCATTCCATAGTTTTGGACCCGTGACAGAAAAAGATTTTTTATAATATGCCGTTCGTGCAAATGGAACTTTCAGAATTTCCTGTTCACTAGAACGTAAATTTCTAGTGTTTGTTTCAGAAGATTTCGTAAGAAGGCTTGATAAATACTCAGGGGCTTGGCCATTAAGAGACTTAAAAACCATAATGCAAATATGATATTCCACTCTGTTAGTAAATGTAAGCCAGCCTAGCTCTCGGAACATTTCTTTTGATGGTGTCATGAAGTCTGCTTGAAGAATAATTCGCGCTGCTCGTTTCTGTAACTTTAGCACTCTGTTGATATTGTATGTTGAACACTGTCCCCAAATCATGCAGCCGTAGTCAAAGATAGGTAGAATATAGGAGTTATAGTAAAGTTTAAGATTGGGCATGTCCACATATTTGGATAGTAGTTTTAAAAGAGTTATTCGTCTTGTGATATTAAGACAAACAGAGTTGATTTGTTTATCCCAGGAGAGCGTTTTATCGATGATTATCCCCAGCAGTTTTTGGTTGTCAACGTTTGAGAAATCTTCATTATCAATTGTAATATTTAATTCATCATAATTGGATAAATTTTGCCTACTTCCTATAGACAAAGAAGATGTTTTGGTTAAGTTTACAAACATTTTGTGTACAATGCACCAAAATTTGAAATGAAATCAGTTGAACTACCCTGGAGTTTTACTTGAACAACATTTTGATCTTTATGAGCTGTATGGGCAGTTGTATCATCCGCATAGATTTCGGCATATGCCTCATTTAAGAAATAGATCAGCTCTAGCAGTGATTTGTTGAGTAATAATTCACTGTTTGGAGGTCAGTTGTAAAGAAGATCAAATCACGAGCGCGTAGCGCGAGTGATTTATCTTCTTACAACTGACCGACAAACAGTGAATTATTACTCAACAATTCACGCACTTGAGCTGATCTATTTCGATTCTAACACACAATAAACGGAATAAATGTTGCTGAAACCGTCGATATCGTTTAGCTTTCCGCCATTGCATTGCAGATATCCCACCAAATATTTGACTGTAATGCTGGTACTTACACACACTTATTACGTTTGTAGTGCACTAAAACGACGTTTCAACGTCTAACGCTGCTTTGTGGGATAGCTGACGTCACAAATGCCGCAAAGTAACGTCACGCTTATTCGCCCAGTGAAATTGTTGCACAATATAACACTTTTTTTACCATTGGCTATATAGGCGAGGTGTGTTAGAATGATGTATAAAGGCATGCCATTAATGAAAATAAGAAAGAGCACAGGGCCGAGTACAGAGCCCTGTGGCACACCAGATGTAACTTGCTGGAAAGAAGAGGTTGCTGTTTTATCTACAATGCATTGTCTTCTATTTGTCAGGCACGATGTCATCCATTCCATAGTGCGATTGTCAAATTTTGTGGGACTTAAGTTTCTTTAGTAAAATTTCATGGTCAACAACATCAAATGCTTTTCTTAGGTCAAAGAAAACTGCGCCTGTGAGTTCTCCTTTTTCAATATTTTTCAGCCATTTGTCTAATAAGCCTAGTAATGCAGTATTGCAAGAATGATTTTTTCTAAACCCTGACTGAGACTTGTGTAGGATGTCATACTTTTTTTAGATAGGCGAACAGGTGCTTTGTTACATGCTTTTCAACTATTTTAGATATTACTGGGAGAACTGAGATAGGGCGATAATTTGAAGGGTCCGATTTTGTACCTCCTTTATGAATCGGTTTGATTTTGGCAAGTTTAAGTGATTCCGGGAATTGGCCATTGATCAGGCTTAAATTTATTATTTCTAACAGAGTTGGTGCTACTGTTTCGGCTGATGTCTTCAAAATTCTAGGAGTAATGCCATCGAGACCCGTAGCTTTTCCTGATCTTTTCCTGATCTTTGCCTACTTGTACCTTTTTGTTACATCAAGCGACTTCAAAGATGTTATGAGATTGGTCATTTTCATGAGAGGGATGCCAAACTGGACTGTATTTGGTATTTTAGCTTTTATGTAATTATCAAGAGTACTTGTCTCAAACTGTGGATTGTCTTGTGGGTTTTCAGTCTTAAGTTTATCACTTATTGTTGAAAAGAAGGTATTCAGGCATTCTGAAATAATGTGTGGATCAGTCGTAGAATTTCCGTTTACTGTCAGTTCATCGGGAAGCTTATTTTCTTTTGATTTACCATTTATGTCTTTTATATGTTTCCATAAATATGTATTGTCTTTATTTTCGGCAATTGACTTTGCAAAAAAAAGTTTCTTTGAAGTACGTATCAACTGTATGGTTTTATTTCGTCAATGTTTGTACTGAGGCCAGTTTCGTGACTTATGGTACATATCTCTCTGTTTTCTTGCAAATTTGATATCCTCGTTATACCAGTCTGGTTGAGATTCTTTTTTCACCCGCTTTGTCTTGATTGGGGCATGCTTGTCAAAAACGGTCATAAAGGTCTGGATAAAGGTTTCAAAATTTTGATCCGAGTCCACAGGAGAAATATTGATATTTGTCATAGTGTCTGTCATATCTGAGAGAAAATGTTCTTCGTTGAAAGCCTTATATGACCGGTATTGTATCGTTGTATGCATATTTCGTTTAATGTTAGATTTTCCGGTAACACGTGTAAATTGTATAGGAAAATGGTCACTAACTGCAATATTAGGTACCGATAAATCAACAACTAGATCAGGTTTGGATGCGTAAAGATGGTCTATGATTGTTGAGGAATTAGCTGTGATTCGCGTTGGTTCTTTGATAAGCTGTTTTAAGTCATTAATTTACATTGCATGTTTCCATTTAGTGTTGCATAGTTGTTCATCTTTTATATCTATATTGAAGTCACCCATGAGATAAATTTCATCGGTGAAAGTAAGTGATTTTTCGATCTGTCTTGAAAATTTATCTGTCCATTCTGTTGGAGATGAAGGTGGACGATAGGCCGAACATACTAAGAAAGAATTTGATTGTCTTATTTTGACTTCAATCCAAATAGATTCTACGTCCGACGTTTCAATGTCGTTTCTTCTAACATAGTCAAGTCCCTCTCTTAAATAAATAAGAATCCCCCCGCCATTATTGGATGAAATTTCTGAACAATCTTCTCTATCTTTTCGTTCGTGCGTAAATCCATTAACATGAAGCGTTTCATCATTTATTGCTTTGTTTAAAAATGTTTCACAAACGCCGAAAATATCAACAGCAGATCCTTGTAGCATAATTTTTACTTGATCAAGTTTAGGCTTTACGTGACGGATGTTAAAGTTTGCTATATGGACGCCCCTACGACTAAATTTGAACTCATTTAGAAAATCTTGTGACACAGTTGTTATATTGCCGTCGTCATGATTTCTACACGCTATGTGTTCATTTGTATCGCGACTTGTGTTTGAGGATTCAGAATGTGTGCTGTTTGTAATATTATTAGTTGTTATGTTGCCAGGGACATTTTCTTCAAGCTGTACGGTATTGGATATTGAAGAGCATTTGTTTTGTTGATTCGAGTTGTTACATTGTGGGTCATTGCATTCACTGCATAGCCAGCTTAGCAGATGATATTTGGCATTTGACAGGTCCCCAGACACTAATTCCTAATGTCTATTGTTACCTCTGATATTGTGTCTGTTAACCACCTGCTGATTACGTTTTTCTGATGGGTTTATTCCTTGGAAAGAAGAAACGTGTCTACTGGGGAGAATTGCACAGGCCCCGTTTATATTATGTACTAGTTTTTGTATCCCAGGGAATCTGAGATTTGTCATGTCAGCATGGTAAAGGTAGCTTGGCAATTCGCCTGAGGCTAATACAAAAGAGTCATGGTTATCTATGAAACGGGTGTTGTTTGTGTTGCGTTGTTTGTGCTGCTTATACACCATAAGCAGCACGACGAGGAACGTCACCATCCAAAAATGGAAAATTTACTATATCAAAATCAAAGTCATCACGCTTATCATCAATTTTAGAAGAAACAAATACATTTGCAAAGAAAGATGTAGATCTAAAAAGGGGGCTTCGGTATCCGAGATATTGGCTTTGTTCAACTGTAGTTCAGATGGATAAATTTGGTTGACCATACATGTACCTTCAAAATAAGGGTTGTCAATGTTCAAAAGGTCATCGAGGTACCTGGAAGTGGAATTAAAAGCCTCGATAACATCAGCTTGATTATCTTGGTTAAGAGAATCAAAAAAAGTTTTTGCAGAAATAATTGCACCTCGTTGAACACCGTAAAGAAAATAAAACAATAGCAATGTTAACAATCAGTTGAAAGTCTGATAAAGAAAATAGACCAGATGTTATCTATTATAACTGCTCCTATGCAGACTTCTGTACTCAGTGCAAACACATAATTTAATACTACTTATCAATGTATTTTATTTTGTTTTAGTCCCATCAAGCCGATTCTATACATCTTTTTCATACGATACCACAGAGGCCTTGAATCTTTTTGCATGTGGTAGTGCCTCTAACGATGGTTCATAAGCCATGCAACCGAGGTAGTAGAGAATACTGGCAGGCAATATGTATGCACATTCCTATTGTCCTCTTGCCAGAAGGACAGATACAATAATAGTCCTTAACCCATGTTTGACGAATGGATTTTCCCATGATTATCAATTGGGTGAGTCCACTTTCATTTTTAGGGGTGTTAGGAGTGATTTTTAATTTTTATCTCATTTTTCGATGAAATTCCTCAAAGCAAACTGTATAGCCCCAGATGGGACGCCGCGTTCTGCGGCGTCACATCTGGGGTTATACTGTTTGCCTATGTCCCATAAAAAGGACGCCAGGCTCAAATGAGTTAAAGACATATTTCCATGTCTATTGAGGGCCATTAGATAAGGGACATTGCATTAGAAAACCTTGTGTCCAGACAATGACTCAGAATACAGGTCAGGGCCACACCAGGAAAAACAATATTGATTGCAGAGGGAGGCAGTTTAATTGCACAGGTTATCAGGGACCATAAAATCAATAAACAGTGGAACTACAGGTATTATCCTTTAGGGGCCTCTTTATGACCCCCTGCATGGATGTGATAATCACCTCATTATGATAGTCCTTTGATCTTAGGGTCATATTGCACCATTAAGGGTCATTAACCGAATAAACAGTGGTACCACTTTTAGCTTCTTCAGAAGTAAGTCTTTAACTGGGTCAGTCACATCAGTCTTGTCGTACTAAATCCAGACATTGTACTTGATTTGTTTGTTTGTTTGTTTGTTGTTTAACGACGCATCAACCCTGATGGGTCATTAGCGTCTAACAAGGTAAACCGATAAAAATATATTGAACTCATATTAAAATGTAACACTTAAATTTGAGATTTATGTCTGCATTGTATCTGTTACCGTATGGGATCATCCTAATGTTGACACATCAAGATCTGATAGTCTCCGTCATCAATTGTGTGCTCTTCAATATAACCTGGCGATTGTTTAAGTTGATATGTACCACATGCCATTTTTTCAAGATATTCCATAACAAGCTATGGAAATTCAATATCAGAGGCGTCAAGCTTTTCCCACTCTGCCTTACATCTTTTACTTAGAGATTACTCACCATTAACTCTTTGAGCCAAGAGACTTCCATGCGTCATTCAGGATTGCATGCGGGCTGCGAGTCTCTGGTCCCTTGCATCTCGCTGTGGATTGGGCTTATAAACTGGCCCCCTCACGTCATTCAAACAAACATACAGAGTCCTTACATGGTCACCAATTATAGGTATGAAATGATTAGAATTAAGTTGGTCCTTAAACATATGCCACTGTTTAAGGCGCCCATGGTAGCTCTCTACCACCCAACGGGTCTTTGTACACTGGCGGTTAGTGATGCCTTCAGGAGTTTCATGTTGGGATTGACCTGCCTTTATGTAAGATGGCATTCGTGGCTCATAGCCAGAGGATTTCAGCAGGTAGAGAACATCTTTAAATCCCCGATCGACATTAGAATTGTCAGTTTCCTGAAGCCATGTTTTCAACTCATCAACTTTGTTAAGGATTGTCTCTGTACTTTTGGCAGCATTTTCATTGTCATAGAAAGGACCAATTATGTCCAGTACATAGCCATCAGGCAACACACTGCTCATAAACTTAACCCAGTTACGTTTCTTTTGACCTGAATATGAGGATTTCTGCACCTTATGGTCTGAGCTTTTGGGGATGTAAATATATGTCCCATCTAAGATGAGGGTAACCTTGTTCCCAATAATATTATTACAAGCACTTGGTGAAAGTAGTGTTATGATTGATAGCTTCAGTACGAGTACGTGCATCAAGATACTTTAGGACAACAGTTTTGTTTAGAGCCTCAAGAACTGCATGGAATAGTCTAGACATTGTTGGCTTTGGTACACCACATAGGGTACTAAGTTGTGGCCAAGATATGTTGGTTTAAACTTTTGCCCAGAACAAAACAATAGCATTATGTGTTGACATATAGCTGTAGATGACAATGCTGGCAAGTTAATGACACAAATACCATATATCTGTTTCAGTTCGGCAATGCTCCACCCAGTCCAAGCTTTGCAGACTTTATCTGTGAGACGTGCAAAGTCAAGTCTGGGAAGTGGACCATGTTCTGATGCAGAATGTGATATTAAAAGTACGTCATTAATGATCTGATCTGCTCTGTCTGAAAGACGTTCAGTCAGTGGGGAACGATTGGATGCACGTCATCTCCCAAAATGTTCTGTGAGGATTCTAGAACTTTCAGGACACCAAAATTTATGAAAAAAAAAAACAAAAAAACATAAGCTGTTGCTTTGCTAATTCAGGTAATGAGCCCAAACCAGAATCTATGTATTGCAAGCAAATAGTTCATTTCTGTATGCCGAAGAACCATGAAACAATTTAATATCAAGTTTCAAAAGCGGTAACTGATTTAGAACCAATATGTATAAAGGAGTCATTTTCTGATCATTATCATTGACATCATTACATTCATCTGCATCATCCTGATCAGAATAACCATCAAAAGGTACAAATAGGCAAAGATCAGGAAAAGGCGCAATCAGAAAAAGATTCCCACTCCAAACACTGAGATGGGAAAAAACGAAACCAACAATCAGGTACTTATACCATGAAAACACATCGTAAGCCGAATGGGCAGCTATTTTCCTAATAGGTGGTCACTCAGTTACCTAAACTTAACTAAAAATATGAAAACATACATAAGGCGCCAACAGCACAAAAATTTTTAAACAGCAAGACATAAAACGAAAGAACCACCACAGACGTATTGCCTTGGAACGATCAGTAATATAAAATTACTGGCGGGCTTAAATCGATTGTACAGGTACCTAACCTCACCCTCAGCTTCTGCAGTGGTTCATAACATTTAGTTAGTTCTTCGGTCCTTGTGGTGAATCTCTAACTAGTCAATAAATCATCAAGAACAAACCGATAAATCATGATAAACATCCAGATGAATCAAAAACGAGGACTCAACAGATTCAGTAAGCTGCCCGACGATGGAGATCCCTGGAGCAACTTACAAACTTCCGGAGCAAAAAAAAAAAAAAAAAAAAAAAAAAAAAAAAAAAAACACCAGTTGGACCCCGGTGGGCCAAGCAACAGACAAGAAACTCCGGCCCCAACCAACTAAAATGAATAGCTTTAAGTCGGGGCCAACTCTTTCCATATTTCCATTACCAGCAACGTTCATTTCAACATCTTGCGCATCTATAACGTTGTAAGATACTTCGTTGTCATATGGATTAATGGTATTATCTCCAGTCCTCCTTTCGTATTTTTAAAGCATTTGTAGCATAGTTTTGCTTCATTAAGATTAGAAGCTACATTAACACCACCTGATTGTAAGGAATTGAGCAACCACCCAAACTGTGACAAAAGGATATTCCTTGCAGACGTTGAAACAGACATAGTTTTATCCCTGAACATTACAGAACAACCTGGTCCAATGCACCTATCTCCCAGTATGGAAACTGATGTCAAAGCTAATCTTAAGGCTTCAATCTGCTGAGGACTTCTTGTCCAAATAATTGTAAACCGCATGAAGATGTATAAACAATGAAAATATAAAATACTGATGCAAACTAGTGGAGAATAACCAAAGAGAGTGGAAATAATGCTAAATAATGCCATCTTTCCTGACACCCTTTTGTAAACTTTAGCCTTGACTGCAAATTGCTTAGACAAAATATTTGAAGTAAAAAATGTATAAACGATTTTTCATAGAATTAAGTCTGTATTAATTAATGTAGCTATGATATTAGTTAATTATTTAGCATCACCAGTATTTTCAATTATCAGCAACTACAAAAGCTGGTATAAAATAAGACAGATGAAAACACATAGAGTACATTACCTGAAATAACCAAACTACTCTCTCAGCTGATGAAGTGCAACAAGACAGAATGAAATGTTTCAGTCAGAAAATATTTTAGGCATGAGCTTTTACACTAGCTTTCAAAGTGTGACTTTTTGAGTTAAAGAAGAAAGCAGTTTCAATGAAATACCATTGTTAAGTACATGTACTATTTGAAAATCTACACTGTCAGATTGTAAACAAATATAGAACTATTGGAGCCGCATCGTGAGAAAACGGGATTATTGCCTATGCGAAAACAAAGGCGCAGATCAGCTTCGCGGTAACCGCGAAGCTGATCAGCGCCTTTGTTTTCGCTACTCGGATAGTACAATTCCTCTTCTACTTAAATCCGAAAGGACATCTATGCCTTAGATGTAAGAAGTCCCTAAATCTCAGATTTGGGAGGACGAAATTTTCATGTTATGACTATGGGGCTGAATTTAGCATTTATAGGAGAAGAAATATATACACTTTCGTTTTCAAAACAAATTGGCTGATTTAAAAGAATCCAGACAATGCAATTAAATATTTTCACAACCCATCCCATCTTTGGCTAAAATGAACCATTAGACTTTGAACTGATTTGCATTTTTGTCAACAGCACTTTTCAAGCAAACACATATGGGCTTGTTTGTCACATGAATGCTGAACAATATCCACACATTGATTGTTTATTGTTTTGCAATTTTAAGTTTATTTTGAAAGAAATGTTAGCTCAGTGCATAGGATCTTTAATTTACAATCTTATAGTTTATTTCTAGGTTTGTTCCCCCCCGGGACCCAGCATGCCCTTTCGCCAGTTTGTGTGTTTTTCACATTCACACATCATATCAAAGTGGCATCCTGGGTCTAAGGGGGGAACAGGGTCAGCAAGGCGAAAATGTATAATTTCCTGATATTTTCCATGAATTAAAATAAGCACATTTGTTATGGACAATTTTGAAGAAATCAACTGTAAAATTGTAAACATTCATGGTCGTATTTCTTGTCAAACCGGTGTCAGGGTGGGTATATTTAGGTTATTATAGAGATACAGTACAGGTTCAAAAGTAAATTTGATTTCAATCTATCTTATTGCGTTAATGCTTAGAAATGTCAATTCCCAAACTAATGTTAAAATTGACATAAATTATGTCATTGACAATCAAAATAGGCAAGAACACAATAATAATAAAAAAACTAGGCATTTTCGTCTTTGAAAGTGACATATTTGTCAATTAGGGAGTATCCCAATCTAAGGCATAGATGTCCTTTCAAGCTTCTAGCTCTTTTCTGAGCTGGTACAGGTCGTTTTGTGTCGGACCTGGTCGGAAACCCCGAAGACCGGTTTTCTCGCGTCGCGGCTCATTGTATAACGATGTAGAAGTGTTTTCTTGTTCTTTTCTGTTTCGTGAATAGTGAATGTAATTGATAATCACTTTTACTCTTTGTACCCAGTGTCAACCGCAAGGATACGCGTTTTGTTGATATTAGGATGACTGTTGTTAAAACCATTCATATGTATGAAGACAATCATTATTGAAAGTAAAAGTAGGCAACGATCAGGAAATAGCGCAATCAGAAAAAACATCCTACTCCAAAAACCGAGGTGGGAAAAAATAAATTAACAATCAGGTACTTATACTAAGAAAACATATTGTTAGCCGAATAGAATGTTCAAATATATAAAAAAGAATGTTATGATTTCAGACACGCGTATTGTTTTTCTGACAGTCTTTGAATTCAAACTTCAAAGTTATTGATATGTGGTATCAAAGTTATTGATATTTGGCAACTTTACTGATTTCCAGGTATTGCCAGACCATTACGTATGCATGAAAAGGTACAAGTAGGAAACGATCAGGAAATGGCGCAATCAGAAAGAAATTCCCACTCCACAAACTGAGGGGTGGGAAAAACGAAAATGACACTTAGGCACTAATACCAAGAAAGCATATCGTTAGCTGAATGAGCAGCTATTGCCCAATAGGCGGCCACTCAGTTACCCGAACTTAAAAGTATGAAAACGTATATAAGGCTCAAACAGCACAAAACTTCAACTCATTACACAAAACAATTAGAACCACAACAGAAGTATCGCCTTGGAACGACCAGTAATATAAATTACCAGGGGGTGGGGGTGGGGGGCTTAAATCGGTTTGACAGGTGCCTATCCTCACCATCATCTTCCGACGCAGTGGTTCACAACATTTAGTTATTTGTTCGGTCCTCGTGGTGAATATCTAACTAGTCAATGAATAATTAAGGACAAACAAATAAATCATGATAACCACCCTGATTAATCCGGCAAAAATGATAACTCAACAGATTCAGTAAGCTGCCCGACGATGGAGATCTCTGGGCTCCGAATAACTTACTAAAACCCGGAGCAACAGAAAAACACTGGTTGAACCACGGTGGGCCAAGCAACAGACAATCTCCGGCCCCAACCAACCAGAATGAATAGCTTTATGTCGGGGCCACCATACAAACCGACGCCCGACTCTCCGGCGTGCAATTAAAGAAGGCAGCGTACTTAGAAAACATATTGTAAGCCGAGAGAGCAGCTATTTCCCAATAGGTGGCCACGCAGTTAAATGCTGGTTTCCTCCAGGTTTTCGTATAAACGAACGAGACCACAGCTATTGATATAAGACGGTCACTCGTCATGTGGCGGCATTGACATTTTAATGAGAGCGATTGAAGAATAGGGCCATATCATAACCTTTTTTCTCCACAGCTTACCACCTACAGCCTGTAGATAGATTATGCAGTTTTCGGTCCTCGAAACAATGATCTTCTAACTGTACAAATTAAATAAGTTTTACGACAATCTTGAATTTAACAAGCGTATATCGGTCATAAGGATACGGGGTCTCTGTTCAAAGGTTCCTACGGACAATATCTTGTTAAACAGTGTTTCGACTTCTGGCAGTCAGATGGCGAAATAATATTTGATTGTGATCAATCAAAACTGTTCATTCCAGTCTTTCGGGTATGACTATAAAATTAATTTTCAATACGCGTTTCCAGGACGAAACTGCAATATTCTAAAACAGACCCATGGGAAAACCAACAATCTGCAAAGGCGAAAACAAAGGCGCAAATCAGCTGATCAGCGTCTTTTGTTTTCGCTTCACGGATTATACAATCCCTCTACTTCCTAAATACGAAATTTCATGCTTCTAGCTGTCTTCTGCTACTGTGCAGTCCGGTTTATGTCGGACCCGATCGGAAACCACAACGTTGGTTTTCCCACGAGGCGGCTCATTTATTTCAGTCGCACCGTCAGTTAACTGTCAACTACATCAAACAGACTTATTCAGAGCCCATATTGTTTCGTCCTACATGTACGAATGACCTTCATGCAACTGCCAAGGTCATTACTAAGTACTTGTGCATGTACTCATATCTATTTGGGTAGATCTTTGGCAAGACAAACATGTACAGCTCGGTTTCAAAAATAACATACCCCTGCAATGTCGCAAAATAAATTGACCTCTTCACCTTCATTGATCAATCATTGGTTGCTGGTTATTAAGCTGGTACGAATGAAACTTCTACACTTTGTGCATATGGCTATGTGCGTTTAAATGGTATTATTTTTATATTGATCATGAGTAGACCGATTGGACAGGAAGCTGCCTTTGGCATATACCAAAATTCTGACAGATTTAAAGTCAAGTTTTCAAGTTTAGGTGATTGGTATGGTGTACGTACTGTGAATTTTGCCACTTTATGACCTGAATGCTATGCAATGACACCTATTTGAGACATCTTAAAACTTGCACCACACTCGAAACAGTACTGAATCAGAAAGTGGAAGTTTAATATACCCACTACCTTTTATACAAGTACCTCGCAAATGCATGTTTTAGCACAAAAATTCTTTTCAAAGTTATCAAATTTTATGAATTTGCATCTGAGAATAGCAGTAATAATCGTAATGATTATTTATAGATAGTTTCTATAGAATTGTGTCCCATGCAATGCGCATATGTTTATGGCAATGTTAAAGTAATGCCATGACCTTCTTAAACATAATGTATTAATCAAAGACATTTGTTGGTATGTGATCTATTTGATTGAAATACTGTGACAGGTCATCTTATCAAGACGGTTTATATAAGAAAATCATCTCAGAGAAACTCCAATGAAACAAATATCAGGCACAAGAGAACACTGTAAGATGTAAATGGACAGTAAGAGCAGTTTTGCTTCCTTAATACACGCCTGTAATGAAAGGATACGCATCTATTTAATCATTATTTCAGTACTTAAAATGTAAAGCGAATGTGGTGCAAGTTTTAATGTATCTAAAATAGATGTCCATAAATAGCACTGAGGTCAGAAAGAGGCAATATTCACAGTACGGACATCATACCAATCGCCCAAACTTGAAAACTTGACTTTAAATCTGTCAGAATTTTGGTATACGCCAAACACAGCTTCCTGTCCGATCGGACTGCTCATAATCAATATAAATTTAATACCATTTTAACACACAAGAAAATATGCACAAAATGCAGAAGTTTCATTTGAACCACGTCAACAGTCCTCTAGCAATGATCGATGCAATGAAGATGAAGAGGTCAATTTATTTTGCGACATTGCAGGGGTATGTTATTTTTGAAACCGAGCTGTATGTCAGTATTCACAGGATTTCCATAGAAGGCTTGTCAATTATGTCTACCAAACATAATAAAAGTCAGATGTAATAAAACATGCTGAAAAAACAAACAATTTGTGTTTACTGCACAGCTGACCTGCGTCTTTGTTTTCGCATATGCAAATTTTTGGTTTTCTGATGCAGTGGTTCATATTTTAAACTGATAAAGTGTCATTTGTTTATTTTGACTATCATACATTTATGAGTCAGCTGGAAACAGTAAATGATGAGACGATTGCAAAACTAAACAACATAGTAATTTCACAATGTCTTGTGACAAATTGATGAGCATACTCACGGGAGAGTTGTGTTTTGTGTTCTTAAGTTTCACATTTTATTGTCGAAGCGTAGATCGCAGAACGTCTTAGCTTACAAACGTCGAAAAAACATGTTCAATGTGAAATATTTAAAGTACAAAACAAAGACCTAGGCAGCAAGGAATAGCCCTGCTCAGAAATATAAAATAAAATATTTGATCATTAGACGAGAGTCTATGGTATAATTTGTAAAAGAAAGCCGTTGTCTCGACAACTGCTGAAAGTTGCAAAATTACAATAATTCTTACCGAATCTGCAGGTTCACTGAAGAGGCTTTAGTAGCCGAAACCATGGTATTACACATCCCATTTCCAAAATGGTCACTGCTCTTAAAAGATGTTAATTTTAATTTATATTAGTGAAACCCAGGACATACATGTATGATTTCAATTTTCCTTGCATGGGCTTTATCATATCTGTTGGGTAAAGCTAAATAGTGTCACGAGGTCATGTTGTATATTGTGACACATGTATTTTGGTTTTTAAAGAATTAAGTAATTTTATTATATTGGGGGATAAAAATACACCACACAGACTCTAATCAAATTTCAGTAGACTCGAGTCTTATGTTCAATCATCATGGCAAAACAGATCCATCCTCGTGTGCTTATTTGTGTGGCAGCACTAATAGCAGGATTAAACGCAGAAGTTGTAACAAACGGCATTATAGCAAAACTCGGAGGATTTCAACTCAGTAATGCAACTAGTGCTGAACTTGGGATGTTATCAAACATTTTTATGGATCCCCAAAACGGTTTAATCACACGGGCGGAACGGGCCTTGGAAGAGAGGTTAAAAGAAACAGTTCAGAATTATAATGTTAGTGATATGTGTCTAAATCACACGGAGGCGTTTCTACAAGGCTTGGTGTCAAGACGAATGTGGGCAATTAGAAGTAAGTTTTCACATCTTTGCACTAGGAAAACTTGCCCGTGAAATACATAGTTTTTTTTTCCAGCTGTTAAAAATGATAATTTTTAGTTGAATATTTAGTGTTTTTTTTTCCTTTTTTTATTTTTGTTCAAAACATAATTTGTAGGTTCATGCTAGAACCGCCTCGGCAAAGCAATTCTAAAACGAACCCATAATCTTTGCTTTGAGTTAGAATAAAAATTTAACAAAAGTTGTCATATGCTTTTTTTTTACAACTTTCAAAATCTTCACCCTCAGTCTTCAGCCATAGGCGTGTTTTCGTAATGTTCGCCAAAGAAGAATTGCTATAGAGATAGATAGATAAATAATTTATTATCCTCCAAATATGGAGAACAAGCAATACATACAAATACAAAACACAAACAATATAAATGAAAAACAGCACAAAAAGAAAAACAAAGGACAAAAGAACGAACATTGTTGAAACAACAACGCTATGGCTTCATCTTTGATTAAACGTTTGTTTGAACTGTTTGCAGTGGTTGATTCTATGGGTAAGCCACCTCCTGGGTTGCTAGCAGGAAATCTGAACTGGCTGGGGTCGTATGACGAATGCTTAGCAATAGATGTCAATGTCAACTCAACAGTATTCAGTGGACGCTATTGTTCGGCCACGGCGACAATATCTCAGGTAAAGGTAAAAACAGGCAATGATAGGAACTGATGAAATCAGAACCAAAGTCCCAGCCTAAAAGCCCATGAGTTGAAAAACCTTTAACTACTGTGAGGTATAGCTCAACATTTGGGTTACCTCATGAATACATTAGTAGACCTTGACAACTTTAGCCATAGGTACAAACTAAATGTCGAAAATGACCATTTCACAGATTTCCCTTTGACCTATAAATGAAATACAAAAGTAAAAGTAGGCAATGATCAGGAAATGTCGCAATCAAAAAGAAATTCTCACTCCAAAAACCGAAGTGGGAAACACTAAATTAACAGTAAGGTACATTGTTTTTATACTAAGAAAACAATTTCTAAGCCGGATGAGCAGTTCTTTTTCCCAATAGGCGGTCACTCCGTTACCCAAACTTCATTAAAATTATGAAAACGTACATAAGGTGCAAACAGCACATATTCAGCACCGACATAAAACAATAAGAACCACCAAAGAAGTATCGCTTAGTAACGATTAGTAATATAAAAAAAAGACTGGCGGGCTTAAACTAGTTTCACAGATTGTGTTTGTTTGAATAGATGCTTAACGTCCCAGTCAATAGCTAGGGTTATGTCGGGACGTTGCCTCCATTTTATGGGACTTTTACCCAGAATCAGGACGTCATGAAATCCAAAAAGTGCGTCAAGTATAACCCCACATATAAGCCAATAAGGCTTAAATGATGGTTTCACTTGAACCACTTTTCTTGGGCAGGCTCAGACCTGAGCGGTTAACCAGTAATCAGATGGTCAGTCAGTAGAGTAGAAGTTTTGCCTGGAGGCACAAGCAGCACATCCATTTCTTAAGGCCCCAAATGGGTGGGTGCCATAGTTTTACAGGTGCCTAACCTCACCCTCAGCTTCTGAAGTGGTTCACAACATTTAGAAGACTACGTACTGCACTGTATTGGATAATCTATGATCTCCCTCCTTGAAAAGACAGAACACGCCCAGATATGAACAGTAACCTTTTTGCCAAGCTATGTAGCCACATAACCACATCCAAAAGTGAAACTGGGTCAGTTCAATTTTTTCAGTTGACCGCTATAATTGGGTTTCCTGCCACACTGAAGATTGGTCTATGTGTTCCAAATAGTTGTGATGGTAATGACACTGCTGGGTTACTTAACACACGTGAGTATTCAGGATATTGATATCTCATATACAAAACAAGGCCATGCAATATACATGTATACTCCTAAATATTCCGGTCATCCAGTGTTGTAATAATTGTAAAACGCCACATATACGTCATCAAAATTTATAAACTCCAACTGTGCTGGATAATTCATTGTCGAAGACCCGTAGAATGATAAAAAAAGAGACAGAACTAAAACTAACGTGTTTTTCATAATGGATTGCTACAAGCTCCATGTGAAATGGTAGACTATTTTTCTACATTAATTCAAAGAGACGTCACATGGCAAAAAGTATTAAATGGCTTTTTATTGCCGGGGGTGGTCAGTGTCTTTTTAAATGTCGGTTTCATGTGAACATAGAAGTAGAGTACAGCTACAGACCCCTATCACCTGTTAAGGAAGACTAAAAAAGTCATTGGTGCCAAAAATACTTTTTTTTTTTTCGTTTTTAAAGCTCTTCAGTGTACAATGTACCATTGATTACTCTATTCTCAAACCAAACATGGGATTTATTTTGCTGTGTCAGACTTTTACGTCCTACTAAGAAAGCAGTGTCAGATGAGGAAATGGCATGCTGAAAAACACGCAGAAGATTGTAGAGGCCCTACATTGAAACCACGATCCCTGAATAAGAAGTGAGAAGCTTACATGTACAAATACACCACAGAGGCTTTTACTCTGCACTTGTATCCGAAGGAAGCCAGCATGGGCGTGCCACTAGCCTGTACTGACCTTCCAGATTCCCCAACCATCTGTACACTTACTACCATATAACATCAGTTGCCCAATAGTGGAAATTGTATGCAAAAAGACTGTTATACCCTTGACTTTGTCAAGCATTTCAAATTTAATGAAAAATAGAAATCGTTTATTAATTTTTTTGGGGTGGTTGAGACATAAAAGGGTGACCGGATGTTTTTTGGAGAAGTATATACACATTTTACTTGAATTAAATGGTTGAAAAGTGTTGATATTTGTCTGATATCTGCTCAAAACATAAATGTGGGTACACGTTAGAACCACCTTGCCGATGCGATTATAACGTACCCACAACCTATATTTTGGAGCAAAAAAGTAAATAAATGTATTTCCCTATATATCCCAGTTTTACTATATCTAAAAGTGGGGGGGGGGTATATATTTTATGGACATGTTATTCTGATGGGCAGCTGCCGGCAAGTCTGGGCATTGTGGTTTTAGGTCCTAAAGCATTCAACGTTAATTTACAAAAACAGAAATTATCTGATTAAAAGGCCTCATTGGGACTATCAACAATGAATCAATCAAATGCTGAAAGTCTGCATATGCGAAACAACTTCGCGGTAACGGCATTTTTGTTTTCGCTACACAGACAGTACAAATCTTTACTTTCTAAATCCTAACTTTCAAGCTTCTAGCCATCTTCTGTGAAGGTACAGACCAGTTTTCGTCGGACCTGTTCGAAAACCGCATTGTCTGTCTTCTC
The DNA here is from genome assembly GCA_964017185.1 of Rugalucina vietnamica. Classification (NCBI taxonomy): domain Eukaryota; kingdom Metazoa; phylum Mollusca; class Bivalvia; order Lucinida; family Lucinidae; genus Rugalucina; species Rugalucina vietnamica. The sequence continues at coordinate 44,888,258 of OZ024870.1, forward strand.
ATGGCGCGGCTCATTTGTATTTAATGTTATTTCTGTTTCTAACTATTTCTCATCACCAGTGTTGAGTCTGATACCTATTAACGCGTCAGCGTTGCCTGACCCCAAAGTCAGTTGTCAGAAAGAGAGCCTTGAACTGGACACAAAATCAAAAATTGTGATGTGAGTACCGAGAGGTTAGATAGTAGTAGTGCATAAATGTTAAACACATAAAACAAAGTAAATGCTTATCATATAGAACATTTGGAGAATCACCTCAAATGATGGATGAGCAATGGTACCATTGAGGCGTAATGACAGCTCCCTGGTCTACGTGTAGATGTAAACACTTTCAATTTAACTGTAATTTTAATGTATGTACAACAAGCCGATTTCCATATTTCATTTTGCAATAACTCAATTTAATTCAGTTAAAAGATTTCGATTCTTGTAGGATATATTCATCCTTGTTTAAAAAATGTATGGCAATGATAATATTTTTTTCGAAATCGTTTTTCTGTAAAGTGTTGAATAGTTTTCTTTAAACTATGCCAGTATGACCGAGCCACGCCTTTTAGAGTGATACATTTGATTTCATTGACGAAGAGCCACACAAATTTTGCCACATGCTATAGCCAGAAAAATGGTCTTTCAGATATGGTTCTTTAAAAATATTTTCAATGTAAGTTACTGAGAAATAACGGGAGTGAAAAAATTTATTGACCGATCCTCGTAGCTACATGTACATTTAACACTCTGAGGTTTAACATCGCAAGACCATAGACCGTATAAAAGCAGAGTTGGCTTTATATATGCTTTATAAAAATGCGGTTTGTGCGACTTTTAATTGTGTGTCACTCTTCGTCACACACACACACACACACACACACACACACACACACACACACACAAACCTCAGGTGTAAAAACTAAACAAACACGTGTACAAACACAAAAGGGAACATATCGTGAGCTGAGTGAGCAACTATTTATCTATTGGTGGTCACTCAGTTACCTTGACACCAAATATTATGAAAACATGCATCACAAAGAGTAAACATCAAAACATAAAGCATTGCCAATGAGAATCACAATTTAAGTACTGCATTGTAACGATCAGCACTACAATACCACTGGTAGGCTAAAATCAAATTTGCGGGCCCAACCTCGCCCTCGGCTTTTTCATTTGAAATAACTTTTGCAATAAGCAAATGAATCGCCGTTCTGCTAGATTGTATAATTAATCCTATCATTACAGAGCAGTCATGTCCGTTTTTGGTCTAGTGTGACAGTCATTGCCACAGCTTATGATGTAATCTTGATGCAGTTTCGGTCGACAAAGTCAGGAACACTTCCCGATTATGAGGTACATATGAAATTTGCAATGACACTATGGATTATCATGATTATATCGATTTGAATTTCGCTATTGGAATAGTTTTAAATAGGTCCAAAACAAACCGGGCTGTACAGCCACAGAAGACAGCTAGAAGCTTGAAATTTCGGATCAAGAAGAAGAAATATTGTACTTTCCTAGTGGTTACCGCGAAGCTGATCTGCTTCTTTGTTTTCGCCTAGTACATGTACGTAAATTGTTAATTTTCTTAATTTCTTTGAAGTTGCATTGTATTTCTTCAGGAAATCAAAGGCGATTGTGTTACGGTTAAAGTCACAAAACTAAGCGGGGAACAGTTTGGCACTTCAGAGAGCTTAAAGGCAACCGAAGCCAATGGAGTGATGAGCAACGGGGCCTCTCAATATGATTTATCGAAAAGTGATATAAATCTTGTCAATAAAGACAAGAAGGAGGAAACATATCAACCTGGTATAATTAACCCATATTTGACGAATGGATTCTCCCATCATTATCAATTGGGTGAATCCACTTTTAGGGGTGTTAGGAGTGATTTTTAATTTTTATCTCATTTTTCGATGAAATCTTCCAAGCAAACAGAATAGCCTCAGATGGGACGCCGCGTTCTGCGGCGTCATATCTGGGGCTTTGCCGTTTGCCTATGTCCCATTAAAGAGACACCAGGCTTAAATGACTTAACTGCAAGTTTTCTTAGTAAGGTGAATGTAGATTTGTTATCAATGACTGGTCACAGGGTTTTTGATCTCTTTCCTTATTTTAAATGTTCTATATTGTTCTTTTGTAACACAGAAAAATACATGTTTTAATTCTGCATTTACTTTTTTATTTTAAGTTTTTATGACAAATGATTGTAGCAGTTTGCTATTATATCTGATCTATATTTTTGTTTTGTTTATGCTTTTTTAATCATCCACAATATAAGCCCTGTTGGTTGGGTGGTCAGCACAATGTGGATATCAAGACAACCTTGTGGTGGGTAGAAACCTCATGAAAAGAAGGCATTGTCTCAATATGATCTCAGCTGTTGTCTGGGACGCTTAGCCACAATCTTGTTTGGGACGCTTAGCCACAATCAAACAAACAAACAATATATGAGCCGCCGCATGGGAAAACCAAAAATCTGCTTAGGCGAAAACAAAGGCGCAGATCAGCTTCGCGGTAACCGCGAAGCTGATCAGCGCCTTTGCTTTCGCTTCATGGATAGTACAATTCCTCTACTTTAAAATTCCAAACTTATTTCAAGCCTCTAACCATCTTCTTTGATTGTGCAGCCCGGTTTGTGTCGGACCTGGTCCGTACCCTAATTGTTGGTTTTCTCACGCATAGGCTCATATATCACTTTAAATCCAGGCGCACTTGGAAAACTCCTCCTGTCGTTTTCGGTGTATACAAACGCTTCAAAGATTCTGAACACTAAACAACCAAAAGGAACATTATCTGCTGTGAATGGAATCCGATTTGTTTCAATGTCTTGGGTTATAATGGGCCACAGTTTTGGTGCATCCATGCAGTTTTCTGGTACGTCGTTTTGAATATCAATTAACTAAGTGATTTTGTTTTTCTTTGATTCAGTAAAAGTTCATGTAAAACTTAGTAAGATCCGGTGCTGCCCCATATAGAATCAGAAGACATTAGGGCATTTATGCCAACGTAAGGCGCTAGTGCATCATTGTGGGTACTCGTTAGAACCGCCTGGGCGAGGCGGTTCTAACGTGTACCAACAATCTATGTTTTGAGCAAAAATAAGAAAAATGTAAAAAAAAGAAAAAAACACACTTTTTACAACTTGAGAAAAATCTGTATATTACATTGGCATGTTTTCGTAATGCAAGATTATTATTATTATTATCATCATTTTTTTTTTTTAGAAAATATTGGGACTTTCTTCAGTAAGATGATGAAACGCCTGTCTTTCCAAGCCATTGCAAATGCTACAGTCTCTGTAGACACATTCTTCGTTTTAAGGTACCGTATATTTAACCCATTAATGACGAATGGATTCTCCCATCATTATCAAATGGGTAAGTCCACTGTCATTTTAGGGGTGTTAGGGGTGGTTTTAATTTTTTACCTCATTTTTCGATGAAATTTCTCTATGCAAACAGAATAGCCTCAGATGGGACGCCGCGTTCTGCGGCGTCTCATCTGGGGCTATTCTGTTTGCCTATGTCCTACAAAAGGAAAGCCAGGCTTAAATGAGTTAAGAAAAATATTTATTGCACATGGAGTAAATATCAGAAAGCATAGTATTCAAATCGACGTGCGAGCACTAACATAAATTCAAAACTAGTGGCGAAAAGGCGTATCATCGCCTAACACAATTTACGTGATACTGTTGAACAGGAAACAAACAAATAACAACAATCCAATACTACTAAACTACGTTTCTATGTGAAATTGCATCTTAGTGGTGGGCACATAGACCCTTTTCGTACATGTTTTTTTTACAACTTGCCGACCTGGTATCAATTCCAAAGCGAATGAGTTAGCATAATAATTTCACTTCATTACTTCTTTCAAAGAGGGTAAATTTGTGAACACTGGATGTAGAATAAAGCATAAATCAACAAGCTCACATTGTACCATTAATTTCTCAAATGAAAACTGACTTTAACGTTGTCTATCCGATCAATGTAATAAAGTTAGTTGTTTTTAGTTCCAACCCAGCATTCTAATGCAGAGCTTAGCTAGATGTGCATCCTAATGAGGCACAGTCGGAAATACGCTCCCTTCCGCAAGAACCCTAAAAGAAAATAATCTTCGCAATGAGGTGGTACATGTAGAATTTGGAAAGCTGACTTGATATCTTGATATAATGTTCAGAATGATTGTGCATTCAAAACCTTTGGATTACTGTAGTTGGTTTGACTCGTTTCTAGAAGCATCACTCCCTTTTGATATCTTTTTGCTTTGAAACAATAATCATTTATATTTGCATTATTAAACGGTCATTTGTAACACCACTAACTGTAATGCCACAGATCATTATATGAGCCGCCTCATGGGAAAACCAACAATCTGCAATAGGCGAAAACAAAGACGCAGATCAGCTTCACGGTTACCGCGAAGCTGATCAGCGCCTTTGTTTTCGCTACTCGGATAGTACAATTCCTCTTCTACTTAAATCCGAAATTTCAAGCTTCTAGCTCTTTTCTGAGAGTGTACAGGCCGGTTTGTGTCGGACCTGGTCGGAAACCACATTCCCACGAGGCGGCTCATATATGATTGTTAGCGTCACGATCATCGTATACTTGCAGTGGTCTACTTGTATCCTATCTCGGCTTAAAGGAGCTGAAAAAGAGAGGAGGTGCCAAGAAATTTAACTGGGCAATGTTCTATTTCCATAGATTTTGGAGGTAATACAATCAGTATAAGCTGTTGATAGCATGCTACTGACACTCAAATCGATTTATTATTACTTTGATAAAAACCAGTCTTGAAATAAACTGTTAGTAGAATTTAAAGCCCTTTTGCGTTATTGGTTGCAAGTTCCAAATTAAGCTGTAAATAAAGCCGTGATTGAAAAACAAAACTTGATTAGATGATGGGAATGCCAATTCATGCCTGGAACTCACGGTTGTTGTACTCTGTATTCTAGATGCGTCAGATCTAGGACATGGTGTCAGTGATACTTTATGCATTACTAATAAGCTATCAAAGTACCTCAAGTTTTTTTTTTGTTTTTTTTTTTTTTTTTTTTTTTTTTTTTTTTTCAATATCAAGATTTGCGCACATTTTTAGCTCACCTGAGCCGAAGGCTCATAAGGTGAGCTTATAGGATGGCCATGCTCCGTCGTCCGTCCGTCCGTCGTCCGTACGTCGTCCATAATTTCAAAGATCTTCTCCTCTGAAACCGCTAGGCCAATCAAAGCAAAACTTCATGTGGAGCATCCTTAGGAAGGGGGAACGAAAGTTTTTATAAATGATCCAGGTCACATGACCAAGATGACCGCCATACCCATATATGGTAAAAACCATAAAAATATATCTTCTCTGGAACCGGTAAATCGATTTCAACGAAACTTGGTATGTAGCGTCGGGGACCCTGGCCCATCATAGTGTATATAAATCATGATTTTGGGTTGACCTTGACCTATTTTATGGAAATGTCAATTTTGGTTACATAGGCTTTTCAATGGAAAAAGTGAAAACATTGAATATTTCAGGAAACTTTGTAGCCTGTGACCTGAAAGTTGGAAGATACAGACAACATGTTGAGCTAATGAAATGTTGTAAGTATTAAAGGTCAAGGTCATTTCTTGACCTTGGCCAAAGGTCATTTACAATTTAAATGTAAAATTTAATTTTCTCAGTAACCGATTGACCAAGCAAAGCCAATGTTTTTGTGTAGTATCCTTGGGATGGGGGAACAAAAATTTATATATGTGTTTAAGGTCACATGATCAAGATGGCCGCCATGGCTATAAATAGCGAAAACCTTTAAAAATCTTCTTCTCCAGAACCAGAGGGCCTATGATTTTGAAACTTGGCATGAAGCATCAAGGAGAGGAGTTCTACAAAGTTATATAAATCATGACCTTGGAATGACCTTGACCTATTCTATGGCAAGGCAAACATAGTTTGTCCATGCAGATGAATGGGGAAAATTAGTAAGATGTAATTAAATGGAGGAAACTTGCTGGGAGTATGCATATGGACCGAAGATTTATGTTTATGAAAAAGATGTCTCAAGGGGGTTGTCTGCCCCTGCCCCTGGGCTATATACATGCATATAAACATAATATTCAAACATCTTCTCAGAAACCGCTTAGCCAATCAAAGCCAAACTTTATGTTGAGCATAGAACTTTAGGAAAGGGGAATGAAAGTTAATATAAATGGTCCAGGTCACGTGACCAAGATGACCGCCATGGCTATAAATAGCAAAAACCTTTATAAACGTTTTTCTTCAGAACCGGAAGACCTATGATTTTGAAACTTTGCCTGGAGCATCCGTGAGTGGAGTTCTACAAAGTTTGTATAAATCATGACCCCGGGATGACCTTGACATATTTTATGGCAAGATCAGCAGAGGTCGGATATCAGAGATCTCAGGTGAGCGTTTACAGGACCATTGGTCCTCTAGTTATATTTGTATCTCACGGACACTTGTGACTTTGTAAAACATCTATTTGCCAGATTAACACCACCGTATATGCTCTTTCTGATGTTCTATGTCTGCCTGGAGAAGTACTGGTCAGATGGTCCCCTCTGGCCCCAACAGGGGACGGAGATCAACGATTGCAAGGACACCTGGTGGCATAACTTACTGTACATAAATAACCTCATTGAACCCGCCAAACAGGTCAGCTTCGTTAAATTATCCCATTGGCTGGACCATCATTAAAAGGTGGTTGAATACACTTTCATTTTAGGGACATCAGGTTTGTTTTAAATAGCCCAGATGGGTCAGATCTGAGGCTGTACTGCCATAGGGCCTAAGTCCAATAAATAGGACTCTGGGTTGTAATAAGTTTAGTTTATACGGTCATGTTAACCCTTTAGCAGTTTTAGTCATTGTAACTGTAAGCTGAAAGTGAGCTAAAAATTTAGTTTTGCCCCAAATTAAGGCAGTTTCTTCAGACATTTTAGTCAATTCTGATTGGATAATGCTTTCGGGAAGAGAGGTACCTGTAGAATTTTTGACAGCTCTTATCCGCAGATTAAGTATTACATGTATTCCAATAGGCTTAAAGTGGGCAATTAATCAAGCCACGCCCACTTAATTCTCAACAGGTAATAAAACTCTTGCCACCAGGCGGAAAAGTTGCAGAAAAGTGGACCTAGTACATAAATTAATAAATAATGTTCATAAATTATGTATTTAATCATTTTTTATGGTTTAAAATCTTTTGTATATATGTCTTATTTCTCTACAGTGTATGGGTTGGGCGTGGTATCTAGCTAATGATATGCAGTTCTACATTGTCAGTCCACTGATGCTGATACCACTCTATTAGTAAGTTTCTGTTTTGGAAAAAAAGAGTATTGCGAATAGTGAAACCCCAGATAAAATCGGAATCTGTCAGGTCTCAAATAAATATTATCTGTTATGTAGTCCCGTAAAGGTAAATTCATGTACATGTGGGCCGGAAATCCAAAACTAACAAAGGTTAGTATTAAGGCCTCGTTTCCACGGACAATGTTTCTTTGACAAAGAGGTTTGTTAAGATGAGCCAGGGCACGAACAAGATATGTAACAATATTGCGAATTATGAAAGGGGCATTACTAAAGAGCTAGGCATTAAAATGTTCCCTCGTGTATCGATGAGATAGAAATGTCCCTAGTTACGAACGATACCAACAAAAATGTATTAAATATTCGGTATTTGCATGTTTTGAAATATCAGATAGTATTATTTGTTTTGAGCAGGTCATATTAACTGAGCATTTGCATGAGAAAACTAACACTCTGGGTTTCTGGGCAGGTCGGACACAAACAAGGATGTACAGTCACAGAAAAAGTTAGAAGCTTGATACTTCGGATTTACTAAGAAGAAGCATCGTACTATATATGGTACCAAAGCAAAGAACTGCACTGCTGACCTGCGTCTTTGTTTGCGCATATGAAGATTGTTGGCGTTCTATTGCGGGAGCGCAACGGCATAATTTATTGTTCGTTGATTAATTTTGATTTCAGTTCCAAAGTGTTGGGTTCAATATCATGTGCAGCGTTCCTGATGTGTAGTGTGATTTCGACATGGGTCATTAGCGCAACTAACAATTTCGGGCCCAGCATATTAGACCTTAAGTAAGTTGCCAAGTTTGTTCACGTGTCATTTTATCAGACTTTCAAAAGTCAATTTTAGTGATTTTAATTGTATATTTATGACTTATGTATTAAATCATTACGAAAACTTGCCCATGCAATATATGGAGAATTTTTTCAGTAAAAAAAATGAAAATTTCATCAGAAAAAAATGGATATTTTTCTTATTTTTGCTCAAAACATAGATTGTGGGTACACGTTAGAACCGCCTCGTCGAGTGGAGCAAAAATAAGAAAAATAGGTATACCCCTGCATACCCCAGTTTTACTATATAAAAGTGGGGTTTAAGGGGGTATACATTACATGGACATGTTTTCCTGATGTAGTTGCACTCTGAATCTGATGGACATTTCTTTACTTTTAAGTGTTTGTCAAGTGAGATTGTTTTATTTAGTGGACTGATACCAGTCTTACTGCGAAGGATATGAATCATTTTATTTGATTTAAATTTGATATTAACTCAGATATTTCTTCTAAACCTGGTTAAACATTGAAATCCGTAACTGATTTGGAGGGGAAAAATGATTCATTGGCATGATATTTCCATATCAAATATTTCAGTCTGTAGTCAGTAACATCCTGCCATTATTCAAACTGACATTGTACGAAAAAGTACGCGCTCTTGATCTGTTTGTTTGTTGCGAGGGTTTATGTCACAGACAACTTATTTTGTTGAGAATACATGCGACTTTAGTTTCTTGGATGCGTCCATTTTAGACGATTTAATGCGCATCATATTGGTCTATGATAAACTCTTTCACACTTTGTTTTACAGACAAGTTTTGTCTTGTGTGAAAGCATTTTATAATGAATGCGAATCTAGTTGATTTGGATCTGATGCTGATTAAATTGCCTAGTATGATTGCATCCTTACCGTCAGGAATACATGTCCGTGAAATGATTACCCCCTCATACCCCACTTTTATACAGTAAAACTGGGGACAGAGGTATACCTATTTTAGCTCACCTGAGCCGAAGGCTCACAAACTTATATTATGGCCGTGCTCCGTTGTCTGTCCACAATTTCAAAGATCTCTTCTGAAACTGCTTGGCGAATCACAGCCAAACTTCACATGGAGCACCCTTATGAAGGGGGAACGAAAGTTTATATAAAAGGTCCAGATCACATGACCAAAATTGCCTTCATGGCTATAAACAGCAAAAACCGTTCAAACTCTTCTCCAGAAACAGAAAGCCTATGATTTTGAAACTTAGCATGAAGCATCAGGGAGAGGATCTCTACAAAGTTAATATAAATCATGACCCCCTGGAATGATCTTGGCCTCTTTATGACAAGGTCAACGTAGGTCGCCTGAATGGGAAATTATTGTCAAAATGTCACTTGAAGGGACAAACTTAAAGGAATTTATACGGTCCAGGTCATATATGACCAAGCTGGCCGCCATGGCTATAAATAACAAAAAACCTCTAAAAATCTCCTTTTACAGAACCAGAGGGCATATTATTTTGAAAATTATTATGAAAATGACAATCGAAGGGAAACTCAAAGGAAATGGGCAAATGGACAGAATATTTATGAGTCTGCCCCCACCTCGAGGCAATATACATGTATTACCATAAAAGTCAAAGGTCTTCTCTGAAACTGCTTGGCCGATCAAATCCAAATTTGATTTGAAGCATCCATAGAAACGGGGGAGTGGGGGGGGGGTGTGGGGCAATGTGTACACAAATATTCCAGGTCACATGACCAAGATAGCCGCCATGCCCAAATATGGTAAAAGCCCGTCATAAACCTTTTTATCCGGAATCGACAGACCAATTTCAACAAAATTTGGCATGTAACATTGTGGACTAAATAAATTATGTCCCTATGACGACCTTGTACTATCTTACGCTTGGAATTTAACGAAGCTTGAAACTGTTAGATTTATGTCGCGCTACATCAATGCGGATAGCTAACGGTAGATTAGGTAACGATTATGGAGTAGGAACGTTCACCTACACCAGTCAAGCTGGTTCTAGTGTGATCGACTATGTCATATTGGGACAACATGATTTTAGTTGTCTGAGTGATTTTCAAATACATTCTTTCTGTGAATGGTCTGATCATGCACCGATTTCATTCAATATAAAGTGCAATGTTGTGTCAAGTGTGAATGACAATCCGCAATATACAACCAGAGTGAAATGGAATGATGCACAGCGCAATGATTTTCGCCGTAGTCTGATTGCACGGCTAACTGACTTAAATATGATTGTTAATGATATAGATATTTCAAGTCGCCATTCTGTTAATTCTTGTATTGAAAATTTTACTTCTGTTTTGCATGATGTTGCAAGTCCTTTGTTTTGTAAGTACGTGCGTATAAATGCATCAAACACGTCCAGCTTATTGGACAATCGGGTATGTAAAAAGGCTGATTGGTTTGACCAGGAATGTAGTTCGGTTAAACGGTCATATCTGAATGCGCTGCATGATTTTAACCGTTACAAATCAAATGAGAATAGAATCAACATGTGTAATTTGAAAAGTATTTACAAGCAACTGGTTAAAAAGAAAAAAAGGAAATATGAATACAATAAACTTAAAGATATACAGCGTATGCGACACGCAAAACCAAAAGAATTTTGGAAGTTTTTTTCAAAACATAAGAAAGCAACTTCAAATATATCACTAAATCAGTTTTTTGAATATTTTTCTAATTTACAAAATAACTTCTCTACTGCTCAAGACCGAGAAAGTGAGGATTTTTGTTTAAATAGTGATTTTGACACTGATGACGGTAACTTTGAGGAGCTTGATAGACCAATAACCGCTCAAGAAATCGAGAGTGTAATTCGCTCACTGAAAAACAATAAGTCTTGTGGTATAGATCAGTTATTGAACGAATATTTTATTGAGTCTTTTGATATATTGTCTGCGCATCTTGTTGACCTTTTTAACGCCATTTTGTCGTCTGGAGTTTTTCCAAAACAGTGGTCAGAGGGTACTATTGTCCCGTTATTCAAAAAGAACGACCCTAATGACGGCAACAACTATAGGGGGATTACATTAGTTAGCTGTTTTTCGAAGCTCTTTACGGGTGTATTAAATAATAGGTTAAGCAACTGGGCCGAAAATAATAACATTTTAATATCTGACTCGCAGTTTGGTTTTCGCAAAGGGTGTTCGACCACCGATGCAATTTTTGTTTTAAACGCCATTATTCAAAAAAAGTTTTAAAAGAAAAAGGCAGATTATTCTGTGCATTCGTCGACCTTAAAAAAGCCTTTGACAGTGTTTACTTGAATGGTCACTGGTTTAAGTTGTACAAGTTGGGCATTAATGCAAAAATGTTAAGAATAATTAAGGATATGTGCAATGAGGTCAAAGTTTGTGTAAAAGGGTGTAATTCATATTCAGATTTCTTCGAATGTGCTTTAGGGTTGAAACAAGGGGAAGTAATTTCGCCAATTTTGTTTTCGTTTTTTGTGGAAGACCTAGAACTTTTCTTACAAGATGACCAAAACAGTGGGCTATCTTTGGATGACGTAACATTTATACTTATGCTATTTGCAGATGATATGGTAGTTTTGGGGAAAGATAAAGACGATTTACAACGTAGTTTAAACCTTTTAGAAACATATTGTGATAAATGGGGTCTAACAGTTAACACTGAAAAAACTAAAATTATGGTGTTTAGGAATAAGGGAGGGTTGCAAAATAATGAAATTTGGACTTATAAGGGCATGCCTCTAGAAGTAGTAAATGATTTTAATTATCTAGGGACTGTTTTTAACTATACGGGGTCATTTGCATTAAACCAAACAACATTATCTGGAAAAGGATTAAAAGCATTGAACTGTTTGTTATATAACATCAAAAAGTACAGTCTTAGACCAAAGGTTATATGTCAGTTATTTGACGCATTCGTCGGTTCAATTTTGAGTTATGCTTGTGAGATTTGGGGCTTTGGTAAATGTAAAGAAATAGAGAGAATTCATCTAAAATTTTGTAAAGCACTACTTAAAGTTAAACGTTCCACGTGTACTATGGGTGTTTATGGTGAACTCGGAAGGTATCCACTATATGTAAATAGATATGTACGTATCATCAAATACTGGTGTAAAATATTGCGCTCTAATAATATATTGATAGGTCATATGTATAATTCCTTGGTTGAAGCCTGTAATAACGGTGTAAATAACTGGGCTAAAAACGTTAAAGTACTTTTAGATAGTTATGGATTTTCTTTCGTGTGGAGTAATCCTTTTTCTGTGAACTTAAATACTTTTCATCTTTGTTTTAAGCAAAGAGTTTTGGATGCTTTTAAACAAAAATGGTATAATGATATTATTAATTCTAGATCCTTGACTTTATATAAGGAGATTAAGCAGTCCTTCGAATTTGAAAGCTATTTAGATGAACTCTCTTGTAGGACCAGAGTAGCATTATCACGGTTACGACTATCCTCCCATCAATTACGTATTGAAACGGGACGCTATACCCAACAGAGAAGAGATAGAACTATGCGTATTTGTACATTATGTGATATGGCGGATTTAGAGGACGAGTACCACTTTGTCATTATATGTCCAATTTATGAAGCAATACGAAGACAATATATTCGCCCATTATATTATAAAAGACCCAGTATGTATAAATTCATAAATCTAATGCAATCCAAAAAACTGTTAACGCTAAGAAATTTAGGAAAGTATTTACAAGAATCCTTCGAATTACGAAAGTCACTTATTAATGCATAATAACATTTTCTAGTATTTAAGTAATTTTTGTTGTTTGCCATATGTACAACCATGTCTAAGCTTGTTAATTTGCATCACGGATTTCATCCTCCAACACTTCATTTTATCCATGCAATGCAAAATTGGAAATGTACTTTAAGAATCACATGGACTCTATGTTGTTATTTCCTGTTACAATTGATAATGTAGTATAACCAAGTTATTTTCATGCTTTTAGTCCGGTAGAAAAGAGCTGAATTCAGAGAGGACCTGGAATTGAGTTCTAAAGTTTTTTTCTTTACTGAATCTTGTTTAGCAGACCTTGCCCTTGAAGAATCCAAGTGATGCCACTTTGGCATAATTGAGCATTTTGATATATTCAAGATGGTGTCCAAGATGGAAGCCAGAAATAGCAAAAATTAATATTTTTCGTCTGAGAGGACCCTGAATTAAGATCTAAAGTGTTTTTCTTTACTGAATCTTGTTAAGCAGACCTAGCCCTTGAAGAATCCAAGTGATGCCACTTTGGCATCATTGAGCATTTTGATATATTCAAGATAGTATCCAAACTGGAAGCCAGAAATAGCAAAAATCAATATTTTTACATATATGGGACAAACTATGGCTTGATTTATTGGTTTGCTCTTGAGTAAGGCATGGATAAAGAAGTTATGAAACATAACAGTTCATAACAAGTCATAGCATTTTTTGTAGCTTTAAGAAACAAAGATGGCATCCAAGATGGCGGCCATGATAAGAAGCACAAAAACACAATTTTACCTGTTCACATTTGAGATGCTGTGCTAATGTAAACATTTTGTGTAAGACACTGTATTTTAAGAAATGGAGGCATGTCGTTTTCACCAATTATTTTAATTACAATATGCAGGATGGCATCCAAGATGGTAGTCAAAACATCAAAACTGTATTTCATGATTACGCTTGTGTTAACTGTGCAATACTTCATTTCTTTGGCAACCTGCATAATAATATACATGTCATCCATCTGTGTATCATGTCAGTCCAGTCTAATTTTGGCCATAATCTATTCAGTGCAAAGAGCTTAGATGTTTCCGAAAATTTTGCCAAGCAGTAGCTCATATATGAACGCGGATCAGACAAAAGAGGTCTGGGCCGTAAAGTACATTGTATGCAATCAAGATTTAAAAACCAAATAAATTTGTAATATTTGGCATGCTCTGATATTTATGCCAAACTGCTTTGATATTGTAAAACAATCCAAGACACATATAATATCTTATGAAACAAAGATATAAGTATCACGCATATTGCCATGGTAACCGATGCGCCATAAGAAATACCCTCATTTTAAGAAAAGGTACGCACTTTGTTGTACATATTTCATCAAATTGTGTGTGAACTTGTGCCAATTTCATAACAGTGGTATAGGTGTTGAATTTCAAGGAACACATAGAAATTTGAGAATTTCAGTCATAGATTCTTTTCAGTACAATGGTATAAAGACGTTAATATCATCAATGTCAAAACGCCATCAATATTTTTATGGCGTCATGCTTAGATTGCTACACACCTTTTGATTCTCATATATTTATGGAGATAATCTTTTCAAACTCTCAGGAAATACTCAGCTAAACCTGGTCTTTCACATTGTTATTTATGTATATATTAATTTTGAATTTTTAGGACATAAGACCCCTCTTGTCCGATCTCGGCCCATATATATATTAAGCTACACAAGAATCACAATAAAGCGACACAGTAGCCCATACTCTGAATTGAGAGGTTGATGTTTTGAGTCCGCCACAACAGAGTTGTGCATGCCATGCTAACCTTTCCATAGTGCTGAATATAATAGTACTGGTTCATACCAATGCTCCATCTCAACATGACTGATTGTTAATTTAATGGATTGTTATTTAAGAAATAATTTTACTTAACAGTGAATTATCGTGATTAACGCGGGATGTTGGAGGGCAGATTGCGATGTATTAATTCACGATGGTATGAAAGATAAATGTTCAAATCGCATGTAAACATTTTTAAAACACAACTGTCTGTTCATTTATGTATTTATTGTTGTCTTGGCAAGAATGAAGATTGTACAACCAAGTCCTGCTCAGCAGCAACCGCAGAATTGGAATTAAATAACCACCCTGCAATACCTTGATCACAATGCCGTTACCAATGACATAACAATAGCTGATTGTGTCGCATTCTGAAAGGGCATGAACACTAAATTAAATCAGGTAAGGATCAATTTTTTTATTATTATTCCCGATTGTTTCTCTGCATCAATAATGGCAGGCCTCTGTTTCACTGGTGATGACTTTTCCCCAACAATACTTAGTCTGTGAGTCAGGTACTGAAAACATAACAGTACAAATGCATCTGTGTCATCTATAGTGGCTGAAATCCTTTTCAGATTTTCAAGTGCTGCCAACAACATTTACTGCATACGGATGCCCCCTTCTTCATGGGTGCTTTTCATAGCACTTCTTTCAATGACAATACCCTTACAAACTTCTGAAAGTACATGTCATCTTCTGCCTTTTAAACTATCAACTTAGAATTCTGATTGTTTGCTACACTAATTTACTAATAAGTTTAATCAGCTACTGTTGGTTTTCTATCACTGTCTGTACAACACTTGGTGTGAACAATAATTGCATGTTTTGTGACATTGTTGTGCAAAAATTTTATCTACCAAATACCAGGTAAACATCATTCACTTTTGGGTTAGTTTGGAAATTGTCCACATTGTACTTTGGCGGACCATTAGAAGACCAGTATATAAAATGACAGATCGAGTCATCTGATATAGAACAAATGATTTTCTTTTTATTTGACCCACATATACTTTTGTTTGTGATACTATCTTCGTCTTGCTTTGAATATCACCTGTATATGTATCTGCAAATATCAAGGTTGCTTTGGCAAACTCATGTGCTAATGTGTTTATGCCTTTGTCATATGACCTTGCCTGTTGTCCAAATCACTCTAGTGCTAATCAAGATGGTAGCTACTGCTTCATTATTACCAACTGTAAGATCATTTATACTGTTGCTTGAGTTTCTACATATTAAAAGTTGCCTCATTAAAGCTTGTATATTATTTGCTTTCAAACTGTTTCATTGTTTTTGTACCTAGTTTGAGATGTTTATCAACACTCGCTACCTTTTCACCCATCCTTCCACCATCTTGAAATACACAATATTAAAATACAAACTTGCTCTATTATCCTTTATCTTAATAAGGCAAAATGTCTAGAGTAATGACTTTTAAGTGCTAAGTGTATTCAGTGCGGGAAAATGTTAAAACTCAATTCTAGGTCAAATTCGTTTTGTGCAAGAAATCATGGCTGCCTTCTTGAATGCCATCTTTGATATGATAATTACTGCATCTTGATAGACAAACTAGCTTGAGCAATGTATCTGAAAGTTAAAGTGCTAATTGTATGAATCAAAACTTGAAAGTAAAACCACAAACATGAAAAACCTTGACTTATTTATGTTTTATAAGAAAAATGACAGCCATCTTGTATCCTATCTTGAAAAACTGTGATAGAATGTACATACTTACACAAATCTGATACATATTCATCAATTGGCACTGAAATAACCACAGTTTCACCAGATAAAAACAATCAGAGACCCGTATTCAAGAATATTTTATATTCTGGCCGCCATCTTAAACGCCATCTTGAAAATACAAAAATGCTCAATGATGCCAAGGTGGCATCATTCAGATTCTTCAAAGGTAATGTCTACTGAACATGATTCGGTAAAGAAAAAAACTTTAGAACTCAATTCCAGGTCAGTTTTGTTTTCTGCCGGACTATTTATTTCATAAACCAGTCAATAATAAGATAAGAAATATGATTAGCAATATGTACATGTATTAGACATTTTTCACTTTTGAACGTAAATGTTGCTGGCGCGTGCGGTTACGATTTTCGGTGTGATGGGGGACGACTCGTGAGGGCATATTTGAGACTATGACGAGGGGCGATATGAATAATTACTTGGTAAAAACTACCTATTGCCTAACGGAGACCAATTAAACAAGACAGGCAAAAAAGAAATAGTCCACGACGTCTTACTCTGTAGCTCAGTAGGTAGCATGTATGGAATAAAACCAAAAGGTCCTGGGTTCGAGTCCGGCTAGGACAAAAATTATTTTTCTATTCTTAATTGCTTCCTTTTTTCGCATCTGTGACAATATAGCTTAGAAAATGAAAAAGAAAAGAAAAAAAAAATGCAAAACTCACAAAATGCACTACTGCATTTATACTAAAATCGTTAATTTGTGGATTAAAGTGTGTAGTAAGAAGGCAGTCCGCACGTATAGGTTTTTCACTAAGTCTTGTTGTCTTTTCACCGATTTAAGCCGGTAGCTTGATCGTAATCGGCAGAAGAGCGGACCCGCGACCGATCCTCACGTCAACATTTATTTTCTGAAGATAATGCGGCTAGGATAAGTTGACCGCCTCTAATGACTTAGCGGCCCCCGTGGCCGAGCGGTTGAGAGCGCCGTTTCTTAACTCACTCGTTCATCTCACCGCTGTGTCTTGTGTGTGTTCGAGCCCCACACTGGCCACATATGATACAAGCCAAGTTCAACTTGCGGGAGTGCCAGGTGGTTTTTCTTAGGGTGCTCACGTTTTCACCCCACCTACTGATTGATGAGCTGAAATAATCTTGAAAGGGACGTAAAACTGAACTAAAATGCGCAAGACAATAAATCAAATAGTATAGTGTACATGTTCATATACATGTATATCTGTGTTTATTAGATGTAAAACTACAGTTTCACGTGCTGTCTCGTGAGCGAACATAATTCATTCTGTTTATATTTCAAACAGATTATCTGCTTGATGTCGAAGTTTCGCTCATTCGACAGTCATCTGCGTGCCATACGAAGTGCGATGGAGGCAACATCCTACATGTAGCTATTTTTCGCCAAGCCACACAACTAATTTTGTTTATTGTAGACATTCAACAGTAATTCAGCCATATCCAGTGTGCTGGTTACGATGTAGTAAATTGATTTGGCAAGACATAAGTTTTCTTTTTGGTCCATATTTATTCTGTGTGATATTGTACATGTATGCGTGTTGTTTACCTGGTTGAATTCAAATAAATATGATTACAATAAAACTAACACAATATTATTTTTATGAGTTGCTAAAGTGTTTCCATAAAGCACTCCATGTCGTAGTGGTTCAGTCAGTCGCCTCGTAAAACGGGCCGCGCGTTCAATCCAACGCGTAACTCCGTCTTTCGGTCGAGACCAGGGTCCAGTATGTAAATAGTTGTTATTTGCACGTGAGACACCGAATATTCCTCGTTATATGGTTTACATTAAACATGCGTGCATGATGGACTGTAAATGCATTTTTTTTCTTATAGGCGCGAGTAACATCGGAGAATTTTTGCTATCTGTTAAAATCTAATCAGGGCCCAGAATTACACTACGCCCACCTTAGTGAGGATGTGAAATTTAATTGTATCGATTCCAGGTCATTCTATTGATTACATATAAGAGTCTGATTGTGCTCATTTCAGATCATAATTTCGTTTTTATACAATTTTCGCCCCGTTCAAGATCATTTTAGTCATATGAGACGGATAAATCAGTAACAAGGTGGGGGGGGGGGGAGAGAACCCTGAGAAAACGACTTGGCACACCCACAAGCAGAATTTGGTTTGTGTCACCTGTGATTGTAAGACTGATCAATTGGGCAGCAACCTACGACGAAGTGTTCATTGTCTTGGTGATCATATGGTTGTTGCCAAAGCGATATTGCTTTTTTCAATTACTACATTTTATCACATGTTGTGTGATGTTGCATCAATCTTTGCTGTAAGGACTTTTGTTGTATCGCAGGCATTTACGATGTTGCTTATACTGATAGACAATTCCTGAATATACATATTCATGCACAGTATATCACGCAGACAATTTACGTGCTCAACTTACCGGCTTTTTATATGTAAACAAACGAAACGACATCCGTGAACCTAATATTGTGCTGTGTTTGGCTGTTGAAATTTTGTCCCACGGCCCCTCGAAAAAAAAAAATATCAAGCAGGATCAGTTATCAAACCACATTGCTGCTTGACAAGCCGAAAACAGTTAGTGTTAACGGCATGTGTTCGTCCTTTTAAATCAGGGACCGCGGGTTTGATCCCGGGATCCTTAAGTCTGTCGGATGATACTACAAACTGATGTCTCGTTTCCATATGACCTTTGCTGTTGGATTAACGTTAAACCTCAAATCAACAAACCAATTAAATTTAATATTTATTTAAATTCTGATTGAGTAAAAAGCTTATGCGCATTTATGCTCGCCCGATTCCGGACGCAAAAAATGCCCATATGAGTAAGGTTAAGAATGATCAAGGTGTTGTACATGTAGCTCTGTTGTCAGCATGTGTAATACATGTGCACTAAAATGGTGCCGTGTATTTTGACGCTAGCATAACAAAACCTTAACAAGCAATATACAGTGTTTTTAAAGTTGTAAAAAATGAAAATTTTCAGTTCAACATTCTTATCTTTTTATTTTGCTCAAAACATAGATTGTTGGTACACGCTAAAACTGCCTCGCAGAGGCAGTTCTAACGAGTACTCACAATCTGTGTTTTTAGATGCATGGACATCCTAAGTTAACCTTGCCGTAAAATAGGTCAATATCATCCCTGGGTCATGATTTAGGCCATGTATAAACTTTGTAGATGCTTAATGCCAAGTTTCAAAATCATAGGCCTACTGGTTTTGAATCTTACATTTTAAAGGTTTTTGCAGTTTATAGCCATGGCGGCCATTTATACAATCTTTCGTTCCCTTTCCATGAAGTGTGGCTTTGATCGGCCATGCGGTTGCAGAGATGTTTGAATATTTTGGTCATATGCATGTATATAGCCCCCGGGCAGGAGCAGACACACTCCTGGGGACTACATGTTTTCATGGACATAAATCTTCAGTACCTTTGCATGCTCATCGCGAGTTTCCACCCATTTACATGTAATTACATTTAACTTATTTTCCCCATTTAAATGCATGGGCGACCTAAGTTGACCCTGCCATAAAATAGGTCAAGGTCATCCCTGCATTATGATGTATACCAACTTTGTAGAACTCTATTGCCTGATGCTTCAAACTTAGTTTCAAAATCATAGGACTTCTGCTTCTGGGAAGAAATTGTTTTAAAGGTTTTTGCTATTTATAGCTATGGCGGCCATCATAGTCATGTGACCTGGGTCATTTATGCAAACTTTCGTTCCCCCTTCCTAAGAATGCTCCGCAAGCAGTTTAACTTTGGTTTGCCATTTGGTTTCAGAAGAGAATATCATGGAAATTGTTGACGGACGACGTCGGACGGACGACGGGGGCATGGTCATCCTATAAGCTCGCTTTTTGAGCCGAAGGGCTCATGTGAGCTTAAAATAGGTATACCCATGCATACCAAAGTTTTGCTGTATAAAAGTGCGGTTTATGGGGTATTCACGGACACGTTATCCTGATATGGATAACCGACCAACTTATGTGCTCGAGATGACTTGAAATATGTCAAAACGTTGTAAGGCGTAGAATAAAAAACTGCACATAAAATTAAAGATCAACTTATGTTTCAAATCGTAAATCATGCCATGTATACATGTATAAAGTTTTCTGTGCGTCCACGTGAAAATGTAGCTTAGCAGAACCAATGTACGTATATACATAAGCCAGTATGTAAAATGTCACATGGCGATAACAAATAGTTGATATTGGTTTTTCCCACCAACAGTTATGGTCATATGAAGCCGGGACCTCGGTTTATCGAACGAGCGACGCCTAGTTATACACACGAGTGTCTAAAATAATCGAATTCGGCATTGGAAGCTGTTAAAATGGAAGCATTTTCTTCGCGCCAAGCATTTGTAAATCCGACTCGTATTGAACGAGTAACGCATCTTTAATGGCAAACATGATAAGTGATATATATTTGATGCGATTTTAGAAAATATTGCGTGTCAAAGGTCACTTCTGGTTCCTTGTTCCATCAGAATTAGACAGTTTAACGGAAAGACAACAATTTTCATTTGTAGGCGTTTCGTTCTCTCGCTCAACCTGCGAAACGAGTCAAATGTTCTTATTAAAATCATTTTGTACCTGTCTTATATCAACTACGTATTTTTTTTTTTTTTTTTTTGCCATGTGATTTTAAGAGGCGACTGACTGAGCCACTGCGAGACAAAGTCCTCTACGGAACGTGTTTGCGTGAGTGTGTGTTTGTGAGTTAGAGTGTGTATGCGCGCTTAAAAGTCAGAATATTGTTGTCCTGTTTTAGGGTTAAGCAAGGTTCGCAGCACGTTTGATCAGCTGGCTAACCTGCACACCGATACGCTTCGTGACCGCGCTCCTTTTCTGTGTATGGAGAGGTCTAACAAAATACCGATGGAAATATTCCGTCTAGCAACACGTAATGAAAACCAGAGGACCAATGGTCCTGTAAACGCTCTACGGGGGTCCGGACCCCCCCCACCCCCCGGATTCTGAAAAGTTTACCTAAACAGGGTAATTTTGGGATTTTTTTTTCTGAGGGGGTTGGACCCCGCGCCCCCCCCCCCCCTCGTCTGCGACAATATTTTACCATTTTGGTTGGACCCCCTCTCGTAAAAATGTCTGGCTCCGCAGATCAAGGTCTTCCAAGGGTCATCATTTTATCAAATTATGATGGGCTGGAGTCATCGATGCTACATACCGATTTTCGTGAAAATCGGCCTGCTGGCTCTGGTGAAGAAGATTTTTGAGTGGTTTAGCCAAATATGGGCGTGGCGGCCATCTTGGTAATGCAACCCAGATTTCACAAACAAACTTTCGTTCCCCCTACCCATAGATGCTCCACATAAAATTTCAATTTGATTGGCCAAGCGGTTTCAGAGGTGAAGATTTATTTTTTTCATATTCAGTTTAACGTCTCTTTCAAGATAATTTCAGCTCATATGAAACGGGCCAATCAGTTGGGGCGAAAACGGCAGAACCCCGAGAAAAACCACCTGGCACACCCGCCAGCAGAACTTGGCTTGTCTCACATGTGGCCAGTGCGGGGC
The DNA here is from genome assembly GCA_964017185.1 of Rugalucina vietnamica. NCBI lineage: Eukaryota > Metazoa > Mollusca > Bivalvia > Lucinida > Lucinidae > Rugalucina > Rugalucina vietnamica. The sequence continues at coordinate 44,910,142 of OZ024870.1, forward strand.
GCGATCCTACACCAGAGACAGCGGTGTGATGATCGAGTGATTAAGAAACAGCGCTCTCAACCGCTCGACCACGGGGGCTGCCATGAAGATGTTTTAAAAGTGTGTATGAACAACAGACTGGTCAAGGTCAAAGGATGACCTTGACCTAAATTAATTACATACTTACATCTACTCCATTAGTTGTCTGCATCTGCCTTTTTTCAGGTCTCAGGCTGCAATCGTTTTCGAAAAAATCAATAGTTTTCACTTTTTCCCATGTAACAGCCTGTTTCCAAAATTAAGCTTGCCGTAAAACAGGCCAAGGTCATCCCAGGGCCATCATTTTATTAAACTATAATGGGCTGGAGTCACTGATGGCGGCTATCTTTGTCATGTGACTCGGATTTCATGATCAAACTTTCGTTCCCCCTACCCATGGATGCTCCACATAAAATTTCAACTTGATTGGCCAAGCGGTTTCAGAGATGAAGATGTATGAAAAGTGTGTATGGAAAACAGACTGGCCAAGGTCAAGAGATGACTTTGACCTAATTTAATCACATACTTTTATCTACTCCATTAGTTGTCTGCATCTACCTCTTTTCAGGTCTCTGGCTGCAATCGTTTAAAAAAATCAATAGTTTTCACTTTTTCCCATGTAAAAGCCTATGTTTCCAAAATTGACCTTGCCGTAAAATAGGTCAAGGTCATCCCAGGGTCATCATTTTGCCAAACTTTGATGGGCTGGAGTCACTGATGGTATATACCAAGTTTCGTGGGAATCGGCCCGCCGGTTCTGGAGAAGAAGATTTTTGAGTGGTTTTTACCATATATGGGCGTGGCGGCCATATTGGTCATGTGACATGGATTTCGCGATCAAACTTGAAATGCCGCTACACAAGGAGGATCCACATAAAATTTCAACTTGATTGGCCAAGTGGTTTCAGAGAAGAAGATTGTGGACGACGACGAAGACGGACGACGGATCATGGCCATCCTATAAGCTCTCCTTGTGAGCCTTCGGCTCAGGTGAGCTAAAAAAAAGACTAGATGTTTCTTAGTTTTATAATCATTTATTTACTTGAATATAACATTGTGTTAGTTTGAAGATTAATTATATTTATTTGAAGTCAACCAGACAAACAGCACGCATACTACAAGAGAATAAATGAGGATCATACAGAAAGCCTGTGGCTTGCAAAAATCATCTAAAATTCGTAATTATCGCACTCGATATGGCTGAAATACTGTTGAAGGCCTACAAAACCTCAAATTATTAGTATGGCTATATGCATAATGTAGTTAGGATATCGCCCTTATGACATGCAGATGGGTGTTGTATGGGATCAAAACGAAACATCAACCAAATAAACCCCACCAAGCTTTCGAGTATCTGTTTGAAATACATGTATAAACATGCCAAATGAATTATGTTCGCTCACGAGACAGCACGTGAAACTGTAGTTTTTACACCTTATATATATATACATATGTCTTTACAGGTACACTATACTATTTGAGTTAGTGCCTTACGTCCGCGGAAAACATTTAAAGTCATTCAGGGTGGCTAACTTATCCTAGCCACATTATTCCTGTACAAAGAGATCAGGAAAAGGCGCAATCAGCAAAAGATTCCCACTCCAAAAACCCGAGATGGGAAAAAACCAAACTAACAATCAGGTACCTATACCATGAAAACATTTCGTAAGCCGAATGAGCAGCTATTTTCCCAATAGGTGGCCAATCAGTTACCTTAACAAGCCTTCAGAATATGAACATTTTTATGTCCCCAAGAAAGAGATCGCTCGAAGATCAGCTCTTCTACCAAAACAAATACGATCGAGCTGTCGATTTCAACAGAGAGAGAAACATTAATGTGAGGTGCCGTCTCGCACTTCAATTCCTTTACGATTTAAGTATTTTATGTGCAAGGGCATTTCCTGATTCTTGCATTCGCCAATAAATATAATCAGCTGATAATACATTTTTTTTTATTTCCTTGGATTTATTGTCACAGGGGAGACAAATAAAGAAAAGAAAAAAAGGGGTCCGACCAGGACTCGAACCCATAACCTTTCGTTTTGAATCCTAACTTGCTACCTACTGAGCTACAGAGATAGACGTCCTACACTATAACATTTATTGCATGTCTTATTTAATTCGTCTCCGGTGGGCTGTTGGTAGTTTTGACTGTGTAATTCTTCATATTGCCCCTCGTCTTAGTCTCACATATGCCCTCACGAGTCGTCCCCCATCACAAAGAAAGTCGTAACCGCACGCACCAGCAGCATTTACGTTCAAAAGTGAAAAATGTCTATTATGATATCCATCTGCTATTTGTGACCTTTGTAATATGTTTGTCAAATTATGTACTGATAGACTAGAAACTGTATAGTTTATGTCTGAATAAATTTGTCTATGTCTATGTCTATGTCTTACGGCAAGGTCAACATAGGTCGCCCATGCATTTGAGTAAAATTGTCAATATGTCATTTGAAGGGAAAACTTGAAGAAGGAAACGTTCAAATGGCGAGGTGGTTCTAACGTAAGCCTACAATCAATGTTTTGAGCACAAATTATATATATATATATAAAAAAAAAAAAAAAAAAAAATATCAATTTCTTTTTATTTTCATTTTCTGTTGAAAAGATCTCTGTATATAACTGGGGCGGGCGGCGTGTTTTCGTACTGCTAAAAGCCAGTATTAAAATCTTTGCGTTTACTTACAGCCAAGCGAGAGCGGGGGCGATGTTCGATAAAATCTATATTAAACCTTGGTGTCGAGTAGGACCATATGCTGTTGGCTTCTTCACCGGATACCTTCTATATAAAACAGACTGTAAAGTCAGGATGCCAAAGGTACCAACATTTGAGCCGCCTCGTGGAAAACCCAACAATGTGGTTTCGGACTAGGTCCGACACAAACCGGGCTGTACAAGCACAGAAGCAGGCTAGAAGCTTGAGATTTTGGATTTAGAAAGTAGAGGAATTGTACTATCCATGTAGCAAAAACAAAGGCGCTGATCAGCTTCGCGGTTACCGCGAAACTGATCTGCGCCTTTGTTTTCGCCTATGCAGATTGTTGATTTTCCAATGTGGTGGCTCATTTATTCCAAGATTGTCTTCGCATCTATCTGAATCTATATTGTAGTCGTATTGATGTCATTTTCGTGGCCTTCGGACATTTTGTACCAATAATTCGCAGAGTGGGAAATTTGTGGCACCACCAGATCTTATTAAGGTCACGGTTTATGACTGGTCGGTATTATTCCCCAATCCTGTTCATGAATGACTAAATCAAAATATAATATTGTTACTATTATAATGGTGTAAATTCCGGAAATACATGTACAAATCGTCCCTCCTAACTAGCATGTTCCTGCAACGTGATATAACGCTATGCAAAGAAATGGGAATGCTAAATCAAGAATTAACGTTATCTCGAATGACTTTAAGAGACGGCAATATACAGTTGTTCACTTGTTAGTTGATGTTTCTACGATAATTTCAGATTGTAGTTCTCATTGGATGGGTTGTTGCAACAGCTGTAGCATTACTCGTGCTTTATGGGCTGTACAACGAAGATAAACTATTTCCTGACTTGAGCGTACAAGTGTCGGCATTTTACGCCGCTACGCATCGCTCGGCCTGGGGAGCAGCAGTGTGTTGGGTTATTTTTGCTTGCGCTACGGGTTATGGAGGTTTGTCCCACACTATTTTCATTAAAACGAAGATATTAGTGCATTACGAAAACATGCCCATGCAGAAAACTTGCCCATGCAATAAAGAGATTTTTTTAGCTGAAAAGTTTTGCTATTTTTTCTACTTTTGCTCAACACATTGATTGTGGGTACACGCCGATGCGGTTCTAACGAGGACCCACAATCTATGTTTTTGGCCAAAATAAGAAAAGTAGGTATCAGTTTTACTATATAAAAGTGGGGTTTAAGAGGGTATTCATTGCACGGACCTGTTTTCCTAAAGGCAGTATTCTAAATGGCAGTAACGCCTGCCATTGGGTATCGTTTCACTGAAAAAAAAAATATAAAAAAAAAGATAAATAAATAGATAAAAAAAAAATAAAAAAAAAAATAAATAAGTAATTAAATAAATAAAATCGCGATTAAGCGCCCCCGTATCAGGCTTTTACATTGATGTACATGTATATGAATCGGAACTGCATTATTGTCATTTGTATTCCAATCAGGGTTCGTGAATACCTTGCTGTCTTGGAAGGCTTTGGTACCTCTGTCCAGACTGACATACTGCGCCTACCTAGTACACCTGGTTGTCATGGACGTCTATCAGAACAGCAAACGGTCTCTGGTCTACTTCACAGACCTTGAAGAGGTAAATAACACATTACGAAAACTTGCCCACGCAATATACAGAGATTTATATTTCTTTTTGTAAAAATTGAAAATTTCATTAAAAACTTTTGGATATTTTTCTCAGAACATTGGTTGTTAGAGTATCCAAAATCTAATTTTTGGGCAAAATAAAAAAAATGTATACCCCTGCAGATCCCAGTTTTACTATAAAAAGTGGGGTTTAAGGGGTTATAAGAATAAAACAGAGATCCTTTAAGAGAAACGAACATATTAGTGAGAAAGGGGATGGGCCATACCGCGGTTTCGGCTACTTAAGCCCATTAAGTGACCCTATAGATTAACTGTAAATTTACATTTTTCAACAGCGTAGTCATTACAAAGACTAGTAAAAACCAAATGGGGGTCCAAAAATTAAACCAGTGGTTAGAAAATGAATTTAAACCTAAAATAATTGTCTGATTTTCAGAATACCCTCGCTAAAAAGAAAATATAATCTGCACTATACCTTACTGATTATATACCTCAACACTCTAGCGCAATAAACTTCGATTCCGTTTTACCGCTATGTTTGGTTAGTGTCTCTGATACATGTGTGAACGCCATTTTTGTGTTTACTTGATGTTAGGCGTTGATTTCAACCAGGGGCCCAGAATTACAATCTTCCCTTAACCTTACAAAAACACTGAGACTTTTTACACCTGAAAAAAAAAATTTCAGTGGAAAAGTTTTGATATTTTTCTTATTTTTGCTAAAACATAGTTTGTGGGTACACGTTAGAACCGCCTCGCCGAGGCGGTTCTAACGAGTACCCACAATCTATGTTTTGGAGCAAAAATAAGAAAAAAAAAAAAAAAAAACAGGTATACCCCTGCAAACCCCAGTTTTTTTCTATATAAAAGTGCGGTTTATGGGGTACAGTTCACGGACATGTTAAAAAAGACCTTAGTTAAGGAGACAAATTTTGACTCCATGTTCACCGTTAAAATAAATGTTTTTTCAAAAGTATACAGATGTGTAAAATAAAATGTCATTTACATTATAAAACCCGTAAGTTTGATTTTAGTACGTTTTAGATGCATCTTTTTGAATGCTGAAACTCGCCACCTTAACTTAGCCCAGAGCCTCATTAGAGTTCGTCATAGTTTGGTACTTAATTACGTAACTGACAGTATTTTCAGTTGTTTGTTCATTTTTGGATAGTCCATATACTGCACACTTGAAAATCTTTAAACAATTTCATATTTTGCTTTTGGCAAATAGTGGCTTATAGATGATAGCGTGGCGTTTTGCATAATTAGCGAACATGTACATGTAGCATCAAATGCTGAGAATAGTTACACGTTTCTCTTCTTTTATTTTTGCAGATTTACTGGTTTGTTGCCCATCTGGTTATGTCCTACGCATCGGCTTTCGTTGTATCTCTAACGTTTGAGGCACCGATGATGGGACTTGAGAAAGTCTTGCTGGGACGAGGGAAAAACAGTTAGCATATGACATTCTTGCTAAAGTTGATATTAGATAGAATGCTATTGTTTTATTTTTATATTTGCTCAAATCATAGGTTACATAAACTGTGCATACAGCACTGTCGGGAAACAGAATCCTTGTAGACTTTCATTTGTGCACACGTTACAGGTAAATTTAACAGTACGAACTAAACCTGAGTTCGGATAATATTTGTTGCTGTTTGCGCGTAAGCTATTTGTGAAATGTTTACCTATCCTGTCATATGCAACACATAATTATTATTGATTGTCTAACTGTAAAAACTGTCACATGCTTTCATCTGGTCACTGAGATCACTTCGGAAACTTAAAAGTTCCGAAGTGTCCTAATGTTGACAAATGTTTAAAAGAGAAAATATTGCTAAATACTGATTCTAACACACCTCGCCTATATAGCCAATGGTAAAAAAACGTGTTATATTGTGCAACAATTTCACTGGGCGAATAAGCGTGACGTTACTTTGCGGCATTTGTGACGTCAGCTATCCCACAAAGCAGCGTTAGACGGTGAAACGTCGTTTTAGCACACAACAAACGTAATAAGTGCGTGTAAATACCAGCATTACAGTCAAATATTTGGCGGGGTATCTGCAATGCAATGGCGGAAAACTGAACGATATCGACGGTTTCAGCAACATTTATTCCGTTTATTGTGTGTTAGAATCGAAATAGATCAGCTCAAGTGCGTGAATTGTTGAGTAATAATTCACTGTTTGTCGGTCAGTTGTAAGAAGATAAATCACTCGCGCTACGCGCTCGTGATTTGATCTTCTTTACAACTGACCTCCAAACAGTGAATTATTACTCAACAATTCACTGCTAGAGCTGATCTATTTCTTAAATATAATATGCCGCATATGATAGAATGCATATAACCATTTTATTTCATATACAGCTCCGTTTCATTAGTTTAATACATACCGATTTGTTTCATAAGTAATGGCATAGCAGTCCCCGTACATGAAGCTTGGCCAATTTTTATTGGGTGTTTGCAGATTTGAACGGATTTCGCTAAGTCAAACCTTATACATAGAATTATTCACTGATTGTAACAATTTAGATTTTGATCGATTTATAAATAGATAATAACACATCAAATATGATTAACGAAATAACATAACATCTGTGACACAAATACCAATGTTAACAGTGATTTCTCACATTACAGGACAGTTTGAACTTAAAATTTATTGTTCCAATAAAAGGACAGAGCGTCCAGGAGACTACACCTTACATAATATTTGGTCTACCCTATGTACAGTCGGGGTTGGTTAAGCTTGAAATCTTGCATCCTACTAGACTGCCTTACCTTGTTTGGACTGTCGTTTCGCCATTTTGTGTCGCAGTACCTTTTCGAGCGGCTTTCTTTGGATCAAATATTTATATTCAACTGTTTGACCAGTGTTATTTGTAAAAACAAATGGTTGTATGTGTAATTATGTATCAAACGCTGACTGATTGTATAATTTGGTGTACCACGGCTATTTGGGTGCAATATTTCAAGCTTTAATAAAGTTGAATATACACAGGGTAGACCAAATATTATGTTAGGTGTGGTATGCTGGGTGATATGCCCATTTAACGATATAATCTGTTTTGGGTTGAAACTTTCTTGAAGAGCATAAAATCAATGTTAAAGTTGATATTTGTATCCCTGAAGTTATGATATTTTGCTTGTCATTTTGATGTGTGACTATTGATAAATCAATCGATTAAAATCTAAAATGTTACAATCAGTAAATAGTTTTATGTACGAGGGGAAATCCAAAATAACGTGAACTTTTGCTGTAGCTTGAACATGCATAGATAAATTTTAGAATAATGCATATTGCGATAAATCAGAACATTCGTATACATGTATCAAGATAAGATAAAACAATTACACATTTCGTAAGTATCGCAAACACGCCGCGCCATTTTAAAACCATGGTGACGCAAAGGCGGCGCACGCGAATTTTCGGTCGTGTCCTGTGTCACACATGTCTCGATAAAAATTAAAATAGGCATGCAAATCGCGCCAAACTTAGTCCAGTAAAAGCTCGTTGTTTAGATAATGCTGTGCATAAGTTTCAACAAAATTGAGTCATGCGTTTCTGAAATTTTTTTATCAATTGTGCGCTTTCAGCCTGCATTTAACGTTAAAAACGTTGTCGCCATACACAGCTTAAATCTATGCAATTACTAAACTTGCCGCGATTTTGTAAAAACACCAAAACACAGACCGAAAATAACTAAATGTAGACAAAATAAGACCATTCAATGAATAAATCAGTTGTGCAAAAATATTCCCCTTGTGATTCTGACGATAAAATAGCATAACAAAGATGGAGAAATAAACAAAAATAACGCGCGTCACTGGTAACGTAAATGCGTAATGCGCTGACCGCATGCATATGGCTGATGATGAGGGGATTTTGAAGCAATTTAAAGTTAGAATTTGTTTCGAGTTTTGGATATAGACAGAAAATATGTGAAGTACAAAGCACAATAAGTAAAAATTCTTTTATCTATGGTACATGTTGAATAGATGGCAGCAAGCGCTGAGATGGTGTTTAATTCAAAATGCCAACGACGTTACGAAATCAAAGCTGACGTGTGCCGGGTAGACCCTAGTGACCTTTTTGTTTTGGCTGTAGATTTTTAACGGGTAGTTATTTTTTTCCTGATATTTTGCCACGACATTCTAGACACATTCCGATTTATGTTCATGTTATTTTATAAGCATTTGATTGAGCTGTATAGAAGCTACAGCAAAAGTCTACGTTATTTTGGATCATCCCCCGTATTAAGTTTGGCATAACGAAATCCGTTCAATTCTGCAAACACCCAATAAAATTTGGCCAAGCTTTAAGTACGGGTACTGCTATGCCATTACTTATGAAACAAATCGGTATGTACTAAACTTATGAAACGGAGCTGTAGATATAGCATCGCGTGATTTTCGAAAATAAGTGCAGTCCGAACGTACCATCTATTGTTTGACGTATACACAAATGATAGCAACCACGGACTTTGTACATGCGTAAACTTTGATTCTAGATTAAAGCACCACTTTTAACAACCAGAGAACCATTGGTCACGTGAAGCCTGATCTTGGAGCATCTAGTCATTATGAAATGACCTTGATCTTTAATACTCACACACCTTTATTGACTACATAAGTGGTCTGCATCTGCCAAGTTTCAGGTCTCAGGCTGCAATAATTTCTATGTACATGTAAAAACCTACGTTTCCAAAATTGACCTTGTTGTAAAATAGGTCAAGGTCATCCCAGGGTCATCATTTGAGCAAACGTTGATTGGTTGGAGTCCCCGGTGCTACATACCAAGTTTCGTGGAAATCGGCCAATTTACTTCATTAGTTGTCTGCATCTAGCAACTTTCAAGTCTCAGGCTGCAATAGTTTCCAAAATGTCCAGTCTTCGTCTTTTCCCATGCAAAAGCATACATGCATGTTTCCAATATTGACCTTGCCGTAAAATAGGTCAAGGTCATCCAAGGGCCATCATTTGATCAAACTATAATGGACTGGAGTCCCAGTACTACATGCATGTACCAAGTTTCATGGAAACCAGCCCACCGGTTCTGGAGAAGAGGATTTTTGAAGAGTTTTTACCATATGTGGGCGTGGCGGCATCTTGGTCATGCGACCAAGATATCACGAATAAAATTTCAATGTCATTACCTAAGGAGGCTCCACATAAAATTTCAACTTGATCAACCAAGCGAGCAAGAAGAAGATCTTTGAAATTGTGACTTAGTTTCAATGACCTGATGTCAAGGTCAAGAAATGAGCTTGACCTTGATCAATTACATACATTCATTCCTTTAGTTGTCTGTATCTAGCAACCATTTCAAGTCTCAGGCTGCAATAGTTTCCAAAATATCCATTGTTTTCGCCTTTTCCCATGCAAAAGCCTATGTTTCCAGAATAGACCTTGCCGTAAAATAGGTCAAGGTCATCCCAGTTTCATCATTTGATTCAAACTATGATAGGCTGGAGTCCCCAAGAGAGGACACTGACCTTAATAAATTAACACCTTCATTGACTCCATTAGTTGTCTGCTTCTAGCAAGTTTCAAGTCTAAGGCTGCAATAGTTTCCCAAATATCCATTTTTTTTGCCTTTTCCCATGTAAACGCTTATTTTTCCAAAATTGACCTTGGCGTTAAATAGGTCAAGGTCATCCCAGGTAATCATTTTATCAAACTATGATGGGCTGGACTCTCCAATGCTACATACCAAGTGTCGTGGAAATCGGCCCACCGGTTCTGGAGAAGAAATTTTTGAAGGGGTTTTACCATATATGAGCGTGGCGGCCATCTTGATCAAGTGACCAAGATATCGCCTACAAAATTTCAATGCCACTACCCAAGGAGATTCCACATAAAATTTCAACTTTCAAGCGGTTTCAGAGAAGAAGATCTTTGTGTGGACGCCGGACGGACGGACGCCGGACGGTCGACGGACGGACGCGGGAGCAGGGCCATCCTATAAGCTCACCTTGTGAGTCTTCGGCTTTAATTAAGCTTAGGTGAGCTAAAATAGATGCAAACCGTGAAACGTTGAGATGTGGAGAAAGCACGTTCCATCAGAATTTATGCCGGTATTGTCCGTCATGTAGATATAACTAAACACTTGTTTTCGAAAATGGTATTTGAAATAAAAGTACATGACTTATATATTATGACTTTTATTGTCATTGAAGCAAAATATTAAATATGGTCAGTAAGAAAATGGAATGAAACAGGATTATACATAAAATTTTACATGCATAAAAATTCAATGTCAACAAAAACAATCACAGATTAAAATTATATTGGAATATCTATAAAATGTAACAAAACGAAGCATTTGTGAAACATGAATTATGCATTGTTTTGTTGGTCACGGTGATCAAGAGGAACATTTTGAAAATGAAGAAAATTTAGTTGCGAATGACCAGGCCCAGTTGTTCAACAATCAATATCGTTCGTAACAATTCATCAATTCAAACATGAATATTACAAATTCACTGTTATTTTTGTTGATAAAATGTGAGAATCCTTTGCAATTAAAAATAACAGTGAATTTGCTTATGTAGTCGGCATTTACTTAACGAGTTGAGGTCTTAACGATGACGTTAAGCTAAACAAAGTTTTGAACAACTGGCCCCAGACGTTCTAATATCAATATGCGTATATATGTAGCCTCAGTTCTAAAGCCATCCTCAGGGAAACATGTCCATGTAATGTATACCCCCTAAACCCCACTTGTATATAGTAAAACTGGGGTATGCAGGGTAAAACCTATTTTTTTTCTTATTTTAATGCAAAACATTGACTGTGGGTACTCGTTAGAACCGCATCGGCGAGGCGGTTCTAACTTGTACCCACAAACAATGTTTTTAGCAAAAGTATTAAAAACGTCAACATTTTTTCCAATGACATTTTCATTTTTACAGCTGAAAAATTGCTTTGTATATTGCATGGACAAGTTTTCTAATAATGGAGGCATCTTCATACACAAAGGAACTGTACATGTATCTATCCACATGTACCTGAACTACATGCATGTACTATATAAAAGATAGAAAACTAAGTGTTAGTGCTTAGGACAGGATACAGAATCTGACGTCACTGTCCAAATGCTTCTCTTTTGTGTTATATACATATTTGCATAATCTAGAAACAACGACTCACTGGTAGATTTCAAACCTGGTAGTGTCAGGCTATATCCATGGTAATATTGTTTCAAAATTTCACAAGAAGCTACGTTTTTTCCCTAGCGCACGCTTACTAGACTAGTTTGGTCGTGAAAAAGGAATAATCTTGTATAAAACACACTACTGTAAGTGACGAATGAAGGTTCCCACGCATACATGTCATATATAAGTTCCAATTACTCTTACGTCATTCTTTGATAAGGGTCAAGCATACCGCTAACACTCCATTACTTCTCATGCCATTTTATATGTTACATATAATTACTTAGTGTGGTAGGAAATACATATTACAACTCATGGACTGAAGTAATTCATGTTGTTGTTTAATTTGGTCTATGGGGAATGTTCTTTGAAGTTTTCAGGGAATGCTTCAAATACACCAGTCAGTAAAGAAGTATAATAATTAATGAAATCTTTAGCAAAAGCACACATGTTTGACATTACGAAAATATGCCAATATAATATACAGAGTTTTCCTAAATTGTAAAAATGAAAATGTTCAGTACCAAAATTTTGATAGTTTTAATATTTTTGCTCAAAACATAGATTGTGGGTATAAGTTAGAACCGCTTCGCCGAGGCAGGTCAAACGAGTACCCACAATCTATGTTTTGTAGCAAAAATAAGAAAAAAATGATTATTCTATATACACCAGTTTTACTATATAAAAGTGGGGTATAAGGGGTTATACATTATATGGAATGTTATAGTGATGATTTTGAGATGATTATCCCTAAACACGTGGTTTACTTTGTATAATTTAAGTTAAAAGTATCGTATTAAGCAAAAGTGTCAAAGATATTACACATTTTACCTTAATATTATCATTTTACAACTTTAAACAGTAGTACATTGATGGGAATGTAAACATTTCATATGAGCCGCCACATGGGAAAACCAACAATCTGCCTCGGCGAAAACAAAGACGCAGATCAGCTTCGCGGTAATCGAGAAGCTGATCAGTGCCTTTGTTTTCGCTATACGGATAGTACAATCCCTCTACTTCCTAAATACGAAGTTTCATGCTTCTAGCTGTCTTCTGTGACTGTACAGCCTGATTTGTGTCGGACCTGTTCGGAAACCACATTGTTAGTTTTTCCACGAGGCGGCTCATTTCATATTATAAGTCATACCGAAGTCGGAGGAACAGTAGCATGGTCACAAGTTTAGATACATGTACTACCAAAAATACCAATCACTAAAAAAACATCAGGATAACATGTCCGTGAAATAAATACCCCCTTATACCCCACTTTTATATAGTAAAACTGTGGTATGCAGGGGTATACCTATTTTTTATTTTTGCTCCAAAACATAGATTGTGGGTACTCGTCACGTTAGAATCGCCTCGCTGAGGCGGTTCTAACGTGTACACACAATTTATGTTTTGAACAAAAATAAGAAACAATTCAATTTTTTTTGTACTGAAAATTTTCATTTTGAACAATTTAAAAATCTCTGTATGGGCATGTTTTCGTAATGACATGCCCGTGCAATGAAGAGATTGATTCTTTCTGCACAAAATAAAAATGTTCAGCTGAAAAAGTTTACTATTTTCTTTTTTGCTGCTCAAAGCAATAAATTGTGGGCACACGTTAAAACCGCATCGTCAAAGCGGTTCAAACGAATTCCCACATTTATATTTTGTACCAAAAATATAAAGAAAAATGTTTACCGCTCCCATCCCAATTCTGTCATATGAAAGTGGGGTTTAAGAGTGTATACATTTCACGTACACGTTCTTCTGATGTATCGACTGATATTTTCTTTGTAAATACCCACACAAGCAAGTGGACCGTTCAATGACCAAATGAATAGAACATCACGAAAACATGTCCGTGTAATGTATACCCCCTTAAACCCCACTTTTATATAGAAAAACTGGAGTATGCAGGTGTATACCTATTTTTCTTATTTTTGCTCCAAAACATAGATTGTGGGTACTCGTAAGAACCGCCTCGGCGAGGCGGTTCTAACGAGTACCCACAATCTATGTTTTGAGCAAAAATAAGAAAAATATCAAAAATTTTCAGCTGAAAATTTTCAATTTTTAAAGCTCAAAAAATCTCTATATATCGCACGGGAAAGTTTTCGTAATGAAAAGTGAGAGTGACGGTCACAATCGACTCGAACTTGATAGTTTACTTTGTAAAGAGATCTCCCATTAAAAGTGAAACAGGACCTGATATTAAATGCTCAAAAACGTTTTTGGTCCGTCCCATCTGGACTTACAATGTATCGTATTCAAATTATAGGTGTACACTGAATGTATACCAATCGTACAAAAAGTGCATGTCGTTAGTAAACATGTAGAGATGTGATTTTAAGACTAGAGTCACATGATCATTCATACTCATTGATAAGCGATGTGTCAAACTATGCCAAAGAAATTAACGTTCGCAGCGTTGTGAGCGGTTATCTTCTAATACATGTAGTACATAGTACATTGTAAGTATACCTTATTTTCAACCAGACTATCTATTTAATAAACACCGTATCATTGACTTTTATTTTTACGCAATTACTGACGGTATTGCATCATCAGATGAATCGCCTTTCAGACGTTACAAGCCATGATTGTTCTTTGCACAGGCTGACACATCGTTTTTGTTGTGCAGAAGCAATGAAATTACATATATAATGGAATGTGTGTGGATTTTCTTGGACTTCATACACCCATAAACGTTCTAAGAATAGTAAAACTTTTATATCTAAACAAACGCTTAACATGGAGTTACTATTATGTAGATATACATGTATGTATTTGATTAAAACAGGTTCCAATATAACCCGCACATGTAGCATATGAATGTGGTATGATTTATATAATATTGAGCAATGATAATATCTATAATATTGCACAAATATCACCACTTTATCCATCTTTGATAGCACAGCACTTTTGAATTATTTTTGGAGAGATTTAGCACTTCTTTGTAGCTCCTCTCTGTATATCAGCAGGGTTTTAAACGCATTTGATTTTCTGTATATTGTTCGAATAACACAAAACATGTTCCACTTTCGTGTAGCACACAGCTAATCGTATTCACTGGCAAACGTCGACTTTTTTCACAGGAAATTGTATAACAGCATTAAATATATCCAGCGCATAATCACATCTAAGATCCAATACACTGATTACGGCTTCTCATATCAGGCTTATTTTAAATCCTCTATTACTCTATTTGTAAGTCCATTCAACTAAATTTGATAAAACCTAATCAACATCAACGCTAACACCAGTCATCATCATCGTCATCGTCTGAATCTTGAGTGAGTGGCACAT